>CALSFV010000271.1:0-595674 GCA_943737045.1 Parapristionchus giblindavisi | reverse complement strand
CCAGTTTAGTCACGAAAAAACTCGTGGGTCCCCTTCTTTAAGTGACCACGATGTCACTTTAGGTGACAACGACTATCGATTCCAGTAGTTAAAGTGCGGAAATACTCTCCAACTGGACAGTTTTTCTGTCCAGTCTGATTTTGTACGGAAAAACTGTACATTTTGCATTTTTTCGCTAAGAATCACAGAAAATAGAAAAATTTTACTACTAACAATCAAAAGTCGTCGTTTCCCGCCCGATTTAGCGCCTCTCTAATCGCGATTTTGATTGGACAGCGTAGCGGGCGTTGCGGCGCGTCGCCTGCACAAAACGGCAGCTCGAAGGGAGCATTTTAAAGGAAGTTATGACCATTTTACTGAGATTTTGTCAACTTTTCATATTTTGTCATTTTTCCTTTTCATTTTTTTTCCTCAGGCCACACCACACACACTAGCCCACTACAGCAGTCACTATGATCAGTGGCTAGCGAGAGTATGTGAGACGCACAAGCGCAGGCCCGCCGAGCCGGGCTGGTATTAAACCGACGCCGATAGCAGCGTCGGTTTAATTACCCAAGTTTGAGGTACTAATTCGATCTGGCTCGTTGAAAGACGTGGCCAATGCCTAAAATTTTGGAACGGCTCTGCCTAGGCGGAGCCAATAATTGGTGAATTTAAAGAAATAGAACAACTTCTCGTACAGTGTACGGGAAGTTGTTCTATTTTTTTCATTATTGATTGATTAATCTCTACTCTGTCATCTTATCAAGCTAGCCGCCCTTGATTTTGCTAAAACCGTCTAGCATATGTGAATGAGCTTTCCTTCTGGTATTTAGAATGCCTGAACTATTCAATCAATATTATGTAGGAACTAATCGATTGTTGTCACTTGATCTTTCTTATTTTGGATTTCTCGAACTGGTCACTTTAAGTGACCACGATGTCACTTTAGGTGACAACGACTATCGATCCAGTAGTTAAAGTGCGGCAATACTCTCCAACTGGACAGTTTTTCTGTCCAGTCTGATTTTGTACGGAAAAACTGTACATTTTGCATTTTTTCGCTAAGAATCACAGAAAATAGAAAAATTTTACTACTAACAATCAAAAGTCGTCGTTTCCCGCCCGATTTAGCGCCTCTCTAATCGCGATTTTGATTGGACAGCGTAGCGGGCGTTTGCGGCGCGTCGCCTGCACAAAACGGCAGCTCGAAGGGAGCATTTTAAAGGAAGTTATGACCATTTTACTGAGATTTGTCAACTTTTCATATTTGTCATTTTCCTTTTCATTTTTTTTCCTCAGGCCACACCACACACACTAGCCCACTACAGCAGTCACTATGATCAGTGGCTAGCGAGAGTATGTGAGACGCACAAGCGCAGGCCCGCCGAGCCGGGCTGGTATTAAACCGACGCCGATAGCAGCGTCGGTTTAATTACCCAAGTTTGAGGTACTAATTCGATCTGGCTCGTTGAAAGACGTGGCCAATGCCTAAAATTTTGGAACGGCTCTGCCTAGGCGGAGCCAATAATTGGTGAATTTAAAGAAATAGAACAACTTCTCGTACAGTGTACGGGAAGTTGTTCTATTTTTTTATCATTATTGATTGATTAATCTCTACTCTGTCATCTTATCAAGCTAGCCGCCCTTGATTTTGCTAAAACCGTCTAGCATATGTGAATGAGCTTTCCTTCTGGTATTTAGAATGCCTGAACTATTCAATCAATATTATGTAGGAACTAATCGATTGTTGTCACTTGATCTTTCTTATTTTGGATTTCTCGAACTGGTCACTTTAAGTGACCACGATGTCACTTTAGGTGACAACGACTATCGATCCAGTAGTTAAGTGCGGAAATACTCTCCAACTGGACAGTTTTTCTGTCCAGTCTGATTTTGTACGGAAAAACTGTACATTTTGCATTTTTTTCGCTAAGAATCACAGAAAATAGAAAAATTTTACTACTAACAATCAAAAGTCGTCGTTTCCCGCCCGATTTAGCGCCTCTCTAATCGCGATTTTGATTGGACAGCGTAGCGGGCGTTGCGGCGCGTCGCCTGCACAAAACGGCAGCTCGAAGGGAGCATTTTAAAGGAAGTTATGACCATTTTACTGAGATTTTGTCAACTTTTCATATTTTGTCATTTTCCTTTTCATTTTTTTTCCTCAGGCCCACACCACACACACTAGCCCACTACAGCAGTCACTATGATCAGTGGCTAGCGAGAGTATGTGAGACGCACAAGCGCAGGCCCGCCGAGCCGGGCTGGTATTAAACCGACGCCGATAGCAGCGTCGGTTTAATTACCCAAGTTTGAGGTACTAATTCGATCTGGCTCGTTGAAAGACGTGGCCAATGCCTAAAATTTTGGAACGGCTCTGCCTAGGCGGAGCCAATAATTGGTGAATTTAAAGAAATAGAACAACTTCTCGTACAGTGTACGGGAAGTTGTTCTATTTTTTTATCATTATTGATTGATTAATCTCTACTCTGTCATCTTATCAAGCTAGCCGCCCTTGATTTTGCTAAAACCGTCTAGCATATGTGAATGAGCTTTCCTTCTGTATTTAGAATGCCTGAACTATTCAATCAATATTATGTAGGAACTAATCGATTGTTGTCACTTGATCTTTCTTATTTTGGATTTCTCGAACTGGTCACTTTAAGTGACCACGATGTCACTTTAGGTGACAACGACTATCGATCCAGTAGTTAAAGTGCGGAAATACTCTCCAACTGGACAGTTTTTCTGTCCAGTCTGATTTTGTACGGAAAAAACTGTACATTTTGCATTTTTTCGCTAAGAATCACAGAAAATAGAAAAATTTTACTACTAACAATCAAAAGTCGTCGTTTCCCGCCCGATTTAGCGCCTCTCTAATCGCGATTTTGATTGGGACAGCGTAGCGGGCGTTGCGGCGCGTCGCCTGCACAAAACGGCAGCTCGAAGGAGCATTTTAAAGGAAGTTATGACCATTTTACTGAGATTTTGTCAACTTTTCATATTTTGTCATTTTCCTTTTCATTTTTTTTTCCTCAGGCCACACCACACACACTAGCCCACTACAGCAGTCACTATGATCAGTGGCTAGCGAGAGTATGTGAGACGCACAAGCGCAGGCCCGCCGAGCCGGGCTGGTATTAAACCGACGCCGATAGCAGCGTCGGTTTAATTACCCAAGTTTGAGGTACTAATTCGATCTGGCTCGTTGAAAGACGTGGCCAATGCCTAAAATTTTGGAACGGCTCTGCCTAGGCGGAGCCAATAAATTGGTGAATTAAAGAAATAGAACAACTTCTCGTACAGTGTACGGGAAGTTGTTCTATTTTTTTATCATTATTGATTGATTAATCTCTACTCTGTCATCTTATCAAGCTAGCCGCCCTTGATTTTGCTAAAACCGTCTAGCATATGTGAATGAGCTTTCCTTCTGGTATTTAGAATGCCTGAACTATTCAATCAATATTATGTAGGAACTAATCGATTGTTGTCACTTGATCTTTCTTATTTTGGATTTCTCGAACTGGTCACTTTAAGTGACCACGATGTCACTTTAGGTGACAACGACTATCGATCCAGTAGTTAAAGTGCGGAAATACTCTCCAACTGGACAGTTTTTCTGTCCAGTCTGATTTTGTACGGAAAAAACTGTACATTTTGCATTTTTTCGCTAAGAATCACAGAAAATAGAAAAATTTTACTACTAACAATCAAAAGTCGTCGTTTCCCGCCCGATTTAGCGCTCTCTAATCGCGATTTGATTGGACAGCGTAGCGGGCGTTGCGGCGCGTCGCCTGCACAAAAACGGCAGCTCGAAGGGAGCATTTTAAAGGAAGTTATGACCATTTTACTGAGATTTTGTCAACTTTTCATATTTTGTCATTTTCCTTTTCATTTTTTTTCCTCAGGCCACACCACACACACTAGCCCACTACAGCAGTCACTATGATCAGTGGCTAGCGAGAGTATGTGAGACGCACAAGCGCAGGCCCGCCGAGCCGGGCTGTGTATTAAACCGACGCCGATAGCAGCGTCGGTTTAATTACCCAAGTTTGAGGTACTAATTCGATCTGGCTCGTTGAAAGACGTGGCCAATGCCTAAAATTTTGGAACGGCTCTGCCTAGGCGGAGCCAATAATTGGTGAATTTAAAGAAATAGAACAACTTCTCGTACAGTGTACGGGAAGTTGTTCTATTTTTTTATCATTATTGATTGATTAATCTCTACTCTGTCATCTTATCAAGCTAGCCGCCCTTGATTTTGCTAAAACCGTCTAGCATATGTGAATGAGCTTTCCTTCTGGTATTTAGAATGCCTGAACTATTCAATCAATATTATGTAGGAACTAATCGATTGTTGTCACTTGATCTTTCTTATTTTGGATTTCTCGAACTGGTCACTTTAAGTGACCACGATGTCACTTTAAGGTGACAACGACTATCGATCCAGTAGTTAAAGTGCGGAAATACTCTCCACTGGACAGTTTTTCTGTCCAGTCTGATTTTGTACGGAAACACTGTACATTTGCATTTTTTCGCTAAGAATCACAGAAAATAGAAAAATTTTACTACTAACAATCAAAAGTCGTCGTTTCCCGCCCGATTTAGCGCCTCTCTAATCGCGATTTTGATTGGACTAGCGTAGCGGGCGTTGCGGCGCGTCGCCTGCACAAAACGGCAGCTCGAAGGGAGCATTTTAAAGGAAGTTATGACCATTTTACTGAGATTTTGTCAACTTTTCATATTTTGTCATTTTCCTTTTCATTTTTTTTCCTCAGGCCACACCACACACACTAGCCCACTACAGCAGTCACTATGATCAGTGGCTAGCGAGAGTATGTGAGACGCACAAGCGCAGGCCCGCCGAGCCGGGCTGGTATTAAACCGACGCCGATAGCAGCGTCGGTTTAATTACCCAAGTTTGAGGTACTAATTCGATCTGGCTCGTTGAAAGACGTGGCCAATGCCTAAAATTTTGGAACGGCTCTGCCTAGGCGGAGCCAATAATTGGTGAATTTAAAGAAATAGAACAACTTCTCGTACAGTGTACGGGAAGTTGTTCTATTTTTTTATCATTATTGATTGATTAATCTCTACTCTGTCATCTTATCAAGCTAGCCGCCCTTGATTTTGCTAAAACCGTCTAGCATATGTGAATGAGCTTTCCTTCTGGTATTTAGAATGCCTGAACTATTCAATCAATATTATGTAGGAACTAATCGATTGTTGTCACTTGATCTTTCTTATTTTGGATTTCTCGAACTGGTCACTTAAGTGACCACGATGTCACTTTAGGTGACAACGACTATCGATCCAGTAGTTAAAGTGCGGAAATACTCTCCAACTGGACAGTTTTTCTGTCCAGTCTGATTTTGTACGGAAAAACTGTACATTTTGCATTTTTTCGCTAAGAATCACAGAAAATAGAAAAATTTTACTACTAACAATCAAAAGTCGTCGTTTCCCGCCCGATTTAGCGCCTCTCTAATCGCGATTTTGATTGGACAGCGTAGCGGGCGTTGCGGCGCGTCGCCTGCACAAAACGGCAGCTCGAAGGGAGCATTTTAAAGGAAGTTATGACCATTTTACTGAGATTTTGTCAACTTTTCATATTTTGTCATTTTCCTTTTCATTTTTTTTCCTCAGGCCACACCACACACACTAGCCCACTACAGCAGTCACTATGATCAGTGGCTAGCGAGAGTATGTGAGACGCACAAGCGCAGGCCCGCCGAGCCGGGCTGGTATTAAACCGACGCCGATAGCAGCGTCGGTTTAATTACCCAAGTTTGAGGTACTAATTCGATCTGGCTCGTTGAAAGACGTGGCCAATGCCTAAAATTTTGGAACGGCTCTGCCTAGGCGGAGCCAATAATTGGTGAATTTAAAGAAAATAGAACAACTTCTCGTACAGTGTACGGGAAGTTGTTCTATTTTTTTATCATTATTGATTGATTAATCTCTACTCTGTCATCTTATCAAGCTAGCCGCCTTGATTTTGCTAAAACCGTCTAGCATATGTGAATGAGCTTTCCTTCTGGTATTTAGAATGCCTGAACTATTCAATCAATATTATGTAGGAACTAATCGATTGTTGTCACTTGATCTTTCTTATTTTGGATTTCTCGAACTGGTCACTTTAAGTGACCACGATGTCACTTTAGGTGACAACGACTATCGATCCAGTAGTTAAAGTGCGGAAATACTCTCCAACTGGACAGTTTTTCTGTCCAGTCTGATTTTGTACGGAAAAACTGTACATTTTGCATTTTTTCGCTAAGAATCACAGAAAATAGAAAAATTTTTACTACTAACAATCAAAAGTCGTCGTTTCCCGCCCGATTTAGCGCCTCTCTAATCGCGATTTTGATTGGACAGCGTAGCGGGCGTTGCGGCGCGTCGCCTGCACAAAACGGCAGCTCGAAGGGAGCATTTTAAAGGGAAGTTATGACCATTTTACTGAGATTTTGTCAACTTTTCATATTTTGTCATTTTCCTTTTCATTTTTTTTTCCTCAGGCCACACCACACACACTAGCCCACTACAGCAGTCACTATGATCAGTGGCTAGCGAGAGTATGTGAGACGCACAAGCGCAGGCCCGCCGAGCCGGGCTGGTATTAAACCGACGCCGATAGCAGCGTCGGTTTAATTACCCAAGTTTGAGGTACTAATTCGATCTGGCTCGTTGAAAGACGTGGGCCAATGCCTAAAATTTTGGAACGGCTCTGCCTAGGCGGAGCCAATAATTGGTGAATTTAAAGAAATAGAACAACTTCTCGTACAGTGTACGGGAAGTTGTTCTATTTTTTTTATCATTATTGATTGATTAATCTCTACTCTGTCATCTTATCAAGCTAGCCGCCCTTGATTTTGCTAAAACCGTCTAGCATATGTGAATGAGCTTTCCTTCTGGTATTTAGAATGCCTGAACTATTCAATCAATATTATGTAGGAACTAATCGATTGTTGTCACTTGATCTTTCTTATTTTGGATTTCTCGAACTGGTCACTTTAAGTGACCACGATGTCACTTTAGGTGACAACGACTATCGATCCAGTAGTTAAAGTGCGGAAATACTCTCCAACTGGACAGTTTTTCTGTCCAGTCTGATTTTGTACGGAAAAAACTGTACATTTTGCATTTTTTCGCTAAGAATCACAGAAAATAGAAAAATTTTACTACTAACAATCAAAAGTCGTCGTTTCCCGCCCGATTTAGCGCCTCTCTAATCGCGATTTTGATTGGACAGCGTAGCGGGCGTTGCGGCGCGTCGCCTGCACAAAAACGGCAGCTCGAAGGGAGCATTTTAAAGGAAGTTATGACCATTTTACTGAGATTTTGTCAACTTTTCATATTTTGTCATTTTCCTTTTCATTTTTTTTCCTCAGGCCACACCCACACACACTAGCCCACTACAGCAGTCACTATGATCAGTGGCTAGCGAGAGTATGTGAGACGCACAAGCGCAGGCCGCCGAGCCGGGCTGGTATTAAACCGACGCCGATAGCAGCGTCGGTTTAATTACCCAAGTTTGAGGTACTAATTCGATCTGGCTCGTTGAAAGACGTGGCCAATGCCTAAAATTTTGGAACGGCTCTGCCTAGGCGGAGCCAATAATTGGTGAATTTAAAGAAATAGAACAACTTCTCGTACAGTGTACGGGAAGTTGTTCTATTTTTTTTCATTATTGATTGATTAATCTCTACTCTGTCATCTTATCAAGCTAGCCGCCCTTGATTTTGCTAAAACCGTCCTAGCATATGTGAATGAGCTTTCCTTCTGGTATTTAGAATGCCTGAACTATTCAATCAATATTATGTAGGAAACTAATCGATTGTTGTCACTTGATCTTTCTTATTTTGGATTTCTCGAACTGGTCACTTTAAGTGACCACGATGTCACTTTAGGTGACAACGACTATCGATCCAGTAGTTAAAGTGCGGAAATACTCTCCAACTGGACAGTTTTTCTGTCCAGTCTGATTTTGTACGGAAAAACTGTACATTTTGCATTTTTTCGCTAAGAATCACAGAAAATAGAAAAATTTTACTACTAACAATCAAAAGTCGTCGTTTCCCGCCCGATTTAGCGCCTCTCTAATCGCGATTTTGATTGGACAGCGTAGCGGGCGTTGCGGCGCGTCGCCTGCACAAAACGGCAGCTCGAAGGGAGCATTTTAAAGGAAGTTATGACCATTTTACTGAGATTTTGTCAACTTTTCATATTTTGTCATTTTCCTTTTCATTTTTTTTCCTCAGGCCACACACACTAGCCCACTACAGCAGTCACTATGATCAGTGGCTAGCGAGAGTATGTGAGACGCACAAGCGCAGGCCCGCCGAGCCGGGCTGGTATTAAACCGACGCCGATAGCAGCGTCGGTTTAATTACCCAAGTTTGAGGTACTAATTCGATCTGGCTCGTTGAAAGACGTGGCCAATGCCTAAAATTTTGGAACGGCTCTGCCTAGGCGGAGCCAATAATTGGTGAATTTAAAGAAATAGAACAACTTCTCGTACAGTGTACGGGAAGTTGTTCTATTTTTTTTCATTATTGATTGATTAATCTCTACTCTGTCATCTTATCAAGCTAGCCGCCCTTGATTTTGCTAAAACCGTCTAGCATATGTGAATGAGCTTTCCTTCTGGTATTTAGAATGCCTGAACTATTCAATCAATATTATGTAGGAACTAATCGATTGTTGTCACTTGATCTTTCTTATTTTGGATTTCTCGAACTGGTCACTTTAAGTGACCACGATGTCACTTTAGGTGACAACGACTATCGATCCAGTAGTTAAAGTGCGGAAATACTCTCCAACTGGACAGTTTTTCTGTCCAGTCTGATTTTGTACGGAAAAACTGTACATTTTGCATTTTTTCGCTAAGAATCACAGAAAATAGAAAAATTTTACTACTAACAATCAAAAGTCGTCGTTTCCCGCCCGATTTAGCGCCTCTCTAATCGCGATTTTTGATTGGACAGCGTAGCGGGCGTTGCGGCGCGTCGCCTGCACAAAACGGCAGCTCGAAGGGAGCATTTTAAAGGAAGTTATGACCATTTTACTGAGATTTTGTCAACTTTTCATTTTGTCATTTTCCTTTTCATTTTTTTTCCTCAGGCCACACCACACACACTAGCCCACTACAGCAGTCACTATGATCAGTGGCTAGCGAGAGTATGTGAGACGCACAAGCGCAGGCCCGCCGAGCCGGGCTGGTATTAAACCGACGCCGATAGCAGCGTCGGTTTAATTACCCAAGTTTGAGGTACTAATTCGATCTGGCTCGTTGAAAGACGTGGCCAATGCCTAAAATTTTGGAACGGCTCTGCCTAGGCGGAGCCAATAATTGGTGAATTTAAAGAAATAGAACAACTTCTCGTACAGTGTACGGGAAGTTGTTCTATTTTTTTTCATTATTGATTGATTAATCTCTACTCTGTCATCTTATCAAGCTAGCCGCCCTTGATTTTGCTAAAACCGTCTAGCATATGTGAATGAGCTTTCCTTCTGGTATTTAGAATGCCTGAACTATTCAATCAATATTATGTAGGAACTAATCGATTGTTGTCACTTGATCTTTCTTATTTTGGATTTCTCGAACTGGTCACTTTAAGTGACCACGATGTCACTTTAGGTGACAACGACTATCGATCCAGTAGTTAAAGTGCGGAAATACTCTCCAACTGGACAGTTTTTCTGTCCAGTCTGATTTTGTAACGGAAAAACTGTACATTTTGCATTTTTTTCGCTAAGAATCACAGAAAATAGAAAAATTTTACTACTAACAATCAAAAGTCGTCGTTTCCCGCCCGATTTAGCGCCTCTCTAATCGCGATTTTGATTGGACCAGCGTAGCGGGCGTTGCGGCGCGTCGCCTGCACAAAACGGCAGCTCGAAGGGAGCATTTTAAAGGAAGTTATGACCATTTTACTGAGATTTTGTCAACTTTTCATATTTTGTCATTTTCCTTTTCATTTTTTTTTCCTCAGGCCACACACACTAGCCCACTACAGCAGTCACTATGATCAGTGGCTAGCGGAGAGTATGTGAGACGCACAAGCGCAGGCCCGCCGAGCCGGGCTGGTATTAAACCGACGCCGATAGCAGCGTCGGTTTAATTACCCAAGTTTGAGGTACTAATTCGATCTGGCTCGTTGAAAGACGTGGCCAATGCCTAAAATTTTGGAACGGCTCTGCCTAGGCGGAGCCAATAATTGGTGAATTTAAAGAAATAGAACAACTTCTCGTACAGTGTACGGGAAGTTGTTCTATTTTTTTTCATTATTGATTGATTAATCTCTACTCTGTCATCTTATCAAGCTAGCCGCCCTTGATTTTGCTAAAACCGTCTAGCATATGTGAATGAGCTTTCCTTCTGGTATTTAGAATGCCTGAACTATTCAATCAATATTATGTAGGAACTAATCGATTGTTGTCACTTGATCTTTCTTATTTTGGATTTCTCGAACTGGTCACTTTAAGTGACCACGATGTCACTTTAGGTGACAACGACTATCGATCCAGTAGTTAAAGTGCGGAAATACTCTCCAACTGGACAGTTTTTCTGTCCAGTCTGATTTTGTACGGAAAAACTGTACATTTTGCATTTTTTCGCTAAGAATCACAGAAAATAGAAAAATTTTACTACTAACAATCAAAAGTCGTCGTTTCCCGCCCGATTTAGCGCCTCTCTAATCGCGATTTTGATTGGACAGCGTAGCGGGCGTTGCGGCGCGTCGCCTGCACAAAACGGCAGCTCGAAGGGAGCATTTTAAAGGAAGTTATGACCATTTTACTGAGATTTTGTCAACTTTTCATATTTTGTCATTTTCCTTTTCATTTTTTTTCCTCAGGCCACACCACACACACTAGCCCACTACAGCAGTCACTATGATCAGTGGCTAGCGAGAGTATGTGAGACGCACAAGCGCAGGCCGCCGAGCCGGGCTGGTATTAAAACCGACGCCGATTAGCAGCGTCGGTTTAATTACCCAAGTTTGAGGTACTAATTCGATCTGGCTCGTTGAAAGACGTGGCCAATGCCTAAAATTTTGGAACGGCTCTGCCTAGGCGGAGCCAATAATTGGTGAATTTAAAGAAATAGAACAACTTCTCGTACAGTGTACGGGAAGTTGTTCTATTTTTTTTCATTATTGATTGATTAATCTCTACTCTGTCATCTTATCAAGCTAGCCGCCCTTGATTTTGCTAAAACCGTCTAGCATATGTGAATGAGCTTTCCTTCTGGTATTTAGAATGCCTGAACTATTCAATCAATATTATGTAGGAACTAATCGATTGTTGTCACTTGATCTTTCTTATTTTGGATTTCTCGAACTGGTCACTTTAAGTGACCACGATGTCACTTTAGGTGACAACGACTATCGATCCAGTAGTTAAAGTGCGGAAATACTCTCCAACTGGACAGTTTTTCTGTCCAGTCTGATTTTGTACGGAAAAACTGTACATTTTGCATTTTTTCGCTAAGAATCACAGAAAATAGAAAAATTTTACTACTAACAATCAAAAGTCGTCGTTTCCCGCCCGATTTAGCGCCTCTCTAATCGCGATTTTGATTGGACAGCGTAGCGGGGCGTTGCGGCGCGTCGCCTGCACAAAACGGCAGCTCGAAGGGAGCATTTTAAAGGAAGTTATGACCATTTTACTGAGATTTTGTCAACTTTTCATATTTTGTCATTTTCCTTTTCATTTTTTTTCCTCAGGCCACACCACACACACTAGCCCACTACAGCAGTCACTATGATCAGTGGCTAGCGAGAGTATGTGAGACGCACAAGCGCAGGCCCGCCGAGCCGGGCTGGTATTAAACCGACGCGATAGCAGCGTCGGTTTAATTACCCAAGTTTGAGGTACTAATTCGATCTGGCTCGTTGAAAGACGTGGCCAATGCCTAAAATTTTGGAACGGCTCTGCCTAGGCGGAGCCAATAATTGGTGAATTTAAAGAAATAGAACAACTTCTCGTACAGTGTACGGGAAGTTGTTCTATTTTTTTCATTATTGATTGATTAATCTCTACTCTGTCATCTTATCAAGCTAGCCGCCCTTGATTTTGCTAAAACCGTCCTAGCATATGTGAATGAGCTTTCCTTCTGGTATTTAGAATGCCTGAACTATTCAATCAATATTATGTAGGAACTAATCGATTGTTGTCACTTGATCTTTCTTATTTTGGATTTCTCGAACTGGTCACTTTAAGTGACCACGATGTCACTTTAGGTGACAACGACTATCGATCCAGTAGTTAAAGTGCGGAAATACTCTCCAACTGGACAGTTTTTCTGTCCAGTCTGATTTTGTACGGAAAAACTGTACATTTTGCATTTTTTCGCTAAGAATCACAGAAAATAGAAAAATTTTACTACTAACAATCAAAAGTCGTCGTTTCCCGCCCGATTTAGCGCCTCTCTAATCGCGATTTTGATTGGACAGCGTAGCGGGCGTTGCGGCGCGTCGCCTGCACAAAACGGCAGCTCGAAGGGAGCATTTTAAAGGAAGTTATGACCATTTTACTGAGATTTTGTCAACTTTTTCATATTTTGTCATTTTCCTTTTCATTTTTTTTCCTCAGGCCACACCACACACACTAGCCCACTACAGCAGTCACTATGATCAGTGGCTAGCGAGAGTATGTGAGACGCACAAGCGCAGGCCCGCCGAGCCGAGCTGGTATTAAACCGACGCCGATAGCAGCGTCGGTTTAATTACCCAAGTTTGAGGTACTAATTCGATCTGGCTCGTTGAAAGACGTGGCCAATGCCTAAAATTTTGGAACGGCTCTGCCTAGGCGGAGCCAATAATTGGTGAATTTAAAGAAATAGAACAACTTCTCGTACAGTGTACGGGAAGTTGTTCTATTTTTTTATCATTATTGATTGATTAATCTCTACTCTGTCATCTTATCAAGCTAGCCGCCCTTGATTTTGCTAAAACCGTCTAGCATATGTGAATGAGCTTTCCTTCTGGTATTTAGAATGCCTGAACTATTCAATCAATATTATGTAGGAACTAATCGATTGTTGTCACTTGATCTTTCTTATTTTGGATTTCTCGAACTGGTCACTTTAAGTGACCACGGTGTCACTTTAGATGACAACGACTATCGATCCAGTAGTTAAAGTGCGGAAATACTCTCCAACTGGACAGTTTTTCTGTCCAGTCTGATTTTGTACGGAAAAACTGTACATTTTGCATTTTTTCGCTAAGAATCACAGAAAATAGAAAAATTTTACTACTAACAATCAAAAGTCGTCGAGAGGCGCCCGATTTAGCGCCTCTCTAATCGCGATTTTGATTGGACAGCGTAGCGGGCGTTGCGGCGCGTCGCCTGCACAAAACGGCAGTTCGAAGGGAGCATTTTAAAGGAAGTTATGACCATTTTACTGAGATTTTGTCAACTTTTCATATTTTGTCATTTTCCTTTTCATTTTTTTTTCCTCAGGCCACACCACACACACTAGCCCACTACAGCAGTCACTATGATCAGTGGCTAGCGAGAGTATGTGAGACGCACAAGCGCAGGCCCGCCGAGCGGGCTGGTATTAAACCGACGCCGATAGCAGCGTCGGTTTAATTACCCAAGTTTGAGGTACTAATTCGATCTGGCTCGTTGAAAGACGTGGCCAATGCCTAAAATTTTGGAACGGCTCTGCCTAGGCGGAGCCAATAATTGGTGAATTTAAAGAAATAGAACAACTTCTCGTACAGTGTACGGGAAGTTGTTCTATTTTTTATCATTATTGATTGATTAATCTCTACTCTGTCATCTTATCAAGCTAGCCGCCCTTGATTTTGCTAAAACCGTCTAGCATATGTGAATGAGCTTTCCTTCTGGTATTTAGAATGCCTGAACTATTCAATCAATATTATGTAGGAACTAATCGATTGTTGTCACTTGATCTTTCTTATTTTGGATTTCTCGAACTGGTCACTTTAAGTGACCACGATGTCACTTTAGGTGACAACGACTATCGATCCAGTAGTTAAAGTGCGGAAATACTCTCCAACTGGACAGTTTTTCTGTCCAGTCTGATTTTGTACGGAAAACTGTACATTTTGCAATTTTTTCGCTAAGAATCACAGAAAATAGAAAATTTTTACTACTAACAATCAAAAGTCGTCGTTTCCCGCCCGATTTAGCGCCTCTCTAATCGCGATTTTGATTTGGACAGCGTAGCGGGCGTTGCGGCGCGTCGCCTGCACAAAACGGCAGCTCGAAGGGAGCATTTTAAAGGAAGTTATGACCATTTTACTGAGATTTTGTCAACTTTTCATATTTTGTCATTTTCCTTTTCATTTTTTTTCCTCAGGCCACACCACACACACTAGCCCACTACAGCAGTCACTATGATCAGTGGCTAGCGAGAGTATGTGAGACGCACAAGCGCAGGCCCGCCGAGCCGAGCTGGTATTAAACCGACGCCGATAGCAGCGTCGGTTTAATTACCCAAGTTTGAGGTACTAATTCGATCTGGCTCGTTGAAAGACGTGGCCAATGCCTAAAATTTTGGAACGGCTCTGCCTAGGCGGAGCCAATAATTGGTGAATTTAAAGAAATAGAACAACTTCTCGTACAGTGTACGGGAAGTTGTTCTATTTTTTTCATTATTGATTGATTAATCTCTACTCTGTCATCTTATCAAGCTAGCCGCCCTTGATTTTGCTAAAACCGTCTAGCATATGTGAATGAGCTTTCCTTCTGGTATTTAGAATGCCTGAACTATTCAATCAATATTATGTAGGAACTAATCGATTGTTGTCACTTGATCTTTCTTATTTTGGATTTCTCGAACTGGTCACTTTAAGTGACCACGATGTCACTTTAGGTGACAACGACTATCGATCCAGTAGTTTAAAGTGCGGAAATACTCTCCAACTGGACAGTTTTTCTGTCCAGTCTGATTTTTGTACGGAAAAACTGTACATTTTGCATTTTTTCGCTAAGAATCACAGAAAATAGAAAAATTTTACTACTAACAATCAAAAGTCGTCGTTTCCCGCCCGATTTAGCGCCTCTCTAATCGCGATTTTGATTGGACAGCGTAGCGGGCGTTGCGGCGCGTCGCCTGCACAAAAACGGCAGCTCGAAGGGAGCATTTTAAAGGAAGTTATGACCATTTTACTGAGATTTTGTCAACTTTTCATATTTTGTCATTTTCCTTTTCATTTTTTTTCCTCAGGCCACACCACACACACTAGCCCACTACAGCAGTCAACTATGATCAGTGGCTAGCGAGAGTATGTGAGACGCACAAGCGCAGGCCCGCCGAGCCGAGCTGGTATTAAACCGACGCCGATAGCAGCGTCGGTTTAATTACCCAAGTTTGAGGTACTAATTCGATCTGGCTCGTTGAAAGACGTGGCCAATGCCTAAAATTTTGGAACGGCTCTGCCTAGGCGGAGCCAATAATTGGTGAATTTAAAGAAATAGAACAACTTCTCGTACAGTGTACGGGAAGTTGTTCTATTTTTTTATCATTATTGATTGATTAATCTCTACTCTGTCATCTTATCAAGCTAGCCGCCCTTGATTTTGCTAAAACCGTCTAGCATATGTGAATGAGCTTTCCTTCTGGTATTTAGAATGCCTGAACTATTCAATCAATATTATGTAGGAACTAATCGATTGTTGTCACTT
The DNA here is from genome assembly GCA_943737045.1 of Parapristionchus giblindavisi. Classification (NCBI taxonomy): domain Eukaryota; kingdom Metazoa; phylum Nematoda; class Chromadorea; order Rhabditida; family Diplogasteridae; genus Parapristionchus; species Parapristionchus giblindavisi. The sequence continues at coordinate 580,029 of CALSFV010000271.1, read as the reverse complement.
GATCTTTCTTATTTTGGATTTCTCGAACTGGTCACTTTAAGTGACCACGGTGTCACTTTAGATGACAACGACTATCGATCCAGTAGTTAAAGTGCGGAAATACTCTCCAACTGGACAGTTTTTTCTGTCCAGTCTGATTTTGTACGGAAAAACTGTACATTTTGCATTTTTTCGCTAAGAATCACAGAAAATAGAAAAATTTTACTACTAACAATCAAAAGTCGTCGAGAGGCGCCCGATTTAGCGCCTCTCTAATCGCGATTTTGATTGGACAGCGTAGCGGGCGTTGCGGCGCGTCGCCTGCACAAAACGGCAGTTCGAAGGGAGCATTTTAAAGGAAGTTATGACCATTTTACTGAGATTTTGTCAACTTTTCATATTTTGTCATTTTCCTTTTCATTTTTTTTTCCTCAGGCCACACACACACAACTAGCCCACTACAGCAGTCACTATGATCAGTGGCTAGCGAGAGTATGTGAGACGCACAAGCGCAGGCCCGCCGAGCCGGGCTGGTATTAAACCGACGCCGATAGCAGCGTCGGTTTAATTACCCAAGTTTGAGGTACTAATTCGATCTGGCTCGTTGAAAGACGTGGCCAATGCCTAAAATTTTGGAACGGCTCTGCCTAGGCGGAGCCAATAATTGGTGAATTTAAAGAAATAGAACAACTTCTCGTACAGTGTACGGGAAGTTGTTCTATTTTTTTATCATTATTGATTGATTAATCTCTACTCTGTCATCTTATCAAGCTAGCCGCCCTTGATTTTGCTAAAACCGTCTAGCATATGTGAATGAGCTTTCCTTCTGGTATTTAGAATGCCTGAACTATTCAATCAATATTATGTAGGAACTAATCGATTGTTGTCACTTGATCTTTCTTATTTTGGATTTCTCGAATCTGGTCACTTTAAGTGACCACGATGTCACTTTAGGTGACAACGACTATCGATCCAGTAGTTAAAGTGCGGAAATACTCTCCAACTGGACAGTTTTTCTGTCCAGTCTGATTTTGTACGGAAAAAACTGTACATTTTGCATTTTTTCGCTAAGAATCACAGAAAATAGAAAATTTTTACTACTAACAATCAAAAGTCGTCGTTTCCCGCCCGATTTAGCGCCTCTCTAATCGCGATTTTGATTGGACAGCGTAGCGGGCGTTGCGGCGCGTCGCCTGCACAAAACGGCAGCTCGAAGGGAGCATTTTAAGGAAGTTATGACCATTTTACTGAGATTTTGTCAACTTTTCATATTTTGTCATTTTCCTTTTCATTTTTTTTCCTCAGGCCACACCACACACACTAGCCCACTACAGCAGTCACTATGATCAGTGGCTAGCGAGAGTATGTGAGACGCACAAGCGCAGGCCCGCCGAGCCGAGCTGGTATTAAACCGACGCGATAGCAGCGTCGGTTTAATTACCCAAGTTTGAGGTACTAATTCGATCTGCTCGTTGAAAGACGTGGCCAATGCCTAAAATTTTGGAACGGCTCTGCCTAGGGCGGAGCCAATAATTGGTGAATTTAAAGAAATAGAACAACTTCTCGTACAGTGTACGGGAAGTTGTTCTATTTTTTTATCATTATTGATTGATTAATCTCTACTCTGTCATCTTATCAAGCTAGCCGCCCTTGATTTTGCTAAAACCGTCTAGCATATGTGAATGAGCTTTCCTTCTGGTATTTAGAATGCCTGAACTATTCAATCAATATTATGTAGGAACTAATCGATTGTTGTCACTTGATCTTTCTTATTTTGGATTTCTCGAACTGGTCACTTTAAGTGACCACGGTGTCACTTTAGATGACAACGACTATCGATCCAGTAGTTAAAGTGCGGAAATACTCCTCCAACTGGACAGTTTTTCTGTCCAGTCTGATTTTGTTACGGAAAAACTGTACATTTTGCATTTTTTCTGCTAAGAATCACAGAAAATAGAAAATTTACTACTAACAATCAAAAGTCGTCGTTTCCCGCCCGATTTAGCGCCTCTCTAATCGCGATTTTGAGTTGGACAGCGTAGCGGGCGTTTGCGGCGCGTCGCCTGCACAAAACGGCAGCTCGAAGGGAGCATTTTAAAGGAAGTTATGACCATTTTACTGAGATTTTGTCAACTTTTCATATTTTGTCATTTTCCTTTTCATTTTTTTTTCCTCAGGCCACACCACACACACTAGCCCACTACAGCAGTCACTATGATCAGTGGCTAGCGAGAGTATGTGAGACGCACAAGCGCAGGCCCGCCGAGCCGGGCTGGTATTAAAACCGACGCCGATAGCAGCGTCGGTTTAATTACCCAAGTTTGAGGTACTAATTCGATCTGGCTCGTTGAAAGACGTGGCCAATGCCTAAAATTTTGGAACGGCTCTGCCTAGGCGGAGCCAATAATTGGTGAATTTAAAGAAATAGAACAACTTCTCGTACAGTGTACGGGAAGTTGTTCTATTTTTTTTCATTATTGATTGATTAATCTCTACTCTGTCATCTTATCAAGCTAGCCGCCCTTGATTTTGCTAAAACCGTCTAGCATATGTGAATGAGCTTTCCTTCTGGTATTTAGAATGCCTGAACTATTCAATCAATATTATGTAGGAACTAATCGATTGTTGTCACTTGATCTTTCTTATTTTGGATTTCTCGAACTGGTCACTTTAAGTGACCACGATGTCACTTTAGGTGACAACGACTATCGATCCAGTAGTTAAAGTGCGGAAATACTCTCCAACTGGACAGTTTTTTCTGTCCAGTCTGATTTTGTACGGAAAACTGTACATTTTGCATTTTTTCGCTAAGAATCACAGAAAATAGAAAAATTTTACTACTAACAATCAAAAGTCGTCGTTTCCCGCCCGATTTAGCGCCTCTCTAATCGCGATTTTGATTGGACAGCGTAGCGGGGCGTTGCGGCGCGTTCGCCTGCACAAAACGGCAGCTCGAAGGGAGCATTTTAAAGGAAGTTATGACCATTTTACTGAGATTTTGTCAACTTTTCATATTTTGTCATTTTCCTTTTCATTTTTTTTCCTCAGGCCACACCACACACACTAGCCCACTACAGCAGTCACTATGATCAGTGGCTAGCGAGAGTATGTGAGACGCACAAGCGCAGGCCCGCCGAGCCGGGCTGGTATTAAACCGACGCCGATAGGCAGCGTCGGTTTAATTACCCAAGTTTGAGGTACTAATTCGATCTGGCTCGTTGAAAGACGTGGCCAATGCCTAAAATTTTGGAACGGCTCTGCCTAGGCGGAGCCAATAATTGGTGAATTTAAAGAAATAGAACAACTTTCTCGTACAGTGTACGGGAAGTTGTTCTATTTTTTTTCATTATTGATTGATTAATCTCTACTCTGTCATCTTATCAAGCTAGCCGCCCTTGATTTTGCTTAAAACCGTCTAGCATATGTGAATGAGCCTTTCCTTCTGGTATTTAGAATGCCTGAACTATTCAATCAATATTATGTAGGAACTAATCGATTGTTGTCACTTGATCTTTCTTATTTTGGATTTCTCGAACTGGTCACTTTAAGTGACCACGATGTCACTTTAGGTGACAACGACTATCGATCCAGTAGTTAAAGTGCGGAAAATACTCTCCAACTGGACAGTTTTTCTGTCCAGTCTGATTTTGTACGGAAAAACTGTACATTTTGCATTTTTTCGCTAAGAATCACAGAAAATAGAAAAATTTTATCTACTAACAATCAAAAGTCGTCGTTTCCGCCCGATTTTAGCGCCTCTCTAATCGCGATTTTGATTGGACAGCGTAGCGGGGCGTTGCGGCGCGTCGCCTGCACAAAACGGCAGCTCGAAGGGAGCATTTTAAAGGAAGTTATGACCATTTTACTGAGATTTTGTCAACTTTTCATATTTTGTCATTTTCCTTTTCATTTTTTTTTCCTCAGGCCACACACACTAGCCCACTACAGCAGTCACTATGATCAGTGGCTAGCGAGAGTATGTGAGACGCACAAGCGCAGGCCCGCCGAGCCGGGCTGGTATTAAACCGACGCCGATAGCAGCGTCGGTTTAATTACCCAAGTTTGAGGTACTAATTCGATCTGGCTCGTTGAAAGACGTGGCCAATGCCTAAAATTTTGGGAACGGCTCTGCCTAGGCGGAGCCAATAATTGGTGAATTTAAAGAAATAGAACAACTTCTCGTACAGTGTACGGGAAGTTGTTCTATTTTTTTTCATTATTGATTGATTAATCTCTACTCTGTCATCTTATCAAGCTAGCCGCCCTTGATTTTGCTAAAACCGTCTAGCATATGTGAATGAGCTTTCCTTCTGGTATTAGAATGCCTGAACTATTCAATCAATATTATGTAGGAACTAATCGATTGTTGTCACTTGATCTTTCTTATTTTGGATTTCTCGAACTGGTCACTTTAAGTGGACCACGATGTCACTTTAGGTGACAACGACTATCGATCCAGTAGTTAAAGTGCGGAAATACTCTCCAACTGGACAGTTTTTCTGTCCAGTCTGATTTTTGTACGGAAAAACTGTACATTTTGCATTTTTTTCGCTAAGAATCACAGAAAATAGAAAAATTTTACTACTAACAATCAAAAGTCGTCGTTTCCCGCCCGATTTAGCGCCTCTCTAATCGCGATTTTGATTGGACAGCGTAGCGGGCGTTGCGGCGCGTCGCCTGCACAAAACGGCAGCTCGAAGGGAGCATTTTAAAGGAAGTTATGACCATTTTACTGAGATTTTGTCAACTTTTCATATTTTTGTCATTTTCCTTTTCATTTTTTTTTCCTCAGGCCACACCCACACACACTAGCCCACTACAGCAGTCACTATGATCAGTGGCTAGCGAGAGTATGTGAGACGCACAAGCGCAGGCCCGCCGAGCCGGGCTGGTATTAAACCGACGCCGATAGCAGCGTCGGTTTAATTACCCAAGTTTGAGGTACTAATTCGATCTGGCTCGTTGAAAGACGTGGCCAATGCCTAAAATTTTGGAACGGCTCTGCCTAGGCGGAGCCAATAATTGGTGAATTTAAAGAAATAGAACAACTTCTCGTACAGTGTACGGGAAGTTGTTCTATTTTTTTTCATTATTGATTGATTAATCTCTACTCTGTCATCTTATCAAGCTAGCCGCCCCTTGATTTTGCTAAAACCGTCTAGCATATGTGAATGAGCTTTCCTTCTGGTATTTAGAATGCCTGAACTATTCAATCAATATTATGTAGGAACTAATCGATTGTTGTCACTTGATCTTTCTTATTTTGGATTTCTCGAACTGGTCACTTTAAGTGACCACGATGTCACTTTAGGTGACAACGACTATCGATCCAGTAGTTAAAGTGCGGAAATACTCTCCAACTGGACAGTTTTTCTGTCCAGTCTGATTTTGTACGGAAAAACTGTACATTTTGCATTTTTCGCTAAGAATCACAGAAAATAGGAAAAATTTTACTACTAACAATCAAAAGTCGTCGTTTCCCGCCCGATTTAGCGCCTCTCTAATCGCGATTTTGATTGGACAGCGTAGCGGGCGTTGCGGCGCGTCGCCTGCACAAAACGGCAGCTCGAAGGGAGCATTTTAAAGGAAGTTAAGACCATTTTACTGAGATTTTGTCAACTTTTCATATTTTGTCCATTTTCCTTTTCATTTTTTTTTCCTCAGGCCCACACCACACACACTAGCCCACTACAGCAGTCACTATGATCAGTGGCTAGCGAGAGTATGTGAGACGCACAAGCGCAGGCCCGCCGAGCCGGGCTGGTATTAAACCGACGCCGATAGCAGCGTCGGTTTAATTACCCAAGTTTGAGGTACTAATTCGATCTGGCTCGTTGAAAGACGTGGCCAATGCCTAAAATTTTGGAACGGCTCTGCCTAGGCGGAGCCAATAATTGGTGAATTTAAAGAAATAGAAACAACTTCTCGTACAGTGTACGGGAAGTTGTTCTATTTTTTTCATTATTGATTGATTAATCTCTACTCTGTCATCTTATCAAGCTAGCCGCCCTTGATTTGCTAAAACCGTCTAGCATATGTGAATGAGCTTTCCTTCTGGTATTTAGAATGCCTGAACTATTCAATCAATATTATGTAGGAACTAATCGATTGTTGTCACTTGATCTTTCTTATTTTGGATTTCTCGAACTGGTCACTTTAAGTGACCACGGATGTCACTTTAGGTGACAACGACTATCGATCCAGTAGTTAAAGTGCGGAAATACTCTCCAACTGGACAGTTTTTCTGTCCAGTCTGATTTTGTACGGAAAAACTGTACATTTTGCATTTTTTCGCTAAGAATCACAGAAAATAGAAAAATTTTACTACTAACAATCAAAAGTCGTCGTTTCCCGCCCGATTTAGCGCCTCTCTAATCGCGATTTTGATTGGACAGCGTAGCGGGCGTTGCGGCGCGTCGCCTGCACAAAACGGCAGCTCGAAGGGAGCATTTTTAAAGGAAGTTATGACCATTTTACTGAGATTTTGTCAACTTTTCATATTTTGTCATTTTCCTTTTCATTTTTTTTCCTCAGGCCACACCACACACACTAGCCCACTACAGCAGTCACTATGATCAGTGGCTAGCGAGAGTATGTGAGACGCACAAGCGCAGGCCCGCCGAGCCGAGCTGGTATTAAACCGACGCCGATAGCAGCGTCGGTTTAATTACCCAAGTTTGAGGTACTAATTCGATCTGGCTCGTTGAAAGACGTGGCCAATGCCTAAAATTTTGGAACGGCTCTGCCTAGGCGGAGCCAATAATTGGTGAATTTAAAGAAATAGAACAACTTCTCGTACAGTGTACGGGAAGTTGTTCTATTTTTTTATCATTATTGATTGATTAATCTCTACTCTGTCATCTTATCAAGCTAGCCGCCCTTGATTTTGCTAAAACCGTCTAGCATATGTGAATGAGCTTTCCTTCTGGTATTTAGAATGCCTGAACTATTCAATCAATATTATGTAGGAACTAATCGATTGTTGTCACTTGATCTTTCTTATTTTGGATTTCTCGAACTGGTCACTTTAAGTGACCACGGTGTCACTTTAGATGACAACGACTATCGATCCAGTAGTTAAAGTGCGGAAATACTCTCCAACTGGACAGTTTTTCTGTCCAGTCTGATTTTGTACGGAAAAACTGTACATTTTGCATTTTTTCGCTAAGAATCACAGAAAATAGAAAAATTTTACTACTAACAATCAAAAGTCGTCGAGAGGCGCCCGATTTAGCGCCTCTCTAATCGCGATTTTGATTGGACAGCGTAGCGGGCGTTGCGGCGCGTCGCCTGCACAAAACGGCAGTTCGAAGGGAGCATTTTAAAGGAAGTTATGACCATTTTACTGAGATTTTGTCAACTTTTCATATTTTGTCATTTTCCTTTTCATTTTTTTTTCCTCAGGCCACACCACACACACTAGCCCACTACAGCAGTCACTATGATCAGTGGCTAGCGAGAGTATGTGAGACGCACAAGCGCAGGCCCGCCGAGCCGGGCTGGTATTAAACCGACGCCGATAGCAGCGTCGGTTTAATTACCCAAGTTTGAGGTACTAATTCGATCTGGCTCGTTGAAAGACGTGGCCAATGCCTAAAATTTTGGAACGGCTCTGCCTAGGCGGAGCCAATAATTGGTGAATTTAAAGAAATAGAACAACTTCTCGTACAGTGTACGGGAAGTTGTTCTATTTTTTATCATTATTGATTGATTAATCTCTACTCTGTCATCTTATCAAGCTAGCCGCCCTTGATTTTGCTAAAACCGTCTAGCATATGTGAATGAGCTTTCCTTCTGGTATTTAGAATGCCTGAACTATTCAATCAATATTATGTAGGAACTAATCGATTGTTGTCACTTGATCTTTCTTATTTTGGATTTCTCGAACTGGTCACTTTAAGTGACCACGATGTCACTTTAGGTGACAACGACTATCGATCCAGTAGTTAAAGTGCGGAAATACTCTCCAACTGGACAGTTTTTCTGTCCAGTCTGATTTTGTACGGAAAAACTGTACATTTTGCATTTTTTCGCTAAGAATCACAGAAAATAGAAAATTTTTACTACTAACAATCAAAAGTCGTCGTTTCCCGCCCGATTTAGCGCCTCTCTAATCGCGATTTTGATTGGACAGCGTAGCGGGCGTTGCGGCGCGTCGCCTGCACAAAACGGCAGCTCGAAGGGAGCATTTTAAAGGAAGTTATGACCATTTTACTGAGATTTTGTCAACTTTTCATATTTTGTCATTTTCCTTTTCATTTTTTTTCCTCAGGCCACACCACACACACTAGCCCACTACAGCAGTCACTATGATCAGTGGCTAGCGAGAGTATGTGAGACGCACAAGCGCAGGCCCGCCGAGCCGAGCTGGTATTAAACCGACGCCGATAGCAGCGTCGGTTTAATTACCCAAGTTTGAGGTACTAATTCGATCTGGCTCGTTGAAAGACGTGGCCAATGCCTAAAATTTTGGAACGGCTCTGCCTAGGCGGAGCCAATAATTGGTGAATTTAAAGAAATAGAACAACTTCTCGTACAGTGTACGGGAAGTTGTTCTATTTTTTTCATTATTGATTGATTAATCTCTACTCTGTCATCTTATCAAGCTAGCCGCCCTTGATTTTGCTAAAACCGTCTAGCATATGTGAATGAGCTTTCCTTCTGGTATTTAGAATGCCTGAACTATTCAATCAATATTATGTAGGAACTAATCGATTGTTGTCACTTGATCTTTCTTATTTTGGATTTCTCGAACTGGTCACTTTAAGTGACCACGATGTCACTTTAGGTGACAACGACTATCGATCCAGTAGTTAAAGTGCGGAAATACTCTCCAACTGGACAGTTTTTCTGTCCAGTCTGATTTTGTACGGAAAAACTGTACATTTTGCATTTTTTCGCTAAGAATCACAGAAAATAGAAAAATTTTACTACTAACAATCAAAAGTCGTCGTTTCCCGCCCGATTTAGCGCCTCTCTAATCGCGATTTTGATTGGACAGCGTAGCGGGCGTTGCGGCGCGTCGCCTGCACAAAACGGCAGCTCGAAGGGAGCATTTTAAAGGAAGTTATGACCATTTTACTGAGATTTTGTCAACTTTTCATATTTTGTCATTTTCCTTTTCATTTTTTTTCCTCAGGCCACACCACACACACTAGCCCACTACAGCAGTCACTATGATCAGTGGCTAGCGAGAGTATGTGAGACGCACAAGCGCAGGCCCGCCGAGCCGAGCTGGTATTAAACCGACGCCGATAGCAGCGTCGGTTTAATTACCCAAGTTTGAGGTACTAATTCGATCTGGCTCGTTGAAAGACGTGGCCAATGCCTAAAATTTTGGAACGGCTCTGCCTAGGCGGAGCCAATAATTGGTGAATTTAAAGAAATAGAACAACTTCTCGTACAGTGTACGGGAAGTTGTTCTATTTTTTTATCATTATTGATTGATTAATCTCTACTCTGTCATCTTATCAAGCTAGCCGCCCTTGATTTTGCTAAAACCGTCTAGCATATGTGAATGAGCTTTCCTTCTGGTATTTAGAATGCCTGAACTATTCAATCAATATTATGTAGGAACTAATCGATTGTTGTCACTTGATCTTTCTTATTTTGGATTTCTCGAACTGGTCACTTTAAGTGACCACGGTGTCACTTTAGATGACAACGACTATCGATCCAGTAGTTAAAGTGCGGAAATACTCTCCAACTGGACAGTTTTTCTGTCCAGTCTGATTTTGTACGGAAAAACTGTACATTTTGCATTTTTTCGCTAAGAATCACAGAAAATAGAAAAATTTTACTACTAACAATCAAAAGTCGTCGAGAGGCGCCCGATTTAGCGCCTCTCTAATCGCGATTTTGATTGGACAGCGTAGCGGGCGTTGCGGCGCGTCGCCTGCACAAAACGGCAGTTCGAAGGGAGCATTTTAAAGGAAGTTATGACCATTTTACTGAGATTTTGTCAACTTTTCATATTTTGTCATTTTCCTTTTCATTTTTTTTTCCTCAGGCCACACCACACACACTAGCCCACTACAGCAGTCACTATGATCAGTGGCTAGCGAGAGTATGTGAGACGCACAAGCGCAGGCCCGCCGAGCCGGGCTGGTATTAAACCGACGCCGATAGCAGCGTCGGTTTAATTACCCAAGTTTGAGGTACTAATTCGATCTGGCTCGTTGAAAGACGTGGCCAATGCCTAAAATTTTGGAACGGCTCTGCCTAGGCGGAGCCAATAATTGGTGAATTTAAAGAAATAGAACAACTTCTCGTACAGTGTACGGGAAGTTGTTCTATTTTTTATCATTATTGATTGATTAATCTCTACTCTGTCATCTTATCAAGCTAGCCGCCCTTGATTTTGCTAAAACCGTCTAGCATATGTGAATGAGCTTTCCTTCTGGTATTTAGAATGCCTGAACTATTCAATCAATATTATGTAGGAACTAATCGATTGTTGTCACTTGATCTTTCTTATTTTGGATTTCTCGAACTGGTCACTTTAAGTGACCACGATGTCACTTTAGGTGACAACGACTATCGATCCAGTAGTTAAAGTGCGGAAATACTCTCCAACTGGACAGTTTTTCTGTCCAGTCTGATTTTGTACGGAAAAACTGTACATTTTGCATTTTTTCGCTAAGAATCACAGAAAATAGAAAATTTTTACTACTAACAATCAAAAGTCGTCGTTTCCCGCCCGATTTAGCGCCTCTCTAATCGCGATTTTGATTGGACAGCGTAGCGGGCGTTGCGGCGCGTCGCCTGCACAAAACGGCAGCTCGAAGGGAGCATTTTAAAGGAAGTTATGACCATTTTACTGAGATTTTGTCAACTTTTCATATTTTGTCATTTTCCTTTTCATTTTTTTTCCTCAGGCCACACCACACACACTAGCCCACTACAGCAGTCACTATGATCAGTGGCTAGCGAGAGTATGTGAGACGCACAAGCGCAGGCCCGCCGAGCCGAGCTGGTATTAAACCGACGCCGATAGCAGCGTCGGTTTAATTACCCAAGTTTGAGGTACTAATTCGATCTGGCTCGTTGAAAGACGTGGCCAATGCCTAAAATTTTGGAACGGCTCTGCCTAGGCGGAGCCAATAATTGGTGAATTTAAAGAAATAGAACAACTTCTCGTACAGTGTACGGGAAGTTGTTCTATTTTTTTATCATTATTGATTGATTAATCTCTACTCTGTCATCCTTATCAAGCTAGCCGCCCTTGATTTTGCTAAAACCGTCTAGCATATGTGAATGAGCTTTCCTTCTGGTATTTAGAATGCCTGAACTATTCAATCAATATTATGTAGGAACTAATCGATTGTTGTCACTTGATCTTTCTTATTTTGGATTTCTCGAACTGGTCACTTTAAGTGACCACGGTGTCACTTTAGATGACAACGACTATCGATCCAGTAGTTAAAGTGCGGAAATACTCTCCAACTGGACAGTTTTTCTGTCCAGTCTGATTTTGTACGGAAAAACTGTACATTTTGCATTTTTTCGCTAAGAATCACAGAAAATAGAAAAATTTTACTACTAACAATCAAAAGTCGTCGTTTCCCCGCCCGATTTAGCGCCTCTCTAATCGCGATTTTGATTGGACAGCGTAGCGGGCGTTGCGGCGCGTCGCCTGCACAAAACGGCAGCTCGAAGGGAGCATTTTAAAGGAAGTTATGACCATTTTACTGAGATTTTGTCAACTTTTCATATTTTGTCATTTTCCTTTTCATTTTTTTTTCCTCAGGCCACACCACACACACTAGCCCACTACAGCAGTCACTATGATCAGTGGCTAGCGAGGTATGTGAGACGCACAAGCGCAGGCCCGCCGAGCCGGGCTGGTATTAAACCGACGCCGATAGCAGCGTCGGTTTAATTACCCAAGTTTGAGGTACTAATTCGATCTGGCTCGTTGAAAGACGTGGCCAATGCCTAAAATTTTGGAACGGCTCTGCCTAGGCGGAGCCAATAATTGGTGAATTTAAAGAAATAGAACAACTTCTCGTACAGTGTACGGGAAGTTGTTCTATTTTTTATCATTATTGATTGATTAATCTCTACTCTGTCATCTTATCAAGCTAGCCGCCCTTGATTTTGCTAAAACCGTCTAGCATATGTGAATGAGCTTTCCTTCTGGTATTTAGAATGCCTGAACTATTCAATCAATATTATGTAGGAACTAATCGATTGTTGTCACTTGATCTTTCTTATTTTGGATTTCTCGAACTGGTCACTTTAAGTGACCACGATGTCACTTTAGGTGACAACGACTATCGATCCAGTAGTTAAAGTGCGGAAATACTCTCCAACTGGACAGTTTTTCTGTCCAGTCTGATTTTGTACGGAAAAACTGTACATTTTGCATTTTTTCGCTAAGAATCACAGAAAATAGAAAAATTTTACTACTAACAATCAAAAGTCGTCGTTTCCCGCCCGATTTAGCGCCTCTCTAATCGCGATTTTGATTGGACAGCGTAGCGGGCGTTGCGGCGCGTCGCCTGCACAAAACGGCAGCTCGAAGGGAGCATTTTAAAGGAAGTTATGACCATTTTACTGAGATTTTGTCAACTTTTCATATTTTGTCATTTTCCTTTTCATTTTTTTTTCCTCAGGCCACACCACACACACTAGCCCACTACAGCAGTCACTATGATCAGTGGCTAGCGAGAGTATGTGAGACGCACAAGCGCAGGCCCGCCGAGCCGGGCTGGTATTAAACCGACGCCGATAGCAGCGTCGGTTTAATTACCCAAGTTTGAGGTACTAATTCGATCTGGCTCGTTGAAAGACGTGGCCAATGCCTAAAATTTTGGAACGGCTCTGCCTAGGCGGAGCCAATAATTGGTGAATTTAAAGAAATAGAACAACTTCTCGTACAGTGTACGGGAAGTTGTTCTATTTTTTATCATTATTGATTGATTAATCTCTACTCTGTCATCTTATCAAGCTAGCCGCCCTTGATTTTGCTAAAACCGTCTAGCATATGTGAATGAGCTTTCCTTCTGGTATTTAGAATGCCTGAACTATTCAATCAATATTATGTAGGAACTAATCGATTGTTGTCACTTGATCTTCTTATTTTGGATTTCTCGAACTGGTCACTTTAAGTGACCACGATGTCACTTTAGGTGACAACGACTATCGATCCAGTAGTTAAAGTGCGGAAATACTCTCCAACTGGACAGTTTTTCTGTCCAGTCTGATTTTGTACGGAAAAACTGTACATTTTGCATTTTTTCGCTAAGAATCACAGAAAATAGAAAAATTTTACTACTAACAATCAAAAGTCGTCGTTTCCGCCCGATTTAGCGCCTCTCTAATCGCGATTTTGATTGGACAGCGTAGCGGGCGTTGCGGCGCGTCGCCTGCACAAAACGGCAGCTCGAAGGGAGCATTTTAAAGGAAGTTATGACCATTTTACTGAGATTTTGTCAACTTTTCATATTTTGTCATTTTCCTTTTCATTTTTTTTTCCTCAGGCCACACCACACACACTAGCCCACTACAGCAGTCACTATGATCAGTGGCTAGCGAGAGTATGTGAGACGCACAAGCGCAGGCCCGCCGAGCCGGGCTGGTATTAAACCGACGCCGATAGCAGCGTCGGTTTAATTACCCAAGTTTGAGGGTACTAATTCGATCTGGCTCGTTGAAAGACGTGGCCAATGCCTAAAATTTTGAACGGCTCTGCCTAGGCGGAGCCAATAATTGGTGAATTTAAAGAAATAGAACAACTTCTCGTACAGTGTACGGGAAGTTGTTCTATTTTTTATCATTATTGATTGATTAATCTCTACTCTGTCATCTTATCAAGCTAGCCGCCCTTGATTTTGCTAAAACCGTCTAGCATATGTGAATGAGCTTTCCTTCTGGTATTTAGAATGCCTGAACTATTCAATCAATATTATGTAGGAACTAATCGATTGTTGTCACTTGATCTTTCTTATTTTGGATTTCTCGAACTGGTCACTTTAAGTGACCACGATGTCACTTTAGGTGACAACGACTATCGATCCAGTAGTTAAAGTGCGGAAATACTCTCCAACTGGACAGTTTTTCTGTCCAGTCTGATTTTGTACGGAAAAACTGTACATTTTGCATTTTTCGCTAAGAATCACAGAAAATAGAAAAAATTTTACTACTAACAATCAAAAGTCGTCGTTTCCCGCCCGATTTAGCGCCTCTCTAATCGCGATTTTGATTGGACAGCGTAGCGGGCGTTGCGGCGCGTCGCCTGCACAAAACGGCAGCTCGAAGGGAGCATTTTAAAGGAAGTTATGACCATTTTACTGAGATTTTGTCAACTTTTCATATTTTGTCATTTTCCTTTTCATTTTTTTTCCTCAGGCCACACCACACACACTAGCCCACTACAGCAGTCACTATGATCAGTGGCTAGCGAGAGTATGTGAGACGCACAAGCGCAGGCCCGCCGAGCCGGGCTGGTATTAAACCGACGCCGATAGCAGCGTCGGTTTAATTACCCAAGTTTGAGGTACTAATTCGATCTGGCTCGTTGAAAGACGTGGCCAATGCCTAAAATTTTGGAACGGCTCTGCCTAGGCGGAGCCAATAATTGGTGAATTTAAAGAAATAGAACAACTTCTCGTACAGTGTACGGGAAGTTGTTCTATTTTTTTCATTATTGATTGATTAATCTCTACTCTGTCATCTTATCAAGCTAGCCGCCCTTGATTTTGCTAAAACCGTCTAGCATATGTGAATGAGCTTTCCTTCTGGTATTTAGAATGCCTGAACTATTCAATCAATATTATGTAGGAACTAATCGATTGTTGTCACTTGATCTTTCTTATTTTGGATTTCTCGAACTGGTCACTTTAAGTGACCACGATGTCACTTTAGGTGACAACGACTATCGATCCAGTAGTTAAAGTGCGGAAATACTCTCCAACTGGACAGTTTTTCTGTCCAGTCTGATTTTGTACGGAAAAAACTGTACATTTTGCATTTTTTCGCTAAGAATCACAGAAAATAGAAAAATTTTACTACTAACAATCAAAAGTCGTCGTTTCCCGCCCGATTTAGCGCCTCTCTAATCGCGATTTTGATTGGACAGCGTAGCGGGCGTTGCGGCGCGTCGCCTGCACAAAACGGCAGCTCGAAGGGAGCATTTTAAAGGAAGTTATGACCATTTTACTGAGATTTTGTCAACTTTTCATATTTTGTCATTTTCCTTTTCATTTTTTTTCCTCAGGCCACACCACACACACTAGCCCACTACAGCAGTCACTATGATCAGTGGCTAGCGAGAGTATGTGAGACGCACAAGCGCAGGCCCGCCGAGCCGGGCTGGTATTAAACCGACGCCGATAGCAGCGTCGGTTTAATTACCCAAGTTTGAGGTACTAATTCGATCTGGCTCGTTGAAAGACGTGGCCAATGCCTAAAATTTTGGAACGGCTCTGCCTAGGCGGAGCCAATAATTGGTGAATTTAAAGAAATAGAACAACTTCTCGTACAGTGTACGGGAAGTTGTTCTATTTTTTTTCATTATTGATTGATTAATCTCTACTCTGTCATCTTATCAAGCTAGCCGCCCTTGATTTTGCTAAAACCGTCTAGCATATGTGAATGAGCTTTCCTTCTGGTATTTAGAATGCCTGAACTATTCAATCAATATTATGTAGGAACTAATCGATTGTTGTCACTTGATCTTTCTTATTTTGGATTTCTCGAACTGGTCACTTTAAGTGACCACGATGTCACTTTAGGTGACAACGACTATCGATCCAGTAGTTAAAGTGCGGAAATACTCTCCAACTGGACAGTTTTTCTGTCCAGTCTGATTTTGTACGGAAAAACTGTACATTTTGCATTTTTTCGCTAAGAATCACAGAAAATAGAAAAATTTTACTACTAACAATCAAAAGTCGTCGTTTCCCCGCCCGATTTAGCGCCTCTCTAATCGCGATTTTGATTGGACAGCGTAGCGGGCGTTGCGGCGCGTCGCCTGCACAAAACGGCAGCTCGAAGGGAGCATTTTAAAGGAAGTTATGACCATTTTACTGAGATTTTGTCAACTTTTCATATTTTGTCATTTTCCTTTTCATTTTTTTTCCTCAGGCCACACCACACACACTAGCCCACTACAGCAGTCACTATGATCAGTGGCTAGCGAGAGTATGTGAGACGCACAAGCGCAGGCCCGCCGAGCCGAGCTGGTATTAAACCGACGCCGATAGCAGCGTCGGTTTAATTACCCAAGTTTGAGGTACTAATTCGATCTGGCTCGTTGAAAGACGTGGCCAATGCCTAAAATTTTGGAACGGCTCTGCCTAGGCGGAGCCAATAATTGGTGAATTTAAAGAAATAGAACAACTTCTCGTACAGTGTACGGGAAGTTGTTCTATTTTTTTATCATTATTGATTGATTAATCTCTACTCTGTCATCTTATCAAGCTAGCCGCCCTTGATTTTGCTAAAACCGTCTAGCATATGTGAATGAGCTTTCCTTCTGGTATTTAGAATGCCTGAACTATTCAATCAATATTATGTAGGAACTAATCGATTGTTGTCACTTGATCTTTCTTATTTTGGATTTCTCGAACTGGTCACTTTAAGTGACCACGGTGTCACTTTAGATGACAACGACTATCGATCCAGTAGTTAAAGTGCGGAAATACTCTCCAACTGGACAGTTTTTCTGTCCAGTCTGATTTTGTACGGAAAAACTGTACATTTTGCATTTTTTCGCTAAGAATCACAGAAAATAGAAAAATTTTACTACTAACAATCAAAAGTCGTCGAGAGGCGCCCGATTTAGCGCCTCTCTAATCGCGATTTTGATTGGACAGCGTAGCGGGCGTTGCGGCGCGTCGCCTGCACAAAACGGCAGTTCGAAGGGAGCATTTTAAAGGAAGTTATGACCATTTTACTGAGATTTTGTCAACTTTTCATATTTTGTCATTTTCCTTTTCATTTTTTTTTCCTCAGGCCACACCACACACACTAGCCCACTACAGCAGTCACTATGATCAGTGGCTAGCGAGAGTATGTGAGACGCACAAGCGCAGGCCCGCCGAGCCGGGCTGGTATTAAACCGACGCCGATAGCAGCGTCGGTTTAATTACCCAAGTTTGAGGTACTAATTCGATCTGGCTCGTTGAAAGACGTGGCCAATGCCTAAAATTTTGGAACGGCTCTGCCTAGGCGGAGCCAATAATTGGTGAATTTAAAGAAATAGAACAACTTCTCGTACAGTGTACGGGAAGTTGTTCTATTTTTTATCATTATTGATTGATTAATCTCTACTCTGTCATCTTATCAAGCTAGCCGCCCTTGATTTTGCTAAAACCGTCTAGCATATGTGAATGAGCTTTCCTTCTGGTATTTAGAATGCCTGAACTATTCAATCAATATTATGTAGGAACTAATCGATTGTTGTCACTTGATCTTTCTTATTTTGGATTTCTCGAACTGGTCACTTTAAGTGACCACGATGTCACTTTAGGTGACAACGACTATCGATCCAGTAGTTAAAGTGCGGAAATACTCTCCAACTGGA
This sequence comes from Parapristionchus giblindavisi, assembly GCA_943737045.1. NCBI lineage: Eukaryota > Metazoa > Nematoda > Chromadorea > Rhabditida > Diplogasteridae > Parapristionchus > Parapristionchus giblindavisi. The sequence continues at coordinate 562,520 of CALSFV010000271.1, read as the reverse complement.
CAGTTTTTCTGTCCAGTCTGATTTTGTACGGAAAAACTGTACATTTTGCATTTTTTCGCTAAGAATCACAGAAAATAGAAAATTTTTACTACTAACAATCAAAAGTCGTCGTTTCCCGCCCGATTTAGCGCCTCTCTAATCGCGATTTTGATTGGACAGCGTAGCGGGCGTTGCGGCGCGTCGCCTGCACAAAACGGCAGCTCGAAGGGAGCATTTTAAAGGAAGTTATGACCATTTTACTGAGATTTTGTCAACTTTTCATATTTTGTCATTTTCCTTTTCATTTTTTTTTCCTCAGGCCACACCACACACACTAGCCCACTACAGCAGTCACTATGATCAGTGGCTAGCGAGAGTATGTGAGACGCACAAGCGCAGGCCCGCCGAGCCGAGCTGGTATTAAACCGACGCCGATAGCAGCGTCGGTTTAATTACCCAAGTTTGAGGTACTAATTCGATCTGGCTCGTTGAAAGACGTGGCCAATGCCTAAAATTTTGGAACGGCTCTGCCTAGGCGGAGCCAATAATTGGTGAATTTAAAGAAATAGAACAACTTCTCGTACAGTGTACGGGAAGTTGTTCTATTTTTTTATCATTATTGATTGATTAATCTCTACTCTGTCATCTTATCAAGCTAGCCGCCCTTGATTTTGCTAAAACCGTCTAGCATATGTGAATGAGCTTTCCTTCTGGTATTTAGAATGCCTGAACTATTCAATCAATATATGTAGGAACTAATCGATTGTTGTCACTTGATCTTTCTTATTTTGGATTTCTCGAACTGGTCACTTTAAGTGACCACGGTGTCACTTTAGATGACAACGACTATCGATCCAGTAGTTAAAGTGCGGAAATACTCTCCAACTGGACAGTTTTTCTGTCCAGTCTGATTTTGTACGGAAAAACTGTACATTTTGCATTTTTTCGCTAAGAATCACAGAAAATAGAAAAATTTTACTACTAACAATCAAAAGTCGTCGTTTCCCGCCCGATTTAGCGCCTCTCTAATCGCGATTTTGATTGGACAGCGTAGCGGGCGTTGCGGCGCGTCGCCTGCACAAAACGGCAGCTCGAAGGGAGCATTTTAAAGGAAGTTATGACCATTTTACTGAGATTTTGTCAACTTTTCATATTTTGTCATTTTCCTTTTCATTTTTTTTTCCTCAGGCCACACCACACACACTAGCCCACTACAGCAGTCACTATGATCAGTGGCTAGCGAGAGTATGTGAGACGCACAAGCGCAGGCCCGCCGAGCCGGGCTGGTATTAAACCGACGCCGATAGCAGCGTCGGTTTAATTACCCAAGTTTGAGGTACTAATTCGATCTGGCTCGTTGAAAGGACGTGGCCAATGCCTAAAATTTTGGAACGGCTCTGCCTAGGCGGAGCCAATAATTGGTGAATTTAAAGAAATAGAACAACTTCTCGTACAGTGTACGGGAAGTTGTTCTATTTTTTATCATTATTGATTGATTAATCTCTACTCTGTCATCTTATCAAGCTAGCCGCCCTTGATTTTGCTAAAACCGTCTAGCATATGTGAATGAGCTTTCCTTCTGGTATTTAGAATGCCTGAACTATTCAATCAATATTATGTAGGAACTAATCGATTGTTGTCACTTGATCTTTCTTATTTTGGATTTCTCGAACTGGTCACTTTAAGTGACCACGATGTCACTTTAGGTGACAACGACTATCGATCCAGTAGTTAAAGTGCGGAAATACTCTCCAACTGGACAGTTTTTCTGTCCAGTCTGATTTTGTACGGAAAAACTGTACATTTTGCATTTTTTCGCTAAGAATCACAGAAAATAGAAAAATTTTACTACTAACAATCAAAAGTCGTCGTTTCCCGCCCGATTTAGCGCCTCTCTAATCGCGATTTTGATTGGACAGCGTAGCGGGCGTTGCGGCGCGTCGCCTGCACAAAACGGCAGCTCGAAGGGAGCATTTTAAAGGAAGTTATGACCATTTTACTGAGATTTTGTCAACTTTTCATATTTTGTCATTTTCCTTTTCATTTTTTTTTCCTCAGGCCACACCACACACACTAGCCCACTACAGCAGTCACTATGATCAGTGGCTAGCGAGAGTATGTGAGACGCACAAGCGCAGGCCCGCCGAGCCGGGCTGGTATTAAACCGACGCCGATAGCAGCGTCGGTTTAATTACCCAAGTTTGAGGTACTAATTCGATCTGGCTCGTTGAAAGACGTGGCCAATGCCTAAAATTTTGGAACGGCTCTGCCTAGGCGGAGCCAATAATTGGTGAATTTAAAGAAATAGAACAACTTCTCGTACAGTGTACGGGAAGTTGTTCTATTTTTTATCATTATTGATTGATTAATCTCTACTCTGTCATCTTATCAAGCTAGCCGCCCTTGATTTTGCTAAAACCGTCTAGCATATGTGAATGAGCTTTCCTTCTGGTATTTAGAATGCCTGAACTATTCAATCAATATTATGTAGGAACTAATCGATTGTTGTCACTTGATCTTTCTTATTTTGGATTTCTCGAACTGGTCACTTTAAGTGACCACGATGTCACTTTAGGTGACAACGACTATCGATCCAGTAGTTAAAGTGCGGAAATACTCTCCAACTGGACAGTTTTTCTGTCCAGTCTGATTTTGTACGGAAAAACTGTACATTTTGCATTTTTTCGCTAAGAATCACAGAAAATAGAAAAATTTTACTACTAACAATCAAAAGTCGTCGTTTCCCGCCCGATTTAGCGCCTCTCTAATCGCGATTTTGATTGGACAGCGTAGCGGGCGTTGCGGCGCGTCGCCTGCACAAAACGGCAGCTCGAAGGGAGCATTTTAAAGGAAGTTATGACCATTTTACTGAGATTTTGTCAACTTTTCATATTTTGTCATTTTCCTTTTCATTTTTTTTTCCTCAGGCCACACCACACACACTAGCCCACTACAGCAGTCACTATGATCAGTGGCTAGCGAGAGTATGTGAGACGCACAAGCGCAGGCCCGCCGAGCCGGGCTGGTATTAAACCGACGCCGATAGCAGCGTCGGTTTAATTACCCAAGTTTGAGGTACTAATTCGATCTGGCTCGTTGAAAGACGTGGCCAATGCCTAAAATTTTGGAACGGCTCTGCCTAGGCGGAGCCAATAATTGGTGAATTTAAAGAAATAGAACAACTTCTCGTACAGTGTACGGGAAGTTGTTCTATTTTTTATCATTATTGATTGATTAATCTCTACTCTGTCATCTTATCAAGCTAGCCGCCCTTGATTTTGCTAAAACCGTCTAGCATATGTGAATGAGCTTTCCTTCTGGTATTTAGAATGCCTGAACTATTCAATCAATATTATGTAGGAACTAATCGATTGTTGTCACTTGATCTTTCTTATTTTGGATTTCTCGAACTGGTCACTTTAAGTGACCACGATGTCACTTTAGGTGACAACGACTATCGATCCAGTAGTTAAAGTGCGGAAATACTCTCCAACTGGACAGTTTTTCTGTCCAGTCTGATTTTGTACGGAAAAACTGTACATTTTGCATTTTTTCGCTAAGAATCACAGAAAATAGAAAAATTTTACTACTAACAATCAAAAGTCGTCGTTTCCCCGCCCGATTTAGCGCCTCTCTAATCGCGATTTTGATTGGACAGCGTAGCGGGCGTTGCGGCGCGTCGCCTGCACAAAACGGCAGCTCGAAGGGAGCATTTTAAAGGAAGTTATGACCATTTTACTGAGATTTTGTCAACTTTTCATATTTTGTCATTTTCCTTTTCATTTTTTTTCCTCAGGCCACACCACACACACTAGCCCACTACAGCAGTCACTATGATCAGTGGCTAGCGAGAGTATGTGAGACGCACAAGCGCAGGCCCGCCGAGCCGAGCTGGTATTAAACCGACGCCGATAGCAGCGTCGGTTTAATTACCCAAGTTTGAGGTACTAATTCGATCTGGCTCGTTGAAAGACGTGGCCAATGCCTAAAATTTTGGAACGGCTCTGCCTAGGCGGAGCCAATAATTGGTGAATTTAAAGAAATAGAACAACTTCTCGTACAGTGTACGGGAAGTTGTTCTATTTTTTTATCATTATTGATTGATTAATCTCTACTCTGTCATCTTATCAAGCTAGCCGCCCTTGATTTTGCTAAAACCGTCTAGCATATGTGAATGAGCTTTCCTTCTGGTATTTAGAATGCCTGAACTATTCAATCAATATTATGTAGGAACTAATCGATTGTTGTCACTTGATCTTTCTTATTTTGGATTTCTCGAACTGGTCACTTTAAGTGACCACGGTGTCACTTTAGATGACAACGACTATCGATCCAGTAGTTAAAGTGCGGAAATACTCTCCAACTGGACAGTTTTTCTGTCCAGTCTGATTTTGTACGGAAAAACTGTACATTTTGCATTTTTTCGCTAAGAATCACAGAAAATAGAAAAATTTTACTATTAACAATCAAAAGTCGTCGTTTCCCGCCCGATTTAGCGCCTCTCTAATCGCGATTTTGATTGGACAGCGTAGCGGGGCGTTGCGGCGCGTCGCCTGCACAAAACGGCAGCTCGAAGGGAGCATTTTAAAGGAAGTTATGACCATTTTACTGAGATTTTGTCAACTTTTCATATTTTGTCATTTTCCTTTTCATTTTTTTTTCCTCAGGCCACACCACACACACTAGCCCCACTACAGCAGTCACTATGATCAGTGGCTAGCGAGAGTATGTGAGACGCACAAGCGCAGGCCCGCCGAGCCGGGCTGGTATTAAACCGACGCCGATAGCAGCGTCGGTTTAATTACCCAAGTTTGAGGTACTAATTCGATCTGGCTCGTTGAAAGACGTGGCCAATGCCTAAAATTTTGGAACGGCTCTGCCTAGGCGGAGCCAATAATTGGTGAATTTAAAGAAATAGAACAACTTCTCGTACAGTGTACGGGAAGTTGTTCTATTTTTTATCATTATTGATTGATTAATCTCTACTCTGTCATCTTATCAAGCTAGCCGCCCTTGATTTTGCTAAAACCGTCTAGCATATGTGAATGAGCTTTCCTTCTGGTATTTAGAATGCCTGAACTATTCAATCAATATTATGTAGGAACTAATCGATTGTTGTCACTTGATCTTTCTTATTTTGGATTTCTCGAACTGGTCACTTTAAGTGACCACGATGTCACTTTAGGTGACAACGACTATCGATCCAGTAGTTAAAGTGCGGAAATACTCTCCAACTGGACAGTTTTTCTGTCCAGTCTGATTTTGTACGGAAAAACTGTACATTTTGCATTTTTTCGCTAAGAATCACAGAAAATAGAAAAATTTTACTACTAACAATCAAAAGTCGTCGTTTCCCGCCCGATTTAGCGCCTCTCTAATCGCGATTTTGATTGGACAGCGTAGCGGGCGTTGCGGCGCGTCGCCTGCACAAAACGGCAGCTCGAAGGGAGCATTTTAAAGGAAGTTATGACCATTTTACTGAGATTTTGTCAACTTTTCATATTTTGTCATTTTCCTTTTCATTTTTTTTCCTCAGGCCACACCACACACACTAGCCCACTACAGCAGTCACTATGATCAGTGGCTAGCGAGAGTATGTGAGACGCACAAGCGCAGGCCCGCCGAGCCGAGCTGGTATTAAACCGACGCCGATAGCAGCGTCGGTTTAATTACCCAAGTTTGAGGTACTAATTCGATCTGGCTCGTTGAAAGACGTGGCCAATGCCTAAAATTTTGGAACGGCTCTGCCTAGGCGGAGCCAATAATTGGTGAATTTAAAGAAATAGAACAACTTCTCGTACAGTGTACGGGAAGTTGTTCTATTTTTTTATCATTATTGATTGATTAATCTCTACTCTGTCATCTTATCAAGCTAGCCGCCCTTGATTTTGCTAAAACCGTCTAGCATATGTGAATGAGCTTTCCTTCTGGTATTTAGAATGCCTGAACTATTCAATCAATATTATGTAGGAACTAATCGATTGTTGTCACTTGATCTTTCTTATTTTGGATTTCTCGAACTGGTCACTTTAAGTGACCACGGTGTCACTTTAGATGACAACGACTATCGATCCAGTAGTTAAAGTGCGGAAATACTCTCCAACTGGACAGTTTTTCTGTCCAGTCTGATTTTGTACGGAAAAACTGTACATTTTGCATTTTTTCGCTAAGAATCACAGAAAATAGAAAAATTTTACTATTAACAATCAAAAGTCGTCGTTTCCCGCCCGATTTAGCGCCTCTCTAATCGCGATTTTGATTGGACAGCGTAGCGGGCGTTGCGGCGCGTCGCCTGCACAAAACGGCAGCTCGAAGGGAGCATTTTAAAGGAAGTTATGACCATTTTACTGAGATTTTGTCAACTTTTCATATTTTGTCATTTTCCTTTTCATTTTTTTTTCCTCAGGCCACACCACACACACACTAGCCCACTACAGCAGTCACTATGATCAGTGGCTAGCGAGAGTATGTGAGACGCACAAGCGCAGGCCCGCCGAGCCGGGCTGGTATTAAACCGACGCCGATAGCAGCGTCGGTTTAATTACCCCAAGTTTGAGGTACTAATTTCGATCTGGCTCGTTGAAAGACGTGGCCAATGCCTAAAATTTTGGAACGGCTCTGCCTAGGCGGAGCCAATAATTGGTGAATTTAAAGAAATAGAACAACTTCTCGTACAGTGTACGGGAAGTTGTTCTATTTTTTATCATTATTGATTGATTAATCTCTACTCTGTCATCTTATCAAGCTAGCCGCCCTTGATTTTGCTAAAACCGTCTAGCATATGTGAATGAGCTTTCCTTCTGGTATTTAGAATGCCTGAACTATTCAATCAATATTATGTAGGAACTAATCGATTGTTGTCACTTGATCTTTCTTATTTTGGATTTCTCGAACTGGTCACTTTAAGTGACCACGATGTCACTTTAGGTGACAACGACTATCGATCCAGTAGTTAAAGTGCGGAAATACTCTCCAACTGGACAGTTTTTCTGTCCAGTCTGATTTTGTACGGAAAAACTGTACATTTTGCATTTTTTCGCTAAGAATCACAGAAAATAGAAAAATTTTACTACTAACAATCAAAAGTCGTCGTTTCCCGCCCGATTTAGCGCCTCTCTAATCGCGATTTTGATTGGACAGCGTAGCGGGCGTTGCGGCGCGTCGCCTGCACAAAACGGCAGCTCGAAGGGAGCATTTTAAAGGAAGTTATGACCATTTTACTGAGATTTTGTCAACTTTTCATATTTTGTCATTTTCCTTTTCATTTTTTTTCCTCAGGCCACACCACACACACTAGCCCACTACAGCAGTCACTATGATCAGTGGCTAGCGAGAGTATGTGAGACGCACAAGCGCAGGCCCGCCGAGCCGAGCTGGTATTAAACCGACGCCGATAGCAGCGTCGGTTTAATTACCCAAGTTTGAGGTACTAATTCGATCTGGCTCGTTGAAAGACGTGGCCAATGCCTAAAATTTTGGAACGGCTCTGCCTAGGCGGAGCCAATAATTGGTGAATTTAAAGAAATAGAACAACTTCTCGTACAGTGTACGGGAAGTTGTTCTATTTTTTTATCATTATTGATTGATTAATCTCTACTCTGTCATCTTATCAAGCTAGCCGCCCTTGATTTTGCTAAAACCGTCTAGCATATGTGAATGAGCTTTCCTTCTGGTATTTAGAATGCCTGAACTATTCAATCAATATTATGTAGGAACTAATCGATTGTTGTCACTTGATCTTTCTTATTTTGGATTTCTCGAACTGGTCACTTTAAGTGACCACGGGTGTCACTTTAGATGACAACGACTATCGATCCAGTAGTTAAAGTGCGGAAATACTCTCCAACTGGACAGTTTTTCTGTCCAGTCTGATTTTGTACGGAAAAACTGTACATTTTGCATTTTTTCGCTAAGAATCACAGAAAATAGAAAAATTTTACTATTAACAATCAAAAGTCGTCGTTTCCCCGCCCGATTTAGCGCCTCTCTAATCGCGATTTTGATTGGACAGCGTAGCGGGCGTTGCGGCGCGTCGCCTGCACAAAACGGCAGCTCGAAGGGAGCATTTTAAAGGAAGTTATGACCATTTTACTGAGATTTTGTCAACTTTTCATATTTTGTCATTTTCCTTTTCATTTTTTTTTTCCTCAGGCCACACCACACACACTAGCCCACTACAGCAGTCACTATGATCAGTGGCTAGCGAGAGTATGTGAGACGCACAAGCGCAGGCCCGCCGAGCCGGGCTGGTATTAAACCGACGCCGATAGCAGCGTCGGTTTAATTACCCAAGTTTGAGGTACTAATTCGATCTGGCTCGTTGAAAGACGTGGCCAATGCCTAAAATTTTGGAACGGCTCTGCCTAGGCGGAGCCAATAATTGGTGAATTTAAAGAAATAGAACAACTTCTCGTACAGTGTACGGGAAGTTGTTCTATTTTTTATCATTATTGATTGATTAATCTCTACTCTGTCATCTTATCAAGCTAGCCGCCCTTGATTTTGCTAAAACCGTCTAGCATATGTGAATGAGCTTTCCTTCTGGTATTTAGAATGCCTGAACTATTCAATCAATATTATGTAGGAACTAATCGATTGTTGTCACTTGATCTTTCTTATTTTGGATTTCTCGAACTGGTCACTTTAAGTGACCACGATGTCACTTTAGGTGACAACGACTATCGATCCAGTAGTTAAAGTGCGGAAATACTCTCCAACTGGACAGTTTTTCTGTCCAGTCTGATTTTGTACGGAAAAACTGTACATTTTGCATTTTTTCGCTAAGAATCACAGAAAATAGAAAAATTTTACTACTAACAATCAAAAGTCGTCGTTTCCCCGCCCGATTTAGCGCCTCTCTAATCGCGATTTTGATTGGACAGCGTAGCGGGCGTTGCGGCGCGTCGCCTGCACAAAACGGCAGCTCGAAGGGAGCATTTTAAAGGAAGTTATGACCATTTTACTGAGATTTTGTCAACTTTTCATATTTTGTCATTTTCCTTTTCATTTTTTTTTCCTCAGGCCACACCACACACACTAGCCCACTACAGCAGTCACTATGATCAGTGGCTAGCGAGAGTATGTGAGACGCACAAGCGCAGGCCCGCCGAGCCGGGCTGGTATTAAACCGACGCCGATAGCAGCGTCGGTTTAATTACCCAAGTTTGAGGTACTAATTCGATCTGGCTCGTTGAAAGACGTGGCCAATGCCTAAAATTTTGGAACGGCTCTGCCTAGGCGGAGCCAATAATTGGTGAATTTAAAGAAATAGAACAACTTCTCGTACAGTGTACGGGAAGTTGTTCTATTTTTTATCATTATTGATTGATTAATCTCTACTCTGTCATCTTATCAAGCTAGCCGCCCTTGATTTTGCTAAAACCGTCTAGCATATGTGAATGAGCTTTCCTTCTGGTATTTAGAATGCCTGAACTATTCAATCAATATTATGTAGGAACTAATCGATTGTTGTCACTTGATCTTTCTTATTTTGGATTTCTCGAACTGGTCACTTTAAGTGACCACGATGTCACTTTAGGTGACAACGACTATCGATCCAGTAGTTAAAGTGCGGAAATACTCTCCAACTGGACAGTTTTTCTGTCCAGTCTGATTTTGTACGGAAAAACTGTACATTTTGCATTTTTTCGCTAAGAATCACAGAAAATAGAAAAATTTTACTACTAACAATCAAAAGTCGTCGTTTCCCGCCCGATTTAGCGCCTCTCTAATCGCGATTTTGATTGGACAGCGTAGCGGGCGTTGCGGCGCGTCGCCTGCACAAAACGGCAGCTCGAAGGGAGCATTTTAAAGGAAGTTATGACCATTTTACTGAGATTTTGTCAACTTTTCATATTTTGTCATTTTCCTTTTCATTTTTTTTCCTCAGGCCACACCACACACACTAGCCCACTACAGCAGTCACTATGATCAGTGGCTAGCGAGAGTATGTGAGACGCACAAGCGCAGGCCCGCCGAGCCGGGCTGGTATTAAACCGACGCCGATAGCAGCGTCGGTTTAATTACCCAAGTTTGAGGTACTAATTCGATCTGGCTCGTTGAAAGACGTGGCCAATGCCTAAAATTTTGGAACGGCTCTGCCTAGGCGGAGCCAATAATTGGTGAATTTAAAGAAATAGAACAACTTCTCGTACAGTGTACGGGAAGTTGTTCTATTTTTTTTCATTATTGATTGATTAATCTCTACTCTGTCATCTTATCAAGCTAGCCGCCCTTGATTTTGCTAAAACCGTCTAGCATATGTGAATGAGCTTTCCTTCTGGTATTTAGAATGCCTGAACTATTCAATCAATATTATGTAGGAACTAATCGATTGTTGTCACTTGATCTTTCTTATTTTGGATTTCTCGAACTGGTCACTTTAAGTGACCACGATGTCACTTTAGGTGACAACGACTATCGATCCAGTAGTTAAAGTGCGGAAATACTCTCCAACTGGACAGTTTTTCTGTCCAGTCTGATTTTGTACGGAAAAACTGTACATTTTGCATTTTTTCGCTAAGAATCACAGAAAATAGAAAAATTTTACTACTAACAATCAAAAGTCGTCGTTTCCCCGCCCGATTTAGCGCCTCTCTAATCGCGATTTTGATTGGACAGCGTAGCGGGCGTTGCGGCGCGTCGCCTGCACAAAACGGCAGCTCGAAGGGAGCATTTTAAAGGAAGTTATGACCATTTTACTGAGATTTTGTCAACTTTTCATATTTTGTCATTTTCCTTTTCATTTTTTTTCCTCAGGCCACACCACACACACTAGCCCACTACAGCAGTCACTATGATCAGTGGCTAGCGAGAGTATGTGAGACGCACAAGCGCAGGCCCGCCGAGCCGGGCTGGTATTAAACCGACGCCGATAGCAGCGTCGGTTTAATTACCCAAGTTTGAGGTACTAATTCGATCTGGCTCGTTGAAAGACGTGGCCAATGCCTAAAATTTTGGAACGGCTCTGCCTAGGCGGAGCCAATAATTGGTGAATTTAAAGAAATAGAACAACTTCTCGTACAGTGTACGGGAAGTTGTTCTATTTTTTTCATTATTGATTGATTAATCTCTACTCTGTCATCTTATCAAGCTAGCCGCCCTTGATTTTGCTAAAACCGTCTAGCATATGTGAATGAGCTTTCCTTCTGGTATTTAGAATGCCTGAACTATTCAATCAATATTATGTAGGAACTAATCGATTGTTGTCACTTGATCTTTCTTATTTTGGATTTCTCGAACTGGTCACTTTAAGTGACCACGATGTCACTTTAGGTGACAACGACTATCGATCCAGTAGTTAAAGTGCGGAAATACTCTCCAACTGGACAGTTTTTCTGTCCAGTCTGATTTTGTACGGAAAAACTGTACATTTTGCATTTTTTCGCTAAGAATCACAGAAAATAGAAAAATTTTACTACTAACAATCAAAAGTCGTCGTTTCCCGCCCGATTTAGCGCCTCTCTAATCGCGATTTTGATTGGACAGCGTAGCGGGCGTTGCGGCGCGTCGCCTGCACAAAACGGCAGCTCGAAGGGAGCATTTTAAAGGAAGTTATGACCATTTTACTGAGATTTTGTCAACTTTTCATATTTTGTCATTTTCCTTTTCATTTTTTTTCCTCAGGCCACACCACACACACTAGCCCACTACAGCAGTCACTATGATCAGTGGCTAGCGAGAGTATGTGAGACGCACAAGCGCAGGCCCGCCGAGCCGAGCTGGTATTAAACCGACGCCGATAGCAGCGTCGGTTTAATTACCCAAGTTTGAGGTACTAATTCGATCTGGCTCGTTGAAAGACGTGGCCAATGCCTAAAATTTTGGAACGGCTCTGCCTAGGCGGAGCCAATAATTGGTGAATTTAAAGAAATAGAACAACTTCTCGTACAGTGTACGGGAAGTTGTTCTATTTTTTTATCATTATTGATTGATTAATCTCTACTCTGTCATCTTATCAAGCTAGCCGCCCTTGATTTTGCTAAAACCGTCTAGCATATGTGAATGAGCTTTCCTTCTGGTATTTAGAATGCCTGAACTATTCAATCAATATTATGTAGGAACTAATCGATTGTTGTCACTTGATCTTTCTTATTTTGGATTTCTCGAACTGGTCACTTTAAGTGACCACGGTGTCACTTTAGATGACAACGACTATCGATCCAGTAGTTAAAGTGCGGAAATACTCTCCAACTGGACAGTTTTTCTGTCCAGTCTGATTTTGTACGGAAAAACTGTACATTTTGCATTTTTTCGCTAAGAATCACAGAAAATAGAAAAATTTTACTACTAACAATCAAAAGTCGTCGAGAGGCGCCCGATTTAGCGCCTCTCTAATCGCGATTTTGATTGGACAGCGTAGCGGGCGTTGCGGCGCGTCGCCTGCACAAAACGGCAGTTCGAAGGGAGCATTTTAAAGGAAGTTATGACCATTTTACTGAGATTTTGTCAACTTTTCATATTTTGTCATTTTCCTTTTCATTTTTTTTTCCTCAGGCCACACCACACACACTAGCCCACTACAGCAGTCACTATGATCAGTGGCTAGCGAGAGTATGTGAGACGCACAAGCGCAGGCCCGCCGAGCCGGGCTGGTATTAAACCGACGCCGATAGCAGCGTCGGTTTAATTACCCAAGTTTGAGGTACTAATTCGATCTGGCTCGTTGAAAGACGTGGCCAATGCCTAAAATTTTGGAACGGCTCTGCCTAGGCGGAGCCAATAATTGGTGAATTTAAAGAAATAGAACAACTTCTCGTACAGTGTACGGGAAGTTGTTCTATTTTTTATCATTATTGATTGATTAATCTCTACTCTGTCATCTTATCAAGCTAGCCGCCCTTGATTTTGCTAAAACCGTCTAGCATATGTGAATGAGCTTTCCTTCTGGTATTTAGAATGCCTGAACTATTCAATCAATATTATGTAGGAACTAATCGATTGTTGTCACTTGATCTTTCTTATTTTGGATTTCTCGAACTGGTCACTTTAAGTGACCACGATGTCACTTTAGGTGACAACGACTATCGATCCAGTAGTTAAAGTGCGGAAATACTCTCCAACTGGACAGTTTTTCTGTCCAGTCTGATTTTGTACGGAAAAACTGTACATTTTGCATTTTTTCGCTAAGAATCACAGAAAATAGAAAATTTTTACTACTAACAATCAAAAGTCGTCGTTTCCCGCCCGATTTAGCGCCTCTCTAATCGCGATTTTGATTGGACAGCGTAGCGGGCGTTGCGGCGCGTCGCCTGCACAAAACGGCAGCTCGAAGGGAGCATTTTAAAGGAAGTTATGACCATTTTACTGAGATTTTGTCAACTTTTCATATTTTGTCATTTTCCTTTTCATTTTTTTTCCTCAGGCCACACCACACACACTAGCCCACTACAGCAGTCACTATGATCAGTGGCTAGCGAGAGTATGTGAGACGCACAAGCGCAGGCCCGCCGAGCCGAGCTGGTATTAAACCGACGCCGATAGCAGCGTCGGTTTAATTACCCAAGTTTGAGGTACTAATTCGATCTGGCTCGTTGAAAGACGTGGCCAATGCCTAAAATTTTGGAACGGCTCTGCCTAGGCGGAGCCAATAATTGGTGAATTTAAAGAAATAGAACAACTTCTCGTACAGTGTACGGGAAGTTGTTCTATTTTTTTATCATTATTGATTGATTAATCTCTACTCTGTCATCTTATCAAGCTAGCCGCCCTTGATTTTGCTAAAACCGTCTAGCATATGTGAATGAGCTTTCCTTCTGGTATTTAGAATGCCTGAACTATTCAATCAATATTATGTAGGAACTAATCGATTGTTGTCACTTGATCTTTCTTATTTTGGATTTCTCGAACTGGTCACTTTAAGTGACCACGGTGTCACTTTAGATGACAACGACTATCGATCCAGTAGTTAAAGTGCGGAAATACTCTCCAACTGGACAGTTTTTCTGTCCAGTCTGATTTTGTACGGAAAAACTGTACATTTTGCATTTTTTCGCTAAGAATCACAGAAAATAGAAAAATTTTACTACTAACAATCAAAAGTCGTCGTTTCCCGCCCGATTTAGCGCCTCTCTAATCGCGATTTTGATTGGACAGCGTAGCGGGCGTTGCGGCGCGTCGCCTGCACAAAACGGCAGCTCGAAGGGAGCATTTTAAAGGAAGTTATGACCATTTTACTGAGATTTTGTCAACTTTTCATATTTTGTCATTTTCCTTTTCATTTTTTTTTCCTCAGGCCACACCACACACACTAGCCCACTACAGCAGTCACTATGATCAGTGGCTAGCGAGAGTATGTGAGACGCACAAGCGCAGGCCCGCCGAGCCGGGCTGGTATTAAACCGACGCCGATAGCAGCGTCGGTTTAATTACCCAAGTTTGAGGTACTAATTCGATCTGGCTCGTTGAAAGACGTGGCCAATGCCTAAAATTTTGGAACGGCTCTGCCTAGGCGGAGCCAATAATTGGTGAATTTAAAGAAATAGAACAACTTCTCGTACAGTGTACGGGAAGTTGTTCTATTTTTTATCATTATTGATTGATTAATCTCTACTCTGTCATCTTATCAAGCTAGCCGCCCTTGATTTTGCTAAAACCGTCTAGCATATGTGAATGAGCTTTCCTTCTGGTATTTAGAATGCCTGAACTATTCAATCAATATTATGTAGGAACTAATCGATTGTTGTCACTTGATCTTTCTTATTTTGGATTTCTCGAACTGGTCACTTTAAGTGACCACGATGTCACTTTAGGTGACAACGACTATCGATCCAGTAGTTAAAGTGCGGAAATACTCTCCAACTGGACAGTTTTTCTGTCCAGTCTGATTTTGTACGGAAAAACTGTACATTTTGCATTTTTTCGCTAAGAATCACAGAAAATAGAAAAATTTTACTACTAACAATCAAAAGTCGTCGTTTCCCGCCCGATTTAGCGCCTCTCTAATCGCGATTTTGATTGGACAGCGTAGCGGGCGTTGCGGCGCGTCGCCTGCACAAAACGGCAGCTCGAAGGGAGCATTTTAAAGGAAGTTATGACCATTTTACTGAGATTTTGTCAACTTTTCATATTTTGTCATTTTCCTTTTCATTTTTTTTTCCTCAGGCCACACCACACACACTAGCCCACTACAGCAGTCACTATGATCAGTGGCTAGCGAGAGTATGTGAGACGCACAAGCGCAGGCCCGCCGAGCCGGGCTGGTATTAAACCGACGCCGATAGCAGCGTCGGTTTAATTACCCAAGTTTGAGGTACTAATTCGATCTGGCTCGTTGAAAGACGTGGCCAATGCCTAAAATTTTGGAACGGCTCTGCCTAGGCGGAGCCAATAATTGGTGAATTTAAAGAAATAGAACAACTTCTCGTACAGTGTACGGGAAGTTGTTCTATTTTTTATCATTATTGATTGATTAATCTCTACTCTGTCATCTTATCAAGCTAGCCGCCCTTGATTTTGCTAAAACCGTCTAGCATATGTGAATGAGCTTTCCTTCTGGTATTTAGAATGCCTGAACTATTCAATCAATATTATGTAGGAACTAATCGATTGTTGTCACTTGATCTTTCTTATTTTGGATTTCTCGAACTGGTCACTTTAAGTGACCACGATGTCACTTTAGGTGACAACGACTATCGATCCAGTAGTTAAAGTGCGGAAATACTCTCCAACTGGACAGTTTTTCTGTCCAGTCTGATTTTGTACGGAAAAACTGTACATTTTGCATTTTTTCGCTAAGAATCACAGAAAATAGAAAAATTTTACTACTAACAATCAAAAGTCGTCGTTTCCCGCCCGATTTAGCGCCTCTCTAATCGCGATTTTGATTGGACAGCGTAGCGGGCGTTGCGGCGCGTCGCCTGCACAAAACGGCAGCTCGAAGGGAGCATTTTAAAGGAAGTTATGACCATTTTACTGAGATTTTGTCAACTTTTCATATTTTGTCATTTTCCTTTTCATTTTTTTTTCCTCAGGCCACACCACACACACTAGCCCACTACAGCAGTCACTATGATCAGTGGCTAGCGAGAGTATGTGAGACGCACAAGCGCAGGCCCGCCGAGCCGGGCTGGTATTAAACCGACGCCGATAGCAGCGTCGGTTTAATTACCCAAGTTTGAGGTACTAATTCGATCTGGCTCGTTGAAAGACGTGGCCAATGCCTAAAATTTTGGAACGGCTCTGCCTAGGCGGAGCCAATAATTGGTGAATTTAAAGAAATAGAACAACTTCTCGTACAGTGTACGGGAAGTTGTTCTATTTTTTATCATTATTGATTGATTAATCTCTACTCTGTCATCTTATCAAGCTAGCCGCCCTTGATTTTGCTAAAACCGTCTAGCATATGTGAATGAGCTTTCCTTCTGGTATTTAGAATGCCTGAACTATTCAATCAATATTATGTAGGAACTAATCGATTGTTGTCACTTGATCTTTCTTATTTTGGATTTCTCGAACTGGTCACTTTAAGTGACCACGATGTCACTTTAGGTGACAACGACTATCGATCCAGTAGTTAAAGTGCGGAAATACTCTCCAACTGGACAGTTTTTCTGTCCAGTCTGATTTTGTACGGAAAAACTGTACATTTTGCATTTTTTCGCTAAGAATCACAGAAAATAGAAAAATTTTACTACTAACAATCAAAAGTCGTCGTTTCCCGCCCGATTTAGCGCCTCTCTAATCGCGATTTTGATTGGACAGCGTAGCGGGCGTTGCGGCGCGTCGCCTGCACAAAACGGCAGCTCGAAGGGAGCATTTTAAAGGAAGTTATGACCATTTTACTGAGATTTTGTCAACTTTTCATATTTTGTCATTTTCCTTTTCATTTTTTTTCCTCAGGCCACACCACACACACTAGCCCACTACAGCAGTCACTATGATCAGTGGCTAGCGAGAGTATGTGAGACGCACAAGCGCAGGCCCGCCGAGCCGAGCTGGTATTAAACCGACGCCGATAGCAGCGTCGGTTTAATTACCCAAGTTTGAGGTACTAATTCGATCTGGCTCGTTGAAAGACGTGGCCAATGCCTAAAATTTTGGAACGGCTCTGCCTAGGCGGAGCCAATAATTGGTGAATTTAAAGAAATAGAACAACTTCTCGTACAGTGTACGGGAAGTTGTTCTATTTTTTTATCATTATTGATTGATTAATCTCTACTCTGTCATCTTATCAAGCTAGCCGCCCTTGATTTTGCTAAAACCGTCTAGCATATGTGAATGAGCTTTCCTTCTGGTATTTAGAATGCCTGAACTATTCAATCAATATTATGTAGGAACTAATCGATTGTTGTCACTTGATCTTTCTTATTTTGGATTTCTCGAACTGGTCACTTTAAGTGACCACGGTGTCACTTTAGATGACAACGACTATCGATCCAGTAGTTAAAGTGCGGAAATACTCTCCAACTGGACAGTTTTTCTGTCCAGTCTGATTTTGTACGGAAAAACTGTACATTTTGCATTTTTTCGCTAAGAATCACAGAAAATAGAAAAATTTTACTATTAACAATCAAAAGTCGTCGTTTCCCGCCCGATTTAGCGCCTCTCTAATCGCGATTTTGATTGGACAGCGTAGCGGGCGTTGCGGCGCGTCGCCTGCACAAAACGGCAGCTCGAAGGGAGCATTTTAAAGGAAGTTATGACCATTTTACTGAGATTTTGTCAACTTTTCATATTTTGTCATTTTCCTTTTCATTTTTTTTTCCTCAGGCCACACCACACACACTAGCCCACTACAGCAGTCACTATGATCAGTGGCTAGCGAGAGTATGTGAGACGCACAAGCGCAGGCCCGCCGAGCCGGGCTGGTATTAAACCGACGCCGATAGCAGCGTCGGTTTAATTACCCAAGTTTGAGGTACTAATTCGATCTGGCTCGTTGAAAGACGTGGCCAATGCCTAAAATTTTGGAACGGCTCTGCCTAGGCGGAGCCAATAATTGGTGAATTTAAAGAAATAGAACAACTTCTCGTACAGTGTACGGGAAGTTGTTCTATTTTTTATCATTATTGATTGATTAATCTCTACTCTGTCATCTTATCAAGCTAGCCGCCCTTGATTTTGCTAAAACCGTCTAGCATATGTGAATGAGCTTTCCTTCTGGTATTTAGAATGCCTGAACTATTCAATCAATATTATGTAGGAACTAATCGATTGTTGTCACTTGATCTTTCTTATTTTGGATTTCTCGAACTGGTCACTTTAAGTGACCACGATGTCACTTTAGGTGACAACGACTATCGATCCAGTAGTTAAAGTGCGGAAATACTCTCCAACTGGACAGTTTTTCTGTCCAGTCTGATTTTGTACGGAAAAACTGTACATTTTGCATTTTTTCGCTAAGAATCACAGAAAATAGAAAAATTTTACTACTAACAATCAAAAGTCGTCGTTTCCCGCCCGATTTAGCGCCTCTCTAATCGCGATTTTGATTGGACAGCGTAGCGGGCGTTGCGGCGCGTCGCCTGCACAAAACGGCAGCTCGAAGGGAGCATTTTAAAGGAAGTTATGACCATTTTACTGAGATTTTGTCAACTTTTCATATTTTGTCATTTTCCTTTTCATTTTTTTTCCTCAGGCCACACCACACACACTAGCCCACTACAGCAGTCACTATGATCAGTGGCTAGCGAGAGTATGTGAGACGCACAAGCGCAGGCCCGCCGAGCCGAGCTGGTATTAAACCGACGCCGATAGCAGCGTCGGTTTAATTACCCAAGTTTGAGGTACTAATTCGATCTGGCTCGTTGAAAGACGTGGCCAATGCCTAAAATTTTGGAACGGCTCTGCCTAGGCGGAGCCAATAATTGGTGAATTTAAAGAAATAGAACAACTTCTCGTACAGTGTACGGGAAGTTGTTCTATTTTTTTATCATTATTGATTGATTAATCTCTACTCTGTCATCTTATCAAGCTAGCCGCCCTTGATTTTGCTAAAACCGTCTAGCATATGTGAATGAGCTTTCCTTCTGGTATTTAGAATGCCTGAACTATTCAATCAATATTATGTAGGAACTAATCGATTGTTGTCACTTGATCTTTCTTATTTTGGATTTCTCGAACTGGTCACTTTAAGTGACCACGGTGTCACTTTAGATGACAACGACTATCGATCCAGTAGTTAAAGTGCGGAAATACTCTCCAACTGGACAGTTTTTCTGTCCAGTCTGATTTTGTACGGAAAAACTGTACATTTTGCATTTTTTCGCTAAGAATCACAGAAAATAGAAAAATTTTACTATTAACAATCAAAAGTCGTCGTTTCCCGCCCGATTTAGCGCCTCTCTAATCGCGATTTTGATTGGACAGCGTAGCGGGCGTTGCGGCGCGTCGCCTGCACAAAACGGCAGCTCGAAGGGAGCATTTTAAAGGAAGTTATGACCATTTTACTGAGATTTTGTCAACTTTTCATATTTTGTCATTTTCCTTTTCATTTTTTTTTCCTCAGGCCACACCACACACACTAGCCCACTACAGCAGTCACTATGATCAGTGGCTAGCGAGAGTATGTGAGACGCACAAGCGCAGGCCCGCCGAGCCGGGCTGGTATTAAACCGACGCCGATAGCAGCGTCGGTTTAATTACCCAAGTTTGAGGTACTAATTCGATCTGGCTCGTTGAAAGACGTGGCCAATGCCTAAAATTTTGGAACGGCTCTGCCTAGGCGGAGCCAATAATTGGTGAATTTAAAGAAATAGAACAACTTCTCGTACAGTGTACGGGAAGTTGTTCTATTTTTTATCATTATTGATTGATTAATCTCTACTCTGTCATCTTATCAAGCTAGCCGCCCTTGATTTTGCTAAAACCGTCTAGCATATGTGAATGAGCTTTCCTTCTGGTATTTAGAATGCCTGAACTATTCAATCAATATTATGTAGGAACTAATCGATTGTTGTCACTTGATCTTTCTTATTTTGGATTTCTCGAACTGGTCACTTTAAGTGACCACGATGTCACTTTAGGTGACAACGACTATCGATCCAGTAGTTAAAGTGCGGAAATACTCTCCAACTGGACAGTTTTTCTGTCCAGTCTGATTTTGTACGGAAAAACTGTACATTTTGCATTTTTTCGCTAAGAATCACAGAAAATAGAAAAATTTTACTACTAACAATCAAAAGTCGTCGTTTCCCGCCCGATTTAGCGCCTCTCTAATCGCGATTTTGATTGGACAGCGTAGCGGGCGTTGCGGCGCGTCGCCTGCACAAAACGGCAGCTCGAAGGGAGCATTTTAAAGGAAGTTATGACCATTTTACTGAGATTTTGTCAACTTTTCATATTTTGTCATTTTCCTTTTCATTTTTTTTCCTCAGGCCACACCACACACACTAGCCCACTACAGCAGTCACTATGATCAGTGGCTAGCGAGAGTATGTGAGACGCACAAGCGCAGGCCCGCCGAGCCGAGCTGGTATTAAACCGACGCCGATAGCAGCGTCGGTTTAATTACCCAAGTTTGAGGTACTAATTCGATCTGGCTCGTTGAAAGACGTGGCCAATGCCTAAAATTTTGGAACGGCTCTGCCTAGGCGGAGCCAATAATTGGTGAATTTAAAGAAATAGAACAACTTCTCGTACAGTGTACGGGAAGTTGTTCTATTTTTTTATCATTATTGATTGATTAATCTCTACTCTGTCATCTTATCAAGCTAGCCGCCCTTGATTTTGCTAAAACCGTCTAGCATATGTGAATGAGCTTTCCTTCTGGTATTTAGAATGCCTGAACTATTCAATCAATATTATGTAGGAACTAATCGATTGTTGTCACTTGATCTTTCTTATTTTGGATTTCTCGAACTGGTCACTTTAAGTGACCACGGTGTCACTTTAGATGACAACGACTATCGATCCAGTAGTTAAAGTGCGGAAATACTCTCCAACTGGACAGTTTTTCTGTCCAGTCTGATTTTGTACGGAAAAACTGTACATTTTGCATTTTTTCGCTAAGAATCACAGAAAATAGAAAAATTTTACTATTAACAATCAAAAGTCGTCGTTTCCCGCCCGATTTAGCGCCTCTCTAATCGCGATTTTGATTGGACAGCGTAGCGGGCGTTGCGGCGCGTCGCCTGCACAAAACGGCAGCTCGAAGGGAGCATTTTAAAGGAAGTTATGACCATTTTACTGAGATTTTGTCAACTTTTCATATTTTGTCATTTTCCTTTTCATTTTTTTTCCTCAGGCCACACCACACACACTAGCCCACTACAGCAGTCACTATGATCAGTGGCTAGCGAGAGTATGTGAGACGCACAAGCGCAGGCCCGCCGAGCCGGGCTGGTATTAAACCGACGCCGATAGCAGCGTCGGTTTAATTACCCAAGTTTGAGGTACTAATTCGATCTGGCTCGTTGAAAGACGTGGCCAATGCCTAAAATTTTGGAACGGCTCTGCCTAGGCGGAGCCAATAATTGGTGAATTTAAAGAAATAGAACAACTTCTCGTACAGTGTACGGGAAGTTGTTCTATTTTTTATCATTATTGATTGATTAATCTCTACTCTGTCATCTTATCAAGCTAGCCGCCCTTGATTTTGCTAAAACCGTCTAGCATATGTGAATGAGCTTTCCTTCTGGTATTTAGAATGCCTGAACTATTCAATCAATATTATGTAGGAACTAATCGATTGTTGTCACTTGATCTTTCTTATTTTGGATTTCTCGAACTGGTCACTTTAAGTGACCACGATGTCACTTTAGGTGACAACGACTATCGATCCAGTAGTTTAAAGTGCGGAAATACTCTCCAACTGGACAGTTTTTCTGTCCAGTCTGATTTTGTACGGAAAAAACCGTACATTTTGCATTTTTTCGCTAAGAATCACAGAAAATAGAAAAATTTTACTACTAACAATCAAAAGTCGTCGTTTCCCGCCCGATTTAGCGCCTCTCTAATCGCGATTTTGATTGGACAGCGTAGCGGGCGTTGCGGCGCGTCGCCTGCACAAAACGGCAGCTCGAAGGGAGCATTTTAAAGGAAGTTATGACCATTTTACTGAGATTTTGTCAACTTTTCATATTTTGTCATTTTCCTTTTCATTTTTTTTCCTCAGGCCCACACCACACACACTAGCCCACTACAGCAGTCACTATGATCAGTGGCTAGCGAGAGTATGTGAGACGCACAAGCGCAGGCCCGCCGAGCCGGGCTGGTATTAAACCGACGCCGATAGCAGCGTCGGTTTAATTACCCAAGTTTGAGGTACTAATTCGATCTGGCTCGTTGAAAGACGTGGCCAATGCCTAAAATTTTGGAACGGCTCTGCCTAGGCGGAGCCCAATAATTGGTGAATTTAAAGAAATAGAACAACTTCTCGTACAGTGTACGGGAAGTTGTTCTATTTTTTATCATTATTGATTGATTAATCTCTACTCTGTCATCTTATCAAGCTAGCCGCCCTTGATTTTGCTAAAACCGTCTAGCATATGTGAATGAGCTTTCCTTCTGGTATTTAGAATGCCTGAACTATTCAATCAATATTATGTAGGAACTAATCGATTGTTGTCACTTGATCTTTCTTATTTTGGATTTCTCGAACTGGTCACTTTAAGTGACCACGATGTCACTTTAGGTGACAACGACTATCGATCCAGTAGTTAAAGTGCGGAAATACTCTCCAACTGGACAGTTTTTCTGTCCAGTCTGATTTTGTACGGAAAAACCGTACATTTTGCATTTTTTCGCTAAGAATCACAGAAAATAGAAAAATTTTACTACTAACAATCAAAAGTCGTCGTTTCCCGCCCGATTTAGCGCCTCTCTAATCGCGATTTTGATTGGACAGCGTAGCGGGCGTTGCGGCGCGTCGCCTGCACAAAACGGCAGCTCGAAGGGAGCATTTTAAAGGAAGTTATGACCATTTTACTGAGATTTTGTCAACTTTTCATATTTTGTCGTTTTCCTTTTCATTTTTTTTCCTCAGGCCACACCACACACACTAGCCCACTACAGCAGTCACTATGATCAGTGGCTAGCGAGAGTATGTGAGACGCACAAGCGCAGGCCCGCCGAGCGGGCTGGTATTAAACCGACGCCGATAGCAGCGTCGGTTTAATTACCCAAGTTTGAGGTACTAATTCGATCTGGCTCGTTGAAAGACGTGGCCAATGCCTAAAATTTTGGAACGGCTCTGCCTAGGCGGAGCCAATAATTGGTGAATTTAAAGAAATAGAACAACTTCTCGTACAGTGTACGGGAAGTTGTTCTATTTTTTATCATTATTGATTGATTAATCTCTACTCTGTCATCTTATCAAGCTAGCCGCCCTTGATTTTGCTAAAAACCGTCTAGCATATGTGAATGAGCTTTCCTTCTGGTATTTAGAATGCCTGAACTATTCAATCAATATTATGTAGGAACTAATCGATTGTTGTCACTTGATCTTTCTTATTTTGGATTTCTCGAACTGGTCACTTTAAGTGACCACGATGTCACTTTAGGTGACAACGACTATCGATCCAGTAGTTAAAGTGCGGAAATACTCTCCAACTGGACAGTTTTTCTGTCCAGTCTGATTTTGTACGGAAAAACCGTACATTTTGCATTTTTTCGCTAAGAATCACAGAAAATAGAAAAATTTTACTACTAAACAATCAAAAGTCGTCGTTTCCCCGCCCGATTTAGCGCCTCTCTAATCGCGATTTTGATTGGACAGCGTAGCGGGCGTTGCGGCGCGTCGCCTGCACAAAACGGCAGCTCGAAGGGAGCATTTTAAAGGAAGTTATGACCATTTTACTGAGATTTTGTCAACTTTTTCATATTTTGTCATTTTCCTTTTCATTTTTTTTCCTCAGGCCACACCACACACACTAGCCCACTACAGCAGTCACTATGATCAGTGGCTAGCGAGAGTATGTGAGACGCACAAGCGCAGGCCCGCCGAGCCGGGCTGGTATTAAACCGACGCCGATAGCAGCGTCGGTTTAATTACCAAGTTTGAGGTACTAATTCGATCTGGCTCGTTGAAAGACGTGGCCAATGCCTAAAATTTTGGAACGGCTCTGCCTAGGCGGAGCCAATAATTGGTGAATTTAAAGAAATAGAAACAACTTCTCGTACAGTGTACGGGAAGTTGTTCTATTTTTTATCATTATTGATTGATTAATCTCTACTCTGTCATCTTATCAAGCTAGCCGCCCTTGATTTTGCTAAAACCGTCTAGCATATGTGAATGAGCTTTCCTTCTGGTATTTAGAATGCCTGAACTATTCAATCAATATTATGTAGGAACTAATCGATTGTTGTCACTTGATCTTTCTTATTTTGGATTTCTCGAACTGGTCACTTTAAGTGACCACGATGTCACTTTAGGTGACAACGACTATCGATCCAGTAGTTAAAGTGCGGAAATACTCTCCAACTGGACAGTTTTTCTGTCCAGTCTGATTTTGTACGGAAAAACTGTACATTTTGCATTTTTTCGCTAAGAATCACAGAAAATAGAAAAATTTTACTACTAACAATCAAAAGTCGTCGTTTCCCGCCCGATTTAGCGCCTCTCTAATCGCGATTTTGATTGGACAGCGTAGCGGGCGTTGCGGCGCGTCGCCTGCACCAAAACGGCAGCTCGAAGGGAGCATTTTAAAGGAAGTTATGACCATTTTACTGAGATTTTGTCAACTTTTCATATTTTGTCATTTTCCTTTTCATTTTTTTTTCCTCAGGCCACACCACACACACTAGCCCACTACAGCAGTCACTATGATCAGTGGCTAGCGAGAGTATGTGAGACGCACAAGCGCAGGCCCGCCGAGCCGGGCTGGTATTAAACCGACGCCGATAGCAGCGTCGGTTTAATTACCCAAGTTTGAGGTACTAATTCGATCTGGCTCGTTGAAAGACGTGGCCAATGCCTAAAATTTTGGAACGGCTCTGCCTAGGCGGAGCCAATAATTGGTGAATTTAAAGAAATAGAACAACTTCTCGTACAGTGTACGGGAAGTTGTTCTATTTTTTATCATTATTGATTGATTAATCTCTACTCTGTCATCTTATCAAGCTAAGCCGCCCTTGATTTTGCTAAAACCGTCTAGCATATGTGAATGAGCTTTCCTTCTGGTATTTAGAATGCCTGAACTATTCAATCAATATTATGTAGGAACTAATCGATTGTTGTCACTTGATCTTTCTTATTTTGGATTTCTCGAACTGGTCACTTTAAGTGACCACGATGTCACTTTAGGTGACAACGACTATCGATCCAGTAGTTAAAGTGCGGAAATACTCTCCAACTGGACAGTTTTTCTGTCCAGTCTGATTTTGTACGGAAAAACTGTACATTTTGCATTTTTTCGCTAAGAATCACAGAAAATAGAAAAATTTTACTACTAACAATCAAAAGTCGTCGTTTCCCGCCCGATTTAGCGCCTCTCTAATCGCGATTTTGATTGGACAGCGTAGCGGGGCGTTGCGGCGCGTCGCCTGCACAAAACGGCAGCTCGAAGGGAGCATTTTAAAGGAAGTTATGACCATTTTACTGAGATTTTGTCAACTTTTCATATTTTGTCATTTTCCTTTTCATTTTTTTTTCCTCAGGCCACACCACACACACTAGCCCACTACAGCAGTCACTATGATCAGTGGCTAGCGAGAGTATGTGAGACGCACAAGCGCAGGCCCGCCGAGCCGGGCTGGTATTAAACCGACGCCGATAGCAGCGTCGGTTTAATTACCCAAGTTTGAGGTACTAATTCGATCTGGCTCGTTGAAAGACGTGGCCAATGCCTAAAATTTTGGAACGGCTCTGCCTAGGCGGAGCCAATAATTGGTGAATTTAAAGAAATAGAACAACTTCTCGTACAGTGTACGGGAAGTTGTTCTATTTTTTATCATTATTGATTGATTAATCTCTACTCTGTCATCTTATCAAGCTAGCCGCCCTTGATTTTGCTAAAACCGTCTAGCATATGTGAATGAGCTTTCCTTCTGGTATTTAGAATGCCTGAACTATTCAATCAATATTATGTAGGAACTAATCGATTGTTGTCACTTGATCTTTCTTATTTTGGATTTCTCGAACTGGTCACTTTAAGTGACCACGATGTCACTTTAGGTGACAACGACTATCGATCCAGTAGTTAAAGTGCGGAAATACTCTCCAACTGGACAGTTTTTCTGTCCAGTCTGATTTTGTACGGAAAAACTGTACATTTTGCATTTTTTCGCTAAGGAATCACAGAAAATAGAAAAATTTTACTACTAACAATCAAAAGTCGTCGTTTCCCGCCCGATTTAGCGCCTCTCTAATCGCGATTTTGATTGGACAGCGTAGCGGGCGTTGCGGCGCGTCGCCTGCACAAAACGGCAGCTCGAAGGGAGCATTTTAAAGGAAGTTATGACCATTTTACTGAGATTTTGTCAACTTTTCATATTTTGTCATTTTCCTTTTCATTTTTTTTCCTCAGGCCACACCACACACACTAGCCCACTACAGCAGTCACTATGATCAGTGGCTAGCGAGAGTATGTGAGACGCACAAGCGCAGGCCCGCCGAGCCGGGCTGGTATTAAACCGACGCCGATAGCAGCGTCGGTTTAATTACCCAAGTTTGAGGTACTAATTCGATCTGGCTCGTTGAAAGACGTGGCCAATGCCTAAAATTTTGGAACGGCTCTGCCTAGGCGGAGCCAATAATTGGTGAATTTAAAGAAATAGAACAACTTCTCGTACAGTGTACGGGGAAGTTGTTCTATTTTTTATCATTATTGATTGATTAATCTCTACTCTGTCATCTTATCAAGCTAGCCGCCCTTGATTTTGCTAAAACCGTCTAGCATATGTGAATGAGCTTTCCTTCTGGTATTTAGAATGCCTGAACTATTCAATCAATATTATGTAGGAACTAATCGATTGTTGTCACTTGATCTTTCTTATTTTGGATTTCTCGAACTGGTCACTTTAAGTGACCACGATGTCACTTTAGGTGACAACGACTATCGATCCAGTAGTTAAAGTGCGGAAATACTCTCCAACTGGACAGTTTTTCTGTCCAGTCTGATTTTGTACGGAAAAACTGTACATTTTGCATTTTTTCGCTAAGAATCACAGAAAATAGAAAAATTTTACTACTAACAATCAAAAGTCGTCGTTTCCCGCCCGATTTAGCGCCTCTCTAATCGCGATTTTGATTGGACAGCGTAGCGGGCGTTGCGGCGCGTCGCCTGCACAAAACGGCAGCTCGAAGGGAGCATTTTAAAGGAAGTTATGACCATTTTACTGAGATTTTGTCAACTTTTCATATTTTGTCATTTTCCTTTTCATTTTTTTTCCTCAGGCCACACCACACACACTAGCCCACTACAGCAGTCACTATGATCAGTGGCTAGCGAGAGTATGTGAGACGCACAAGCGCAGGCCCGCCGAGCCGGGCTGGTATTAAACCGACGCCGATAGCAGCGTCGGTTTAATTACCCAAGTTTGAGGTACTAATTCGATCTGGCTCGTTGAAAGACGTGGCCAATGCCTAAAATTTTGGAACGGCTCTGCCTAGGCGGAGCCAATAATTGGTGAATTTAAAGAAATAGAACAACTTCTCGTACAGTGTACGGGAAGTTGTTCTATTTTTTATCATTATTGATTGATTAATCTCTACTCTGTCATCTTATCAAGCTAGCCGCCCTTGATTTTGCTAAAACCGTCTAGCATATGTGAATGAGCTTTCCTTCTGGTATTTAGAATGCCTGAACTATTCAATCAATATTATGTAGGAACTAATCGATTGTTGTCACTTGATCTTTCTTATTTTGGATTTCTCGAACTGGTCACTTTAAGTGACCACGATGTCACTTTAGGTGACAACGACTATCGATCCAGTAGTTAAAGTGCGGAAATACTCTCCAACTGGACAGTTTTTCTGTCCAGTCCTGATTTTGTACGGAAAAAACCGTACATTTTGCATTTTTTTCGCTAAGAATCACAGAAAATAGAAAAATTTTACTACTAACAATCAAAAGTCGTCGTTTCCCCGCCCGATTTAGCGCCTCTCTAATCGCGATTTTGATTGGACAGCGTAGCGGGCGTTGCGGCGCGTCGCCTGCACAAAACGGCAGCTCGAAGGGAGCATTTTAAAGGAAGTTATGACCATTTTACTGAGATTTTGTCAACTTTTCATATTTTGTCGTTTTCCTTTTCATTTTTTTTTCCTCAGGCCACACCACACACACTAGCCCACTACAGCAGTCACTATGATCAGTGGCTAGCGAGAGTATGTGAGACGCACAAGCGCAGGCCCGCCGAGCCGGGCTGGTATTAAACCGACGCCGATAGCAGCGTCGGTTTAATTACCCAAGTTTGAGGTACTAATTCGATCTGGCTCGTTGAAAGACGTGGCCAATGCCTAAAATTTTGGAACGGCTCTGCCTAGGCGGAGCCAATAATTGGTGAATTTAAAGAAATAGAACAACTTCTCGTACAGTGTACGGGAAGTTGTTCTATTTTTTATCATTATTGATTGATTAATCTCTACTCTGTCATCTTATCAAGCTAGCCGCCCTTGATTTTGCTAAAACCGTCTAGCATATGTGAATGAGCTTTCCTTCTGGTATTTAGAATGCCTGAACTATTCAATCAATATTATGTAGGAACTAATCGATTGTTGTCACTTGATCTTTCTTATTTTGGATTTCTCGAACTGGTCACTTTAAGTGACCACGATGTCACTTTAGGTGACAACGACTATCGATCCAGTAGTTAAAGTGCGGAAATTCTCTCCAACTGGACAGTTTTTCTGTCCAGTCTGATTTTGTACGGAAAAACTGTACATTTTGCATTTTTTCGCTAAGAATCACAGAAAATAGAAAAATTTTACTACTAACAATCAAAAGTCGTCGTTTCCCGCCCGATTTAGCGCCTCTCTAATCGCGATTTTGATTGGACAGCGTAGCGGGCGTTGCGGCGCGTCGCCTGCACAAAACGGCAGCTCGAAGGGAGCATTTTAAAGGAAGTTATGACCATTTTACTGAGATTTTGTCAACTTTTCATATTTTGTCATTTTCCTTTTCATTTTTTTTCCTCAGGCCACACCACACACACTAGCCCACTACAGCAGTCACTATGATCAGTGGCTAGCGAGAGTATGTGAGACGCACAAGCGCAGGCCCGCCGAGCCGGGCTGGTATTAAACCGACGCCGATAGCAGCGTCGGTTTAATTACCCAAGTTTGAGGTACTAATTCGATCTGGCTCGTTGAAAGACGTGGCCAATGCCTAAAATTTTGGAACGGCTCTGCCTAGGCGGAGCCAATAATTGGTGAATTTAAAGAAATAGAACAACTTCTCGTACAGTGTACGGGAAGTTGTTCTATTTTTTATCATTATTGATTGATTAATCTCTACTCTGTCATCTTATCAAGCTAGCCGCCCTTGATTTTGCTAAAACCGTCTAGCATATGTGAATGAGCTTTCCTTCTGGTATTTAGAATGCCTGAAACTATTCAATCAATATTATGTAGGAACTAATCGATTGTTGTCACTTGATCTTTCTTATTTTGGATTTCTCGAACTGGTCACTTTAAGTGACCACGATGTCACTTTAGGTGACAACGACTATCGATCCAGTAGTTAAAGTGCGGAAATACTCTCCAACTGGACAGTTTTTCTGTCCAGTCTGATTTTGTACGGAAAAACTGTACATTTTGCATTTTTTCGCTAAGAATCACAGAAAATAGAAAAATTTTACTACTAACAATCAAAAGTCGTCGTTTCCCCCGCCCGATTTAGCGCCTCTCTAATCGCGATTTTGATTGGACAGCGTAGCGGGCGTTGCGGCGCGTCGCCTGCACAAAACGGCAGCTCGAAGGGAGCATTTTAAAGGAAGTTATGACCATTTTACTGAGATTTTGTCAACTTTTCATATTTTGTCATTTTCCTTTTCATTTTTTTTCCTCAGGCCACACCACACACACTAGCCCACTACAGCAGTCACTATGATCAGTGGCTAGCGAGAGTATGTGAGACGCACAAGCGCAGGCCCGCCGAGCCGGGCTGGTATTAAACCGACGCCGATAGCAGCGTCGGTTTAATTACCCAAGTTTGAGGTACTAATTCGATCTGGCTCGTTGAAAGACGTGGCCAATGCCTAAAATTTTGGAACGGCTCTGCCTAGGCGGAGCCAATAATTGGTGAATTTAAAGAAATAGAACAACTTCTCGTACAGTGTACGGGAAGTTGTTCTATTTTTTATCATTATTGATTGATTAATCTCTACTCTGTCATCTTATCAAGCTAGCCGCCCTTGATTTTGCTAAAACCGTCTAGCATA
This sequence comes from Parapristionchus giblindavisi, assembly GCA_943737045.1. NCBI lineage: Eukaryota > Metazoa > Nematoda > Chromadorea > Rhabditida > Diplogasteridae > Parapristionchus > Parapristionchus giblindavisi. The sequence continues at coordinate 532,283 of CALSFV010000271.1, read as the reverse complement.
TGTGAATGAGCTTTCCTTCTGGTATTTAGAATGCCTGAACTATTCAATCAATATTATGTAGGAACTAATCGATTGTTGTCACTTGATCTTTCTTATTTTGGATTTCTCGAACTGGTCACTTTAAGTGACCACGATGTCACTTTAGGTGACAACGACTATCGATCCAGTAGTTAAAGTGCGGAAATACTCTCCAACTGGACAGTTTTTCTGTCCAGTCTGATTTTGTACGGAAAAACTGTACATTTTGCATTTTTTTCGCTAAGAATCACAGAAAATAGAAAAATTTTACTACTAACAATCAAAAGTCGTCGTTTCCCGCCCGATTTAGCGCCTCTCTAATCGCGATTTTGATTGGACTGCGTAGCGGGCGTTGCGGCGCGTCGCCTGCACAAAACGGCAGCTCGAAGGGAGCATTTTAAAGGAAGTTATGACCATTTTACTGAGATTTTGTCAACTTTTCATATTTTGTCATTTTCCTTTTCATTTTTTTTCCTCAGGCCACACCACACACACTAGCCCACTACAGCAGTCACTATGATCAGTGGCTAGCGAGAGTATGTGAGACGCACAAGCGCAGGCCCGCCGAGCCGGGCTGGTATTAAACCGACGCCGATAGCAGCGTCGGTTTAATTACCCAAGTTTGAGGTACTAATTCGATCTGGCTCGTTGAAAGACGTGGCCAATGCCTAAAATTTTGGAACGGCTCTGCCTAGGCGGAGCCAATAATTGGTGAATTTAAAGAAATAGAACAACTTCTCGTACAGTGTACGGGAAGTTGTTCTATTTTTTATCATTATTGATTGATTAATCTCTACTCTGTCATCTTATCAAGCTAGCCGCCCTTGATTTTGCTAAAACCGTCTAGCATATGTGAATGAGCTTTCCTTCTGGTATTTAGAATGCCTGAACTATTCAATCAATATTATGTAGGAACTAATCGATTGTTGTCACTTGATCTTTCTTATTTTGGATTTCTCGAACTGGTCACTTTAAGTGACCACGATGTCACTTTAGGTGACAACGACTATCGATCCAGTAGTTAAAGTGCGGAAATACTCTCCAACTGGACAGTTTTTCTGTCCAGTCTGATTTTGTACGGAAAAACTGTACATTTTGCATTTTTTCGCTAAGAATCACAGAAAATAGAAAAATTTTACTACTAACAATCAAAAGTCGTCGTTTCCCGCCCGATTTAGCGCCTCTCTAATCGCGATTTTGATTGGACAGCGTAGCGGGCGTTGCGGCGCGTCGCCTGCACAAAACGGCAGCTCGAAGGGAGCATTTTAAAGGAAGTTATGACCATTTTACTGAGATTTTGTCAACTTTTCATATTTTGTCATTTTCCTTTTCATTTTTTTTTCCTCAGGCCACACCACACACACTAGCCCACTACAGCAGTCACTATGATCAGTGGCTAGCGAGAGTATGTGAGACGCACAAGCGCAGGCCCGCCGAGCCGGGCTGGTATTAAACCGACGCCGATAGCAGCGTCGGTTTAATTACCCAAGTTTGAGGTACTAATTCGATCTGGCTCGTTGAAAGACGTGGCCAATGCCTAAAATTTTGGAACGGCTCTGCCTAGGCGGAGCCAATAATTGGTGAATTTAAAGAAATAGAACAACTTCTCGTACAGTGTACGGGAAGTTGTTCTATTTTTTATCATTATTGATTGATTAATCTCTACTCTGTCATCTTATCAAGCTAGCCGCCCTTGATTTTGCTAAAACCGTCTAGCATATGTGAATGAGCTTTCCTTCTGGTATTTAGAATGCCTGAACTATTCAATCAATATTATGTAGGAACTAATCGATTGTTGTCACTTGATCTTTCTTATTTTGGATTTCTCGAACTGGTCACTTTAAGTGACCACGATGTCACTTTAGGTGACAACGACTATCGATCCAGTAGTTAAAGTGCGGAAATACTCTCCAACTGGACAGTTTTTCTGTCCAGTCTGATTTTGTACGGAAAAACTGTACATTTTGCATTTTTTCGCTAAGAATCACAGAAAATAGAAAAATTTTACTACTAACAATCAAAAGTCGTCGTTTCCCGCCCGATTTAGCGCCTCTCTAATCGCGATTTTGATTGGACAGCGTAGCGGGCGTTGCGGCGCGTCGCCTGCACAAAACGGCAGCTCGAAGGGAGCATTTTAAAGGAAGTTATGACCATTTTACTGAGATTTTGTCAACTTTTCATATTTTGTCATTTTCCTTTTCATTTTTTTTCCTCAGGCCACACCACACACACTAGCCCACTACAGCAGTCACTATGATCAGTGGCTAGCGAGAGTATGTGAGACGCACAAGCGCAGGCCCGCCGAGCCGGGCTGGTATTAAACCGACGCCGATAGCAGCGTCGGTTTAATTACCCAAGTTTGAGGTACTAATTCGATCTGGCTCGTTGAAAGACGTGGCCAATGCCTAAAATTTTGGAACGGCTCTGCCTAGGCGGAGCCAATAATTGGTGAATTTAAAGAAATAGAACAACTTCTCGTACAGTGTACGGGAAGTTGTTCTATTTTTTATCATTATTGATTGATTAATCTCTACTCTGTCATCTTATCAAGCTAGCCGCCCTTGATTTTGCTAAAACCGTCTAGCATATGTGAATGAGCTTTCCTTCTGGTATTTAGAATGCCTGAACTATTCAATCAATATTATGTAGGAACTAATCGATTGTTGTCACTTGATCTTTCTTATTTTGGATTTCTCGAACTGGTCACTTTAAGTGACCACGATGTCACTTTAGGTGACAACGACTATCGATCCAGTAGTTAAAGTGCGGAAATACTCTCCAACTGGACAGTTTTTCTGTCCAGTCTGATTTTGTACGGAAAAACTGTACATTTTGCATTTTTTCGCTAAGAATCACAGAAAATAGAAAAATTTTACTACTAACAATCAAAAGTCGTCGTTTCCCGCCCGATTTAGCGCCTCTCTAATCGCGATTTTGATTGGACTGCGTAGCGGGCGTTGCGGCGCGTCGCCTGCACAAAACGGCAGCTCGAAGGGAGCATTTTAAAGGAAGTTATGACCATTTTACTGAGATTTTGTCAACTTTTCATATTTTGTCATTTTCCTTTTCATTTTTTTTCCTCAGGCCACACCACACACACTAGCCCACTACAGCAGTCACTATGATCAGTGGCTAGCGAGAGTATGTGAGACGCACAAGCGCAGGCCCGCCGAGCCGGGCTGGTATTAAACCGACGCCGATAGCAGCGTCGGTTTAATTACCCAAGTTTGAGGTACTAATTCGATCTGGCTCGTTGAAAGACGTGGCCAATGCCTAAAATTTTGGAACGGCTCTGCCTAGGCGGAGCCAATAATTGGTGAATTTAAAGAAATAGAACAACTTCTCGTACAGTGTACGGGAAGTTGTTCTATTTTTTATCATTATTGATTGATTAATCTCTACTCTGTCATCTTATCAAGCTAGCCGCCCTTGATTTTGCTAAAACCGTCTAGCATATGTGAATGAGCTTTCCTTCTGGTATTTAGAATGCCTGAACTATTCAATCAATATTATGTAGGAACTAATCGATTGTTGTCACTTGATCTTTCTTATTTTGGATTTCTCGAACTGGTCACTTTAAGTGACCACGATGTCACTTTAGGTGACAACGACTATCGATCCAGTAGTTAAAGTGCGGAAATACTCTCCAACTGGACAGTTTTTCTGTCCAGTCTGATTTTGTACGGAAAAACTGTACATTTTGCATTTTTTCGCTAAGAATCACAGAAAATAGAAAAATTTTACTACTAACAATCAAAAGTCGTCGTTTCCCGCCCGATTTAGCGCCTCTCTAATCGCGATTTTGATTGGACAGCGTAGCGGGCGTTGCGGCGCGTCGCCTGCACAAAACGGCAGCTCGAAGGGAGCATTTTAAAGGAAGTTATGACCATTTTACTGAGATTTTGTCAACTTTTCATATTTTGTCATTTTCCTTTTCATTTTTTTTCCTCAGGCCACACCACACACACTAGCCCACTACAGCAGTCACTATGATCAGTGGCTAGCGAGAGTATGTGAGACGCACAAGCGCAGGCCCGCCGAGCCGGGCTGGTATTAAACCGACGCCGATAGCAGCGTCGGTTTAATTACCCAAGTTTGAGGTACTAATTCGATCTGGCTCGTTGAAAGACGTGGCCAATGCCTAAAATTTTGGAACGGCTCTGCCTAGGCGGAGCCAATAATTGGTGAATTTAAAGAAATAGAACAACTTCTCGTACAGTGTACGGGAAGTTGTTCTATTTTTTATCATTATTGATTGATTAATCTCTACTCTGTCATCTTATCAAGCTAGCCGCCCTTGATTTTGCTAAAACCGTCTAGCATATGTGAATGAGCTTTCCTTCTGGTATTTAGAATGCCTGAACTATTCAATCAATATTATGTAGGAACTAATCGATTGTTGTCACTTGATCTTTCTTATTTTGGATTTCTCGAACTGGTCACTTTAAGTGACCACGATGTCACTTTAGGTGACAACGACTATCGATCCAGTAGTTAAAGTGCGGAAATACTCTCCAACTGGACAGTTTTTCTGTCCAGTCTGATTTTGTACGGAAAAACTGTACATTTTGCATTTTTTCGCTAAGAATCACAGAAAATAGAAAAATTTTACTACTAACAATCAAAAGTCGTCGTTTCCCGCCCGATTTAGCGCCTCTCTAATCGCGATTTTGATTGGACAGCGTAGCGGGCGTTGCGGCGCGTCGCCTGCACAAAACGGCAGCTCGAAGGGAGCATTTTAAAGGAAGTTATGACCATTTTACTGAGATTTTGTCAACTTTTCATATTTTGTCATTTTCCTTTTCATTTTTTTTCCTCAGGCCACACCACACACACTAGCCCACTACAGCAGTCACTATGATCAGTGGCTAGCGAGAGTATGTGAGACGCACAAGCGCAGGCCCGCCGAGCCGGGCTGGTATTAAACCGACGCCGATAGCAGCGTCGGTTTAATTACCCAAGTTTGAGGTACTAATTCGATCTGGCTCGTTGAAAGACGTGGCCAATGCCTAAAATTTTGGAACGGCTCTGCCTAGGCGGAGCCAATAATTGGTGAATTTAAAGAAATAGAACAACTTCTCGTACAGTGTACGGGAAGTTGTTCTATTTTTTATCATTATTGATTGATTAATCTCTACTCTGTCATCTTATCAAGCTAGCCGCCCTTGATTTTGCTAAAACCGTCTAGCATATGTGAATGAGCTTTCCTTCTGGTATTTAGAATGCCTGAACTATTCAATCAATATTATGTAGGAACTAATCGATTGTTGTCACTTGATCTTTCTTATTTTGGATTTCTCGAACTGGTCACTTTAAGTGACCACGATGTCACTTTAGGTGACAACGACTATCGATCCAGTAGTTAAAGTGCGGAAATACTCTCCAACTGGACAGTTTTTCTGTCCAGTCTGATTTTGTACGGAAAAACTGTACATTTTGCATTTTTTCGCTAAGAATCACAGAAAATAGAAAAATTTTACTACTAACAATCAAAAGTCGTCGTTTCCCGCCCGATTTAGCGCCTCTCTAATCGCGATTTTGATTGGACAGCGTAGCGGGCGTTGCGGCGCGTCGCCTGCACAAAACGGCAGCTCGAAGGGAGCATTTTAAAGGAAGTTATGACCATTTTACTGAGATTTTGTCAACTTTTCATATTTTGTCATTTTCCTTTTCATTTTTTTTCCTCAGGCCACACCACACACACTAGCCCACTACAGCAGTCACTATGATCAGTGGCTAGCGAGAGTATGTGAGACGCACAAGCGCAGGCCCGCCGAGCCGGGCTGGTATTAAACCGACGCCGATAGCAGCGTCGGTTTAATTACCCAAGTTTGAGGTACTAATTCGATCTGGCTCGTTGAAAGACGTGGCCAATGCCTAAAATTTTGGAACGGCTCTGCCTAGGCGGAGCCAATAATTGGTGAATTTAAAGAAATAGAACAACTTCTCGTACAGTGTACGGGAAGTTGTTCTATTTTTTATCATTATTGATTGATTAATCTCTACTCTGTCATCTTATCAAGCTAGCCGCCCTTGATTTTGCTAAAACCGTCTAGCATATGTGAATGAGCTTTCCTTCTGGTATTTAGAATGCCTGAACTATTCAATCAATATTATGTAGGAACTAATCGATTGTTGTCACTTGATCTTTCTTATTTTGGATTTCTCGAACTGGTCACTTTAAGTGACCACGATGTCACTTTAGGTGACAACGACTATCGATCCAGTAGTTAAAGTGCGGAAATACTCTCCAACTGGACAGTTTTTCTGTCCAGTCTGATTTTGTACGGAAAAACTGTACATTTTGCATTTTTTCGCTAAGAATCACAGAAAATAGAAAAATTTTACTACTAACAATCAAAAGTCGTCGTTTCCCGCCCGATTTAGCGCCTCTCTAATCGCGATTTTGATTGGACAGCGTAGCGGGCGTTGCGGCGCGTCGCCTGCACAAAACGGCAGCTCGAAGGGAGCATTTTAAAGGAAGTTATGACCATTTTACTGAGATTTTGTCAACTTTTCATATTTTGTCATTTTCCTTTTCATTTTTTTTCCTCAGGCCACACCACACACACTAGCCCACTACAGCAGTCACTATGATCAGTGGCTAGCGAGAGTATGTGAGACGCACAAGCGCAGGCCCGCCGAGCCGGGCTGGTATTAAACCGACGCCGATAGCAGCGTCGGTTTAATTACCCAAGTTTGAGGTACTAATTCGATCTGGCTCGTTGAAAGACGTGGCCAATGCCTAAAATTTTGGAACGGCTCTGCCTAGGCGGAGCCAATAATTGGTGAATTTAAAGAAATAGAACAACTTCTCGTACAGTGTACGGGAAGTTGTTCTATTTTTTATCATTATTGATTGATTAATCTCTACTCTGTCATCTTATCAAGCTAGCCGCCCTTGATTTTGCTAAAACCGTCTAGCATATGTGAATGAGCTTTCCTTCTGGTATTTAGAATGCCTGAACTATTCAATCAATATTATGTAGGAACTAATCGATTGTTGTCACTTGATCTTTCTTATTTTGGATTTCTCGAACTGGTCACTTTAAGTGACCACGATGTCACTTTAGGTGACAACGACTATCGATCCAGTAGTTAAAGTGCGGAAATACTCTCCAACTGGACAGTTTTTCTGTCCAGTCTGATTTTGTACGGAAAAACTGTACATTTTGCATTTTTTCGCTAAGAATCACAGAAAATAGAAAAATTTTACTACTAACAATCAAAAGTCGTCGTTTCCCGCCCGATTTAGCGCCTCTCTAATCGCGATTTTGATTGGACAGCGTAGCGGGCGTTGCGGCGCGTCGCCTGCACAAAACGGCAGCTCGAAGGGAGCATTTTAAAGGAAGTTATGACCATTTTACTGAGATTTTGTCAACTTTTCATATTTTGTCATTTTCCTTTTCATTTTTTTTTCCTCAGGCCACACCACACACACTAGCCCACTACAGCAGTCACTATGATCAGTGGCTAGCGAGAGTATGTGAGACGCACAAGCGCAGGCCCGCCGAGCCGGGCTGGTATTAAACCGACGCCGATAGCAGCGTCGGTTTAATTACCCAAGTTTGAGGTACTAATTCGATCTGGCTCGTTGAAAGACGTGGCCAATGCCTAAAATTTTGGAACGGCTCTGCCTAGGCGGAGCCAATAATTGGTGAATTTAAAGAAATAGAACAACTTCTCGTACAGTGTACGGGAAGTTGTTCTATTTTTTATCATTATTGATTGATTAATCTCTACTCTGTCATCTTATCAAGCTAGCCGCCCTTGATTTTGCTAAAACCGTCTAGCATATGTGAATGAGCTTTCCTTCTGGTATTTAGAATGCCTGAACTATTCAATCAATATTATGTAGGAACTAATCGATTGTTGTCACTTGATCTTTCTTATTTTGGATTTCTCGAACTGGTCACTTTAAGTGACCACGATGTCACTTTAGGTGACAACGACTATCGATCCAGTAGTTAAAGTGCGGAAATACTCTCCAACTGGACAGTTTTTCTGTCCAGTCTGATTTTGTACGGAAAAACTGTACATTTTGCATTTTTTCGCTAAGAATCACAGAAAATAGAAAAATTTTACTACTAACAATCAAAAGTCGTCGTTTCCCGCCCGATTTAGCGCCTCTCTAATCGCGATTTTGATTGGACAGCGTAGCGGGCGTTGCGGCGCGTCGCCTGCACAAAACGGCAGCTCGAAGGGAGCATTTTAAAGGAAGTTATGACCATTTTACTGAGATTTTGTCAACTTTTCATATTTTGTCATTTTCCTTTTCATTTTTTTTCCTCAGGCCACACCACACACACTAGCCCACTACAGCAGTCACTATGATCAGTGGCTAGCGAGAGTATGTGAGACGCACAAGCGCAGGCCCGCCGAGCCGGGCTGGTATTAAACCGACGCCGATAGCAGCGTCGGTTTAATTACCCAAGTTTGAGGTACTAATTCGATCTGGCTCGTTGAAAGACGTGGCCAATGCCTAAAATTTTGGAACGGCTCTGCCTAGGCGGAGCCAATAATTGGTGAATTTAAAGAAATAGAACAACTTCTCGTACAGTGTACGGGAAGTTGTTCTATTTTTTATCATTATTGATTGATTAATCTCTACTCTGTCATCTTATCAAGCTAGCCGCCCTTGATTTTGCTAAAACCGTCTAGCATATGTGAATGAGCTTTCCTTCTGGTATTTAGAATGCCTGAACTATTCAATCAATATTATGTAGGAACTAATCGATTGTTGTCACTTGATCTTTCTTATTTTGGATTTCTCGAACTGGTCACTTTAAGTGACCACGATGTCACTTTAGGTGACAACGACTATCGATCCAGTAGTTAAAGTGCGGAAATACTCTCCAACTGGACAGTTTTTCTGTCCAGTCTGATTTTGTACGGAAAAACTGTACATTTTGCATTTTTTCGCTAAGAATCACAGAAAATAGAAAAATTTTACTACTAACAATCAAAAGTCGTCGTTTCCCGCCCGATTTAGCGCCTCTCTAATCGCGATTTTGATTGGACAGCGTAGCGGGCGTTGCGGCGCGTCGCCTGCACAAAACGGCAGCTCGAAGGGAGCATTTTAAAGGAAGTTATGACCATTTTACTGAGATTTTGTCAACTTTTCATATTTTGTCATTTTCCTTTTCATTTTTTTTCCTCAGGCCACACCACACACACTAGCCCACTACAGCAGTCACTATGATCAGTGGCTAGCGAGAGTATGTGAGACGCACAAGCGCAGGCCCGCCGAGCCGGGCTGGTATTAAACCGACGCCGATAGCAGCGTCGGTTTAATTACCCAAGTTTGAGGTACTAATTCGATCTGGCTCGTTGAAAGACGTGGCCAATGCCTAAAATTTTGGAACGGCTCTGCCTAGGCGGAGCCAATAATTGGTGAATTTAAATAAATAGAACAACTTCTCGTACAGTGTACGGGAAGTTGTTCTATTTTTTATCATTATTGATTGATTAATCTCTACTCTGTCATCTTATCAAGCTAGCCGCCCTTGATTTTGCTAAAACCGTCTAGCATATGTGAATGAGCTTTCCTTCTGGTATTTAGAATGCCTGAACTATTCAATCAATATTATGTAGGAACTAATCGATTGTTGTCACTTGATCTTTCTTATTTTGGATTTCTCGAACTGGTCACTTTAAGTGACCACGATGTCACTTTAGGTGACAACGACTATCGATCCAGTAGTTAAAGTGCGGAAATACTCTCCAACTGGACAGTTTTTCTGTCCAGTCTGATTTTGTACGGAAAAACTGTACATTTTGCATTTTTTCGCTAAGAATCACAGAAAATAGAAAAATTTTACTACTAACAATCAAAAGTCGTCGTTTCCCGCCCGATTTAGCGCCTCTCTAATCGCGATTTTGATTGGACAGCGTAGCGGGCGTTGCGGCGCGTCGCCTGCACAAAACGGCAGCTCGAAGGGAGCATTTTAAAGGAAGTTATGACCATTTTACTGAGATTTTGTCAACTTTTCATATTTTGTCATTTTCCTTTTCATTTTTTTTCCTCAGGCCACACCACACACACTAGCCCACTACAGCAGTCACTATGATCAGTGGCTAGCGAGAGTATGTGAGACGCACAAGCGCAGGCCCGCCGAGCCGGGCTGGTATTAAACCGACGCCGATAGCAGCGTCGGTTTAATTACCCAAGTTTGAGGTACTAATTCGATCTGGCTCGTTGAAAGACGTGGCCAATGCCTAAAATTTTGGAACGGCTCTGCCTAGGCGGAGCCAATAATTGGTGAATTTAAAGAAATAGAACAACTTCTCGTACAGTGTACGGGAAGTTGTTCTATTTTTTATCATTATTGATTGATTAATCTCTACTCTGTCATCTTATCAAGCTAGCCGCCCTTGATTTTGCTAAAACCGTCTAGCATATGTGAATGAGCTTTCCTTCTGGTATTTAGAATGCCTGAACTATTCAATCAATATTATGTAGGAACTAATCGATTGTTGTCACTTGATCTTTCTTATTTTGGATTTCTCGAACTGGTCACTTTAAGTGACCACGATGTCACTTTAGGTGACAACGACTATCGATCCAGTAGTTAAAGTGCGGAAATACTCTCCAACTGGACAGTTTTTCTGTCCAGTCTGATTTTGTACGGAAAAACTGTACATTTTGCATTTTTTCGCTAAGAATCACAGAAAATAGAAAAATTTTACTACTAACAATCAAAAGTCGTCGTTTCCCGCCCGATTTAGCGCCTCTCTAATCGCGATTTTGATTGGACAGCGTAGCGGGCGTTGCGGCGCGTCGCCTGCACAAAACGGCAGCTCGAAGGGAGCATTTTAAAGGAAGTTATGACCATTTTACTGAGATTTTGTCAACTTTTCATATTTTGTCATTTTCCTTTTCATTTTTTTTCCTCAGGCCACACCACACACACTAGCCCACTACAGCAGTCACTATGATCAGTGGCTAGCGAGAGTATGTGAGACGCACAAGCGCAGGCCCGCCGAGCCGGGCTGGTATTAAACCGACGCCGATAGCAGCGTCGGTTTAATTACCCAAGTTTGAGGTACTAATTCGATCTGGCTCGTTGAAAGACGTGGCCAATGCCTAAAATTTTGGAACGGCTCTGCCTAGGCGGAGCCAATAATTGGTGAATTTAAAGAAATAGAACAACTTCTCGTACAGTGTACGGGAAGTTGTTCTATTTTTTATCATTATTGATTGATTAATCTCTACTCTGTCATCTTATCAAGCTAGCCGCCCTTGATTTTGCTAAAACCGTCTAGCATATGTGAATGAGCTTTCCTTCTGGTATTTAGAATGCCTGAACTATTCAATCAATATTATGTAGGAACTAATCGATTGTTGTCACTTGATCTTTCTTATTTTGGATTTCTCGAACTGGTCACTTTAAGTGACCACGATGTCACTTTAGGTGACAACGACTATCGATCCAGTAGTTAAAGTGCGGAAATACTCTCCAACTGGACAGTTTTTCTGTCCAGTCTGATTTTGTACGGAAAAACTGTACATTTTGCATTTTTTCGCTAAGAATCACAGAAAATAGAAAAATTTTACTACTAACAATCAAAAGTCGTCGTTTCCCGCCCGATTTAGCGCCTCTCTAATCGCGATTTTGATTGGACAGCGTAGCGGGCGTTGCGGCGCGTCGCCTGCACAAAACGGCAGCTCGAAGGGAGCATTTTAAAGGAAGTTATGACCATTTTACTGAGATTTTGTCAACTTTTCATATTTTGTCATTTTCCTTTTCATTTTTTTTCCTCAGGCCACACCACACACACTAGCCCACTACAGCAGTCACTATGATCAGTGGCTAGCGAGAGTATGTGAGACGCACAAGCGCAGGCCCGCCGAGCCGGGCTGGTATTAAACCGACGCCGATAGCAGCGTCGGTTTAATTACCCAAGTTTGAGGTACTAATTCGATCTGGCTCGTTGAAAGACGTGGCCAATGCCTAAAATTTTGGAACGGCTCTGCCTAGGCGGAGCCAATAATTGGTGAATTTAAATAAATAGAACAACTTCTCGTACAGTGTACGGGAAGTTGTTCTATTTTTTATCATTATTGATTGATTAATCTCTACTCTGTCATCTTATCAAGCTAGCCGCCCTTGATTTTGCTAAAACCGTCTAGCATATGTGAATGAGCTTTCCTTCTGGTATTTAGAATGCCTGAACTATTCAATCAATATTATGTAGGAACTAATCGATTGTTGTCACTTGATCTTTCTTATTTTGGATTTCTCGAACTGGTCACTTTAAGTGACCACGATGTCACTTTAGGTGACAACGACTATCGATCCAGTAGTTAAAGTGCGGAAATACTCTCCAACTGGACAGTTTTTCTGTCCAGTCTGATTTTGTACGGAAAAACTGTACATTTTGCATTTTTTTCGCTAAGAATCACAGAAAATAGAAAAATTTTACTACTAACAATCAAAAGTCGTCGTTTCCCGCCCGATTTAGCGCCTCTCTAATCGCGATTTTGATTGGACAGCGTAGCGGGCGTTGCGGCGCGTCGCCTGCACAAAACGGCAGCTCGAAGGGAGCATTTTAAAGGAAGTTATGACCATTTTACTGAGATTTTGTCAACTTTTCATATTTTGTCATTTTCCTTTTCATTTTTTTTTCCTCAGGCCACACCACACACACTAGCCCACTACACACAGTATTCTGGTTCAAGCCATTTTGTTTCCATAGCGAGACAAGCGAAAGACGATTGCATTTGAGAGAGTTTCTATGTTGAGCGGTCGTTTTTGCTTTCACAGCCTATAGAACATTGTGTACAGCAGTCACTATGATCAGTGGCTAGCGAGAGTATGTGAGACGCACAAGCGCAGGCCCGCCGAGCCGGGCTGGTATTAAACCGACGCCGATAGCAGCGTCGGTTTAATTACCCAAGTTTGAGGTACTAATTCGATCTGGCTCGTTGAAAGACGTGGCCAATGCCTAAAATTTTGGAACGGCTCTGCCTAGGCGGAGCCAATAATTGGTGAATTTAAAGAAATAGAACAACTTCTCGTACAGTGTACGGGAAGTTGTTCTATTTTTTATCATTATTGATTGATTAATCTCTACTCTGTCATCTTATCAAGCTAGCCGCCCTTGATTTTGCTAAAACCGTCTAGCATATGTGAATGAGCTTTCCTTCTGGTATTTAGAATGCCTGAACTATTCAATCAATATTATGTAGGAACTAATCGATTGTTGTCACTTGATCTTTCTTATTTTGGATTTCTCGAACTGGTCACTTTAAGTGACCACGATGTCACTTTAGGTGACAACGACTATCGATCCAGTAGTTAAAGTGCGGAAATACTCTCCAACTGGACAGTTTTTCTGTCCAGTCTGATTTTGTACGGAAAAACTGTACATTTTGCATTTTTTCGCTAAGAATCACAGAAAATAGAAAAATTTTACTACTAACAATCAAAAGTCGTCGTTTCCCGCCCGATTTAGCGCCTCTCTAATCGCGATTTTGATTGGACAGCGTAGCGGGCGTTGCGGCGCGTCGCCTGCACAAAACGGCAGCTCGAAGGGAGCATTTTAAAGGAAGTTATGACCATTTTACTGAGATTTTGTCAACTTTTCATATTTTGTCATTTTCCTTTTCATTTTTTTTTCCTCAGGCCACACCACACACACTAGCCCACTACACACAGTATTCTGGTTCAAGCCATTTTGTTTCCATAGCGAGACAAGCGAAAGACGATTGCATTTGAGAGAGTTTCTATGTTGAGCGGTCGTTTTTGCTTTCACAGCCTATAGAACATTGTGTACAGCAGTCACTATGATCAGTGGCTAGCGAGAGTATGTGAGACGCACAAGCGCAGGCCCGCCGAGCCGGGCTGGTATTAAACCGACGCCGATAGCAGCGTCGGTTTAATTACCCAAGTTTGAGGTACTAATTCGATCTGGCTCGTTGAAAGACGTGGCCAATGCCTAAAATTTTGGAACGGCTCTGCCTAGGCGGAGCCAATAATTGGTGAATTTAAAGAAATAGAACAACTTCTCGTACAGTGTACGGGAAGTTGTTCTATTTTTTATCATTATTGATTGATTAATCTCTACTCTGTCATCTTATCAAGCTAGCCGCCCTTGATTTTGCTAAAACCGTCTAGCATATGTGAATGAGCTTTCCTTCTGGTATTTAGAATGCCTGAACTATTCAATCAATATTATGTAGGAACTAATCGATTGTTGTCACTTGATCTTTCTTATTTTGGATTTCTCGAACTGGTCACTTTAAGTGACCACGATGTCACTTTAGGTGACAACGACTATCGATCCAGTAGTTAAAGTGCGGAAATACTCTCCAACTGGACAGTTTTTCTGTCCAGTCTGATTTTGTACGGAAAAACTGTACATTTTGCATTTTTTCGCTAAGAATCACAGAAAATAGAAAAATTTTACTACTAACAATCAAAAGTCGTCGTTTCCCGCCCGATTTAGCGCCTCTCTAATCGCGATTTTGATTGGACAGCGTAGCGGGCGTTGCGGCGCGTCGCCTGCACAAAACGGCAGCTCGAAGGGAGCATTTTAAAGGAAGTTATGACCATTTTACTGAGATTTTGTCAACTTTTCATATTTTGTCATTTTCCTTTTCATTTTTTTTTCCTCAGGCCACACCACACACACTAGCCCACTACACACAGTATTCTGGTTCAAGCCATTTTGTTTCCATAGCGAGACAAGCGAAAGACGATTGCATTTGAGAGAGTTTCTATGTTGAGCGGTCGTTTTTGCTTTCACAGCCTATAGAACATTGTGTACAGCAGTCACTATGATCAGTGGCTAGCGAGAGTATGTGAGACGCACAAGCGCAGGCCCGCCGAGCCGGGCTGGTATTAAACCGACGCCGATAGCAGCGTCGGTTTAATTACCCAAGTTTGAGGTACTAATTCGATCTGGCTCGTTGAAAGACGTGGCCAATGCCTAAAATTTTGGAACGGCTCTGCCTAGGCGGAGCCAATAATTGGTGAATTTAAAGAAATAGAACAACTTCTCGTACAGTGTACGGGAAGTTGTTCTATTTTTTATCATTATTGATTGATTAATCTCTACTCTGTCATCTTATCAAGCTAGCCGCCCTTGATTTTGCTAAAACCGTCTAGCATATGTGAATGAGCTTTCCTTCTGGTATTTAGAATGCCTGAACTATTCAATCAATATTATGTAGGAACTAATCGATTGTTGTCACTTGATCTTTCTTATTTTGGATTTCTCGAACTGGTCACTTTAAGTGACCACGATGTCACTTTAGGTGACAACGACTATCGATCCAGTAGTTAAAGTGCGGAAATACTCTCCAACTGGACAGTTTTTCTGTCCAGTCTGATTTTGTACGGAAAAACTGTACATTTTGCATTTTTTCGCTAAGAATCACAGAAAATAGAAAAATTTTACTACTAACAATCAAAAGTCGTCGTTTCCCGCCCGATTTAGCGCCTCTCTAATCGCGATTTTGATTGGACAGCGTAGCGGGCGTTGCGGCGCGTCGCCTGCACAAAACGGCAGCTCGAAGGGAGCATTTTAAAGGAAGTTATGACCATTTTACTGAGATTTTGTCAACTTTTCATATTTTGTCATTTTCCTTTTCATTTTTTTCCTCAGGCCACACCACACACACTAGCCCACTACAGCAGTCACTATGATCAGTGGCTAGCGAGAGTATGTGAGACGCACAAGCGCAGGCCCGCCGAGCCGAGCTGGTATTAAACCGACGCCGATAGCAGCGTCGGTTTAATTACCCAAGTTTGAGGTACTAATTCGATCTGGCTCGTTGAAAGACGTGGCCAATGCCTAAAATTTTGGAACGGCTCTGCCTAGGCGGAGCCAATAATTGGTGAATTTAAAGAAATAGAACAACTTCTCGTACAGTGTACGGGATGTTGTTCTATTTTTTTTATCATTATTGATTAATCTCTACTCTGTCATCTTATCAAGCTAGCCGCCCTTGATTTTGCTAAAACCGTCTAGCATATGTGAATGAGCTTTCCTTCTGGTATTTAGAATGCCTGAACTATTCAATCAATATTATGTAGGAACTAATCGATTGTTGTCACTTGATCTTTCTTATTTTGGATTTCTCGAACTGGTCACTTTAAGTGACCACGATGTCACTTTAGATGACAACGACTATCGATCCAGTAGTTAAAGTGCGGAAATACTCTCCAACTGGACAGTTTTTCTGTCCAGTCTGATTTTGTACGGAAAAACTGTACATTTTGCATTTTTTCGCTAAGAATCACAGAAAATAGAAAATTTTTACTACTAACAATCAAAAGTCGTCGTTTCCCGCCCGATTTAGCGCCTCTCTAATCGCGATTTTGATTGGACAGCGTAGCGGGCGTTGCGGCGCGTCGCCTGCACAAAACGGCAGCTCGAAGGGAGCATTTTAAAGGAAGTTATGACCATTTTACTGAGATTTTGTCAACTTTTCATATTTTGTCATTTTCCTTTTCATTTTTTTTCCTCAGGCCACACCACACACACTAGCCCACTACACACAGTATTCTGGTTCAAGCCATTTTGTTTCCATAGCGAGACAAGCGAAAGACGATTGCATTTGAGAGAGTTTCTATGTTGAGCGGTCGTTTTTGCTTTCACAGCCTATAGAACATTGTGTACAGCAGTCACTATGATCAGTGGCTAGCGAGAGTATGTGAGACGCACAAGCGCAGGCCCGCCGAGCCGGGCTGGTATTAAACCGACGCCGATAGCAGCGTCGGTTTAATTACCCAAGTTTGAGGTACTAATTCGATCTGGCTCGTTGAAAGACGTGGCCAATGCCTAAAATTTTGGAACGGCTCTGCCTAGGCGGAGCCAATAATTGGTGAATTTAAAGAAATAGAACAACTTCTCGTACAGTGTACGGGAAGTTGTTCTATTTTTTATCATTATTGATTGATTAATCTCTACTCTGTCATCTTATCAAGCTAGCCGCCCTTGATTTTGCTAAAACCGTCTAGCATATGTGAATGAGCTTTCCTTCTGGTATTTAGAATGCCTGAACTATTCAATCAATATTATGTAGGAACTAATCGATTGTTGTCACTTGATCTTTCTTATTTTGGATTTCTCGAACTGGTCACTTTAAGTGACCACGATGTCACTTTAGGTGACAACGACTATCGATCCAGTAGTTAAAGTGCGGAAATACTCTCCAACTGGACAGTTTTTCTGTCCAGTCTGATTTTGTACGGAAAAACTGTACATTTTGCATTTTTTCGCTAAGAATCACAGAAAATAGAAAAATTTTACTACTAACAATCAAAAGTCGTCGTTTCCCGCCCGATTTAGCGCCTCTCTAATCGCGATTTTGATTGGACAGCGTAGCGGGCGTTGCGGCGCGTCGCCTGCACAAAACGGCAGCTCGAAGGGAGCATTTTAAAGGAAGTTATGACCATTTTACTGAGATTTTGTCAACTTTTCATATTTTGTCATTTTCCTTTTCATTTTTTTTCCTCAGGCCACACCACACACACTAGCCCACTACAGCAGTCACTATGATCAGTGGCTAGCGAGAGTATGTGAGACGCACAAGCGCAGGCCCGCCGAGCCGGGCTGGTATTAAACCGACGCCGATAGCAGCGTCGGTTTAATTACCCAAGTTTGAGGTACTAATTCGATCTGGCTCGTTGAAAGACGTGGCCAATGCCTAAAATTTTGGAACGGCTCTGCCTAGGCGGAGCCAATAATTGGTGAATTTAAAGAAATAGAACAACTTCTCGTACAGTGTACGGGAAGTTGTTCTATTTTTTATCATTATTGATTGATTAATCTCTACTCTGTCATCTTATCAAGCTAGCCGCCCTTGATTTTGCTAAAACCGTCTAGCATATGTGAATGAGCTTTCCTTCTGGTATTTAGAATGCCTGAACTATTCAATCAATATTATGTAGGAACTAATCGATTGTTGTCACTTGATCTTTCTTATTTTGGATTTCTCGAACTGGTCACTTTAAGTGACCACGATGTCACTTTAGATGACAACGACTATCGATCCAGTAGTTAAAGTGCGGAAATACTCTCCAACTGGACAGTTTTTCTGTCCAGTCTGATTTTGTACGGAAAAACTGTACATTTTGCATTTTTTCGCTAAGAATCACAGAAAATAGAAAATTTTTACTACTAACAATCAAAAGTCGTCGTTTCCCGCCCGATTTAGCGCCTCTCTAATCGCGATTTTGATTGGACAGCGTAGCGGGCGTTGCGGCGCGTCGCCTGCACAAAACGGCAGCTCGAAGGGAGCATTTTAAAGGAAGTTATGACCATTTTACTGAGATTTTGTCAACTTTTCATATTTTGTCATTTTCCTTTTCATTTTTTTTCCTCAGGCCACACCACACACACTAGCCCACTACACACAGTATTCTGGTTCAAGCCATTTTGTTTCCATAGCGAGACAAGCGAAAGACGATTGCATTTGAGAGAGTTTCTATGTTGAGCGGTCGTTTTTGCTTTCACAGCCTATAGAACATTGTGTACAGCAGTCACTATGATCAGTGGCTAGCGAGAGTATGTGAGACGCACAAGCGCAGGCCCGCCGAGCCGGGCTGGTATTAAACCGACGCCGATAGCAGCGTCGGTTTAATTACCCAAGTTTGAGGTACTAATTCGATCTGGCTCGTTGAAAGACGTGGCCAATGCCTAAAATTTTGGAACGGCTCTGCCTAGGCGGAGCCAATAATTGGTGAATTTAAAGAAATAGAACAACTTCTCGTACAGTGTACGGGAAGTTGTTCTATTTTTTATCATTATTGATTGATTAATCTCTACTCTGTCATCTTATCAAGCTAGCCGCCCTTGATTTTGCTAAAACCGTCTAGCATATGTGAATGAGCTTTCCTTCTGGTATTTAGAATGCCTGAACTATTCAATCAATATTATGTAGGAACTAATCGATTGTTGTCACTTGATCTTTCTTATTTTGGATTTCTCGAACTGGTCACTTTAAGTGACCACGATGTCACTTTAGGTGACAACGACTATCGATCCAGTAGTTAAAGTGCGGAAATACTCTCCAACTGGACAGTTTTTCTGTCCAGTCTGATTTTGTACGGAAAAACTGTACATTTTGCATTTTTTTCGCTAAGAATCACAGAAAATAGAAAAATTTTACTACTAACAATCAAAAGTCGTCGTTTCCCGCCCGATTTAGCGCCTCTCTAATCGCGATTTTGATTGGACGGCGTTGCGGCGCGTCGCCTGCACAAAACGGCAGCTCGAAGGGAGCATTTTAAAGGAAGTTATGACCATTTTACTGAGATTTTGTCAACTTTTCATATTTTGTCATTTTCCTTTTCATTTTTTTTTCCTCAGGCCACACCACACACACTAGCCCACTACAGCAGTCACTATGATCAGTGGCTAGCGAGAGTATGTGAGACGCACAAGCGCAGGCCCGCCGAGCCGGGCTGGTATTAAACCGACGCCGATAGCAGCGTCGGTTTAATTACCCAAGTTTGAGGTACTAATTCGATCTGGCTCGTTGAAAGACGTGGCCAATGCCTAAAATTTTGGAACGGCTCTGCCTAGGCGGAGCCAATAATTGGTGAATTTAAAGAAATAGAACAACTTCTCGTACAGTGTACGGGAAGTTGTTCTATTTTTTATCATTATTGATTGATTAATCTCTACTCTGTCATCTTATCAAGCTAGCCGCCCTTGATTTTGCTAAAACCGTCTAGCATATGTGAATGAGCTTTCCTTCTGGTATTTAGAATGCCTGAACTATTCAATCAATATTATGTAGGAACTAATCGATTGTTGTCACTTGATCTTTCTTATTTTGGATTTCTCGAACTGGTCACTTTAAGTGACCACGATGTCACTTTAGGTGACAACGACTATCGATCCAGTAGTTAAAGTGCGGAAATACTCTCCAACTGGACAGTTTTTCTGTCCAGTCTGATTTTGTACGGAAAAACTGTTCATTTTGCATTTTTTCGCTAAGAATCACAGAAAATAGAAAAATTTTACTACTAACAATCAAAAGTCGTCGTTTCCCGCCCGATTTAGCGCCTCTCTAATCGCGATTTTGATTGGACGGCGTTGCGGCGCGTCGCCTGCACAAAACGGCAGCTCGAAGGGAGCATTTTAAAGGAAGTTATGACCATTTTACTGAGATTTTGTCAACTTTTCATATTTTGTCATTTTCCTTTTCATTTTTTTTCCTCAGGCCACACCACACACACTAGCCCACTACAGCAGTCACTATGATCAGTGGCTAGCGAGAGTATGTGAGACGCACAAGCGCAGGCCCGCCGAGCCGAGCTGGTATTAAACCGACGCCGATAGCAGCGTCGGTTTAATTACCCAAGTTTGAGGTACTAATTCGATCTGGCTCGTTGAAAGACGTGGCCAATGCCTAAAATTTTGGAACGGCTCTGCCTAGGCGGAGCCAATAATTGGTGAATTTAAAGAAATAGAACAACTTCTCGTACAGTGTACGGGAAGTTGTTCTATTTTTTATCATTATTGATTGATTAATCTCTACTCTGTCATCTTATCAAGCTAGCCGCCCTTGATTTTGCTAAAACCGTCTAGCATATGTGAATGAGCTTTCCTTCTGGTATTTAGAATGCCTGAACTATTCAATCAATATTATGTAGGAACTAATCGATTGTTGTCACTTGATCTTTCTTATTTTGGATTTCTCGAACTGGTCACTTTAAGTGACCACGATGTCACTTTAGATGACAACGACTATCGATCCAGTAGTTATAGTGCGGAAATACTCTCCAACTGGACAGTTTTTCTGTCCAGTCTGATTTTGTACGGAAAAACTGTAAATTTTGCATTTTTTCGCTAAGAATCACAGAAAATAGAAAAATTTTACTACTAACAATCAAAAGTCGTCGTTTCCCGCCCGATTTAGCGCCTCTCTAATCGCGATTTTGATTGGACAGCGTAGCGGGCGTTGCGGCGCGTCGCCTGCACAAAAACGCAGCTCGAAGGGAGCATTTTAATGGAAGTTATGGCCATTTTACTGAGATTTTGTCAACTTTTCATATTTTGTCATTTTCCTTTCCATTTTTTTTCCTCAGGCCACACCACACACACACTAGCCCACTACAGCAGTCACTATGATCAGTGGCTAGCGAGAGTATGTGAGACGCACAAGCGCAGGCCCGCCGAGCCGGGCTGGTATTAAACCGACGCCGATAGTAGCGTCGGTTTAATTACCCAAGTTTGAGGTTCATATTATATCCGGCTCGTCGCAAGACGTGGCCGTACTCAAAAATTTTGGAACGGCTCCGCCTAGGCGGAGCCAACAATTGGTGAATTTAAATAAATAGAACAACTTCCCATACAGTGTGCGGGAAGTTGCTCTATGTGTATACAATGACTGATTGATCATTACAGTTTTTAATCTCGTTCATTCACATTCCCCCTTATGAGCCCCAATGAACCTAGTCGCCCCTTGTCACAACGAATTTCGCAATACAGTCTCGGATAGGTGAATGAGCTAGGCAAGAGCATTCCTTCTTTTAATTAGAATGACTTACCTATTCAATCGCTTATTATGAAGAAGCTAATCGATTATTGTCACTTGATCTTTCGTATTTTTCCTTATTTCTCGAATTTGTCACTTAGTGACTACCAACAAGCGAAAGTCGTCGTTTTCCGCCCGATTTAGCGCCTCTCTAATCGCGATTTTGATTGGACAGCGTAGCGGGCGTTGCGGCGCGTCGCCTGCACAAAACGGCAGCTCGAAGGGAGCATTTTAAAGGAAGTTATGACCATTTTACTGAGATTTTGTCAACTTTTCATATTTTGTCATTTTCCTTTTCATTTTTTTTCCTCAGGCCACACCACACACACTAGCCCACTACAGCAGTCACTATGATCAGTGGCTAGCGAGAGTATGTGAGACGCACAAGCGCAGGCCCGCCGAGCCGAGCTGGTATTAAACCGACGCCGATAGCAGCGTCGGTTTAATTACCCAAGTTTGAGGTACTAATTCGATCTGGCTCGTTGAAAGACGTGGCCAATGCCTAAAATTTTGGAACGGCTCTGCCTAGGCGGAGCCAATAATTGGTGAATTTAAAGAAATAGAACAACTTCTCGTACAGTGTACGGGAAGTTGTTCTATTTTTTATCATTATTGATTGATTAATCTCTACTCTGTCATCTTATCAAGCTAGCCGCCCTTGATTTTGCTAAAACCGTCTAGCATATGTGAATGAGCTTTCCTTCTGGTATTTAGAATGCCTGAACTATTCAATCAATATTATGTAGGAACTAATCGATTGTTGTCACTTGATCTTTCTTATTTTGGATTTCTCGAACTGGTCACTTTAAGTGACCACGATGTCACTTTAGATGACAACGACTATCGATCCAGTAGTTATAGTGCGGAAATACTCTCCAACTGGACAGTTTTTCTGTCCAGTCTGATTTTGTACGGAAAAACTGTAAATTTTGCATTTTTTCGCTAAGAATCACAGAAAATAGAAAAATTTTACTACTAACAATCAAAAGTCGTCGTTTCCCGCCCGATTTAGCGCCTCTCTAATCGCGATTTTGATTGGACAGCGTAGCGGGCGTTGCGGCGCGTCGCCTGCACAAAAACGCAGCTCGAAGGGAGCATTTTAATGGAAGTTATGGCCATTTTACTGAGATTTTGTCAACTTTTCATATTTTGTCATTTTCCTTTCCATTTTTTTTCCTCAGGCCACACCACACACACACTAGCCCACTACAGCAGTCACTATGATCAGTGGCTAGCGAGAGTATGTGAGACGCACAAGCGCAGGCCCGCCGAGCCGGGCTGGTATTAAACCGACGCCGATAGCAGCGTCGGTTTAATTACCCAAGTTTGAGGTTCATATTATATCCGGCTCGTCGCAAGACGTGGCCGTACTCAAAAATTTTGGAACGGCTCCGCCTAGGCGGAGCCAACAATTGGTGAATTTAAATAAATAGAACAACTTCCCATACAGTGTGCGGGAAGTTGCTCTATGTGTATACAATGACTGATTGATCATTACAGTTTTTAATCTCGTTCATTCACATTCCCCCTTATGAGCCCCAATGAACCTAGTCGCCCCTTGTCACAACGAATTTCGCAATACAGTCTCGGATAGGTGAATGAGCTAGGCAAGAGCATTCCTTCTTTTAATTAGAATGACTTACCTATTCAATCGCTTATTATGAAGAAGCTAATCGATTATTGTCACTTGATCTTTCGTATTTTTCCTTATTTCTCGAATTTGTCACTTAGTGACTACCAACAAGCGAAAGTCGTCGTTTTCCGCCCGATTTATTTTGGATTTCTCGAACTGGTCACTTTAAGTGACCACGATGTCACTTTAGATGACAACGACTATCGATCCAGTAGTTAAAGTGCGGAAATACTCTCCAACTGGACAGTTTTTCTGTCCAGTCTGATTTTGTACGGAAAAACTGTAAATTTTGCATTTTTTCGCTAAGAATCACAGAAAATAGAAAAATTTTACTACTAACAATCAAAAGTCGTCGTTTCCCGCCCGATTTAGCGCCTCTCTAATCGCGATTTTGATTGGACAGCGTAGCGGGCGTTGCGGCGCGTCGCCTGCACAAAAACGCAGCTCGAAGGGAGCATTTTAATGGAAGTTATGGCCATTTTACTGAGATTTTGTCAACTTTTCATATTTTGTCATTTTCCTTTCCATTTTTTTTCCTCAGGCCACACCACACACACACTAGCCCACTACAGCAGTCACTATGATCAGTGGCTAGCGAGAGTATGTGAGACGCACAAGCGCAGGCCCGCCGAGCCGGGCTGGTATTAAACCGACGCCGATAGCAGCGTCGGTTTAATTACCCAAGTTTGAGGTTCATATTATATCCGGCTCGTCGCAAGACGTGGCCGTACTCAAAAATTTTGGAACGGCTCCGCCTAGGCGGAGCCAACAATTGGTGAATTTAAATAAATAGAACAACTTCCCATACAGTGTGCGGGAAGTTGCTCTATGTGTATACAATGACTGATTGATCATTACAGTTTTTAATCTCGTTCATTCACATTCCCCCTTATGAGCCCCAATGAACCTAGTCGCCCCTTGTCACAACGAATTTCGCAATACAGTCTCGGATA
This sequence comes from Parapristionchus giblindavisi, assembly GCA_943737045.1. Lineage (NCBI taxonomy): Eukaryota > Metazoa > Nematoda > Chromadorea > Rhabditida > Diplogasteridae > Parapristionchus > Parapristionchus giblindavisi. The sequence continues at coordinate 508,180 of CALSFV010000271.1, read as the reverse complement.
GGTGAATGAGCTAGGCAAGAGCATTCCTTCTTTTAATTAGAATGACTTACCTATTCAATCGCTTATTATGAAGAAGCTAATCGATTATTGTCACTTGATCTTTCGTATTTTTCCTTATTTCTCGAATTTGTCACTTAGTGACTACCAACAAGCGAAAGTCGTCGTTTTCCGCCCGATTTAGCGCCTCTCTAATCGCGATTTTGATTGGACAGCGTAGCGGGCGTTGCGGCGCGTCGCCTGCACAAAACGGCAGCTCGAAGGGAGCATTTTAAAGGAAGTTATGACCATTTTACTGAGATTTTGTCAACTTTTCATATTTTGTCATTTTCCTTTTCATTTTTTTTCCTCAGGCCACACCACACACACTAGCCCACTACAGCAGTCACTATGATCAGTGGCTAGCGAGAGTATGTGAGACGCACAAGCGCAGGCCCGCCGAGCCGAGCTGGTATTAAACCGACGCCGATAGCAGCGTCGGTTTAATTACCCAAGTTTGAGGTACTAATTCGATCTGGCTCGTTGAAAGACGTGGCCAATGCCTAAAATTTTGGAACGGCTCTGCCTAGGCGGAGCCAATAATTGGTGAATTTAAAGAAATAGAACAACTTCTCGTACAGTGTACGGGAAGTTGTTCTATTTTTTATCATTATTGATTGATTAATCTCTACTCTGTCATCTTATCAAGCTAGCCGCCCTTGATTTTGCTAAAACCGTCTAGCATATGTGAATGAGCTTTCCTTCTGGTATTTAGAATGCCTGAACTATTCAATCAATATTATGTAGGAACTAATCGATTGTTGTCACTTGATCTTTCTTATTTTGGATTTCTCGAACTGGTCACTTTAAGTGACCACGATGTCACTTTAGATGACAACGACTATCGATCCAGTAGTTAAAGTGCGGAAATACTCTCCAACTGGACAGTTTTTCTGTCCAGTCTGATTTTGTACGGAAAAACTGTAAATTTTGCATTTTTTCGCTAAGAATCACAGAAAATAGAAAAATTTTACTACTAACAATCAAAAGTCGTCGTTTCCCGCCCGATTTAGCGCCTCTCTAATCGCGATTTTGATTGGACAGCGTAGCGGGCGTTGCGGCGCGTCGCCTGCACAAAAACGCAGCTCGAAGGGAGCATTTTAATGGAAGTTATGGCCATTTTACTGAGATTTTGTCAACTTTTCATATTTTGTCATTTTCCTTTCCATTTTTTTTCCTCAGGCCACACCACACACACACTAGCCCACTACAGCAGTCACTATGATCAGTGGCTAGCGAGAGTATGTGAGACGCACAAGCGCAGGCCCGCCGAGCCGGGCTGGTATTAAACCGACGCCGATAGCAGCGTCGGTTTAATTACCCAAGTTTGAGGTTCATATTATATCCGGCTCGTCGCAAGACGTGGCCGTACTCAAAAATTTTGGAACGGCTCCGCCTAGGCGGAGCCAACAATTGGTGAATTTAAATAAATAGAACAACTTCCCATACAGTGTGCGGGAAGTTGCTCTATGTGTATACAATGACTGATTGATCATTACAGTTTTTAATCTCGTTCATTCACATTCCCCCTTATGAGCCCCAATGAACCTAGTCGCCCCTTGTCAGAACGAATTTCGCAATACAGTCTCGGATAGGTGAATGAGCTAGGCAAGAGCATTCCTTCTTTTAATTAGAATGACTTACCTATTCAATCGCTTATTATGAAGAAGCTAATCGATTATTGTCACTTGATCTTTCGTATTTTTCCTTATTTCTCGAATTTGTCACTTAGTGACTACCAACAAGCGAAAGTCGTCGTTTTCCGCCCGATTTAGCGCCTCTCTAATCGCGATTTTGATTGGACAGCGTAGCGGTCGTTGCGGCGCGTCGCCTGCACAAAACCGCAGCTCGAAGGGAGCATTTTAATGGAAGTTATGGCCATTTTACTGAGATTTTGTCAACTTTTCATATTTTGTCATTTTCCTTTCCATTTTTTTTCCTCAGGCCACACCACACACACACACTAGCCCACTACAGCAGTCACTATGATCAGTGGCTAGCGAGAGTATGTGAGACGCACAAGCGCAGGCCCGCCGAGCCGGGCTGGTATTAAACCGACGCCGATAGCAGCGTCGGTTTAATTACCCAAGTTTGAGGTTCATATTATATCCGGCTCGTCGCAAGACGTGGCCGTACTCAAAAATTTTGGAACGGCTCCGCCTAGGCGGAGCCAACAATTGGTGAATTTAAATAAATAGAACAACTTCCCATACAGTGTGCGGGAAGTTGCTCTATGTGTATACAATGACTGATTGATCATTACAGTTTTTAATCTCGTTCATTCACATTCCCCCTTATGAGCCCCAATGAACCTAGTCGCCCCTTGTCACAACGAATTTCGCAATACAGTCTCGGATAGGTGAATGAGCTAGGCAAGAGCATTCCTTCTTTTAATTAGAATGACTTACCTATTCAATCGCTTATTATGAACAAGCTAATCGATTATTGTCACTTGATCTTTCGTATTTTTCCTTATTTCTCGAATTTGTCTCTTAGTGACTACCAACAAGCGAAAGTCATCGTTTTCCGCCCGATTTAGCGCCTCTCTAATCGCGATTTTGATTGGACAGCGTAGCGGGCGTTGCGGCGCGTCGCCTGCACAAAAACGCAGCTCGAAGGGAGCATTTTAATGGAAGTTTTTTACTGAGATTTTGTCAACTTTTCATATTTTGTCATTTTCCTTTCCATTTTTTTTCCTCAGGCCACACCACACACACACTAGCCCACTACAGCAGTCACTATGATCAGTGGCTAGCGAGAGTATGTGAGACGCACAAGCGCAGGCCCGCCGAGCCGGGCTGGTATTAAACCGACGCCGATAGCAGCGTCGGTTTAATTACCCAAGTTTGAGGTTCATATTATATCCGGCTCGTCGCAAGACGTGGCCGTACTCAAAAATTTTGGAACGGCTCCGCCTAGGCGGAGCCAACAATTGGTGAATTTAAATAAATAGAACAACTTCCCATACAGTGTGCGGGAAGTTGCTCTATGTGTATACAATGACTGATTGATCATTACAGTTTTTAATCTCGTTCATTCACATTCCCCCTTATGAGCCCCAATGAACCTAGTCGCCCCTTGTCACAACGAATTTCGCAATACAGTCTTGGATAGGTGAATGAGCTAGGCAAGAGCATTCCTTCTTTTAATTAGAATGACTTACCTATTCAATCGCTTATTATGAAGAAGCTAATCGATTATTGTCACTTGATCTTTCGTATTTTTCCTTATTTCTCGAATTTGTCACTTAGTGACTACCAACAAGCGAAAGTCGTCGTTTTCCGCCCGATTTAGCGCCTCTCTAATCGCGATTTTGATTGGACAGCGTAGCGGTCGTTGCGGCGCGTCGCCTGCACAAAACCGCAGCTCGAAGGGAGCATTTTAATGGAAGTTATGGCCATTTTACTGAGATTTTGTCAACTTTTCATATTTTGTCATTTTCCTTTCCATTTTTTTTCCTCAGGCCACACCACACACACACACTAGCCCACTACAGCAGTCACTATGATCAGTGGCTAGCGAGAGTATGTGAGACGCACAAGCGCAGGCCCGCCGAGCCGGGCTGGTATTAAACCGACGCCGATAGCAGCGTCGGTTTAATTACCCAAGTTTGAGGTTCATATTATATCCGGCTCGTCGCAAGACGTGGCCGTACTCAAAAATTTTGGAACGGCTCCGCCTAGGCGGAGCCAACAATTGGTGAATTTAAATAAATAGAACAACTTCCCATACAGTGTGCGGGAAGTTGCTCTATGTGTATACAATGACTGATTGATCATTACAGTTTTTAATCTCGTTCATTCACATTCCCCCTTATGAGCCCCAATGAACCTAGTCGCCCCTTGTCACAACGAATTTCGCAATACAGTCTCGGATAGGTGAATGAGCTAGGCAAGAGCATTCCTTCTTTTAATTAGAATGACTTACCTATTCAATCGCTTATTATGAAGAAGCTAATCGATTATTGTCACTTGATCTTTCGTATTTTTCCTTATTTCTCGAATTTGTCACTTAGTGACTACCAACAAGCGAAAGTCGTCGTTTTCCGCCCGATTTAGCGCCTCTCTAATCGCGATTTTGATTGGACAGCGTAGCGGTCGTTGCGGCGCGTCGCCTGCACAAAACCGCAGCTCGAAGGGAGCATTTTAATGGAAGTTATGGCCATTTTACTGAGATTTTGTCAACTTTTCATATTTTGTCATTTTCCTTTCCATTTTTTTTCCTCAGGCCACACCACACACACACACTAGCCCACTACAGCAGTCACTATGATCAGTGGCTAGCGAGAGTATGTGAGACGCACAAGCGCAGGCCCGCCGAGCCGGGCTGGTATTAAACCGACGCCGATAGCAGCGTCGGTTTAATTACCCAAGTTTGAGGTTCATATTATATCCGGCTCGTCGCAAGACGTGGCCGTACTCAAAAATTTTGGAACGGCTCCGCCTAGGCGGAGCCAACAATTGGTGAATTTAAATAAATAGAACAACTTCCCATACAGTGTGCGGGAAGTTGCTCTATGTGTATACAATGACTGATTGATCATTACAGTTTTTAATCTCGTTCATTCACATTCCCCCTTATGAGCCCCAATGAACCTAGTCGCCCCTTGTCACAACGAATTTCGCAATACAGTCTCGGATAGGTGAATGAGCTAGGCAAGAGCATTCCTTCTTTTAATTAGAATGACTTACCTATTCAATCGCTTATTATGAAGAAGCTAATCGATTATTGTCACTTGATCTTTCGTATTTTTCCTTATTTCTCGAATTTGTCACTTAGTGACTACCAACAAGCGAAAGTCGTCGTTTTCCGCCCGATTTAGCGCCTCTCTAATCGCGATTTTGATTGGACAGCGTAGCGGGCGTTGCGGCGCGTCGCCTGCACAAAACGGCAGCTCGAAGGGAGCATTTTAAAGGAAGTTATGACCATTTTACTGAGATTTTGTCAACTTTTCATATTTTGTCATTTTCCTTTCCATTTTTTTTCCTCAGGCCACACCACACACACTAGCCCACTACAGCAGTCACTATGATCAGTGGCTAGCGAGAGTATGTGAGACGCACAAGCGCAGGCCCGCCGAGCCGAGCTGGTATTAAACCGACGCCGATAGCAGCGTCGGTTTAATTACCCAAGTTTGAGGTACTAATTCGATCTGGCTCGTTGAAAGACGTGGCCAATGCCTAAAATTTTGGAACGGCTCTGCCTAGGCGGAGCCAATAATTGGTGAATTTAAAGAAATAGAACAACTTCTCGTACAGTGTACGGGAAGTTGTTCTATTTTTTATCATTATTGATTGATTAATCTCTACTCTGTCATCTTATCAAGCTAGCCGCCCTTGATTTTGCTAAAACCGTCTAGCATATGTGAATGAGCTTTCCTTCTGGTATTTAGAATGCCTGAACTATTCAATCAATATTATGTAGGAACTAATCGATTGTTGTCACTTGATCTTTCTTATTTTGGATTTCTCGAACTGGTCACTTTAAGTGACCACGATGTCACTTTAGATGACAACGACTATCGATCCAGTAGTTAAAGTGCGGAAATACTCTCCAACTGGACAGTTTTTCTGTCCAGTCTGATTTTGTACGGAAAAACTGTAAATTTTGCATTTTTTCGCTAAGAATCACAGAAAATAGAAAAATTTTACTACTAACAATCAAAAGTCGTCGTTTCCCGCCCGATTTAGCGCCTCTCTAATCGCGATTTTGATTGGACAGCGTAGCGGGCGTTGCGGCGCGTCGCCTGCACAAAAACGCAGCTCTAAGGGAGCATTTTAATGGAAGTTATGGCCATTTTACTGAGATTTTGTCAACTTTTCATATTTTGTCATTTTCCTTTCCATTTTTTTTCCTCAGGCCACACCACACACACACTAGCCCACTACAGCAGTCACTATGATCAGTGGCTAGCGAGAGTATGTGAGACGCACAAGCGCAGGCCCGCCGAGCCGGGCTGGTATTAAACCGACGCCGATAGCAGCGTCGGTTTAATTACCCAAGTTTGAGGTTCATATTATATCCGGCTCGTCGCAAGACGTGGCCGTACTCAAAAATTTTGGAACGGCTCCGCCTAGGCGGAGCCAACAATTGGTGAATTTAAATAAATAGAACAACTTCCCATACAGTGTGCGGGAAGTTGCTCTATGTGTATACAATGACTGATTGATCATTACAGTTTTTAATCTCGTTCATTCACATTCCCCCTTATGAGCCCCAATGAACCTAGTCGCCCCTTGTCACAACGAATTTCGCAATACAGTCTCGGATAGGTGAATGAGCTAGGCAAGAGCATTCCTTCTTTTAATTAGAATGACTTACCTATTCAATCGCTTATTATGAAGAAGCTAATCGATTATTGTCACTTGATCTTTCGTATTTTTCCTTATTTCTCGAATTTGTCACTTAGTGACTACCAACAAGCGAAAGTCGTCGTTTTCCGCCCGATTTAGCGCCTCTCTAATCGCGATTTTGATTGGACAGCGTAGCGGTCGTTGCGGCGCGTCGCCTGCACAAAACCGCAGCTCGAAGGGAGCATTTTAATGGAAGTTATGGCCATTTTACTGAGATTTTGTCAACTTTTCATATTTTGTCATTTTCCTTTCCATTTTTTTTCCTCAGGCCACACCACACACACACACTATCCCACTACAGCAGTCACTATGATCAGTGGCTAGCGAGAGTATGTGAGACGCACAAGCGCAGGCCCGCCGAGCCGGGCTGGTATTAAACCGACGCCGATAGCAGCGTCGGTTTAATTACCCAAGTTTGAGGTTCATATTATATCCGGCTCGTCGCAAGACGTGGCCGTACTCAAAAATTTTGGAACGGCTCCGCCTAGGCGGAGCCAACAATTGGTGAATTTAAATAAATAGAACAACTTCCCATACAGTGTGCGGGAAGTTGCTCTATGTGTATACAATGACTGATTGATCATTACAGTTTTTAATCTCGTTCATTCACATTCCCCCTTATGAGCCCCAATGAACCTAGTCGCCCCTTGTCACAACGAATTTCGCAATACAGTCTCGGATAGGTGAATGAGCTAGGCAAGAGCATTCCTTCTTTTAATTAGAATGACTTACCTATTCAATCGCTTATTATGAACAAGCTAATCGATTATTGTCACTTGATCTTTCGTATTTTTCCTTATTTCTCGAATTTGTCTCTTAGTGACTACCAACAAGCGAAAGTCATCGTTTTCCGCCCGATTTAGCGCCTCTCTAATCGCGATTTTGATTGGACAGCGTAGCGGGCGTTGCGGCGCGTCGCCTGCACAAAAACGCAGCTCGAAGGGAGCATTTTAATGGAAGTTATGGCCATTTTACTGAGATTTTGTCAACTTTTCATATTTTGTCATTTTCCTTTCCATTTTTTTTCCTCAGGCCACACCACACACACACTAGCCCACTACAGCAGTCACTATGATCAGTGGCTAGCGAGAGTATGTGAGACGCACAAGCGCAGGCCCGCCGAGCCGGGCTGGTATTAAACCGACGCCGATAGCAGCGTCGGTTTAATTACCCAAGTTTGAGGTTCATATTATATCCGGCTCGTCGCAAGACGTGGCCGTACTCAAAAATTTTGGAACGGCTCCGCCTAGGCGGAGCCAACAATTGGTGAATTTAAATAAATAGAACAACTTCCCATACAGTGTGCGGGAAGTTGCTCTATGTGTATACAATGACTGATTGATCATTACAGTTTTTAATCTCGTTCATTCACATTCCCCCTTATGAGCCCCAATGAACCTAGTCGCCCCTTGTCACAACGAATTTCGCAATACAGTCTCGGATAGGTGAATGAGCTAGGCAAGAGCATTCCTACTTTTAATTAGAATGACTTACCTATTCAATCAATATTATGTTGGAACTAACCGATTTTTGTCACTTGATCTTTCTTATTTTGGATTTCTCGAACTTGTCACTTCAAGTGACAACGACTATCGAAAGTTGCCTGAATGACTGAGCCTTCTTGGTAATTAGAATGAATTGACTATTTAATCTATATTGTGATGTAACCAATCGATAATTACGACTCTGTCATGCACATTTGAGCCCTCCTCGAACCACAGCACTCCACTACCTAACTGCACCATTACTAACAATTAAATGTCGTCATTTCCCGCCCGATTTAGCGCCTTTCTAATCGCGATTTTGATTGGACAGCGTAGCGGCGCGTCGCCTGCACAAAACCGCAGCTCGAACGGAGCATTTTGAAGGGAGTCATTTTAGTGATATTTTGTCCATCAATCAAAGCCAAAGTTGAGCTACGATATCTCGAGATAGAGGAGTATGTATGTCAAGAGGGGATTTGGTTGAACAGGTAGTACATAACAGGGCTGTGCATTTTCCGTTTCCCGTTTTTCTGATTTTCCGAATTTTCCGAGAAAAATCGGAATTTTTTTCCTTCGAAAAATTTTACGAATTTATAAAAAAAATTCCGAATCTTTAAAAATTTTCTGAATTTAAATGAAAAAACGAAGAAAGTCGATTTTTCGATGATTACGGTAGCTGGGAGATAATCCACTCGGGATTTTTAATATACCAGTATACAAAATTTTTCATCAATTGCTCTTCCTTGCTAGTAACATTCCCATCCTTGGATATGACTTCTAATGTTTTGTTGTTGCATTATATTCTAGATCTTGTTCCTTGCTGATGTTGTGATTTTCTTGACTTCAATAAAACAATATTATTTTCAAACGCAAAAATTTATGTATTTTGAGGCAAATTTACAGTGGTGGCCAGAAGGATATCATATTTTGGTTTTTTGAGCATAACTTTTCTTGTAGTTAAACTATCACCTTGAAATTTTTATATAGTGTGCTCAAACATGTTTCACAATGTGTACCGAGGCATGGGGCCGGTTTTTCAATTTTAACGGCTTTCTGGCTACAGTATCCCAAAATGACAGTATGGCTCATTTTGAGGAAGTTTCTCCTCTAATTTTTAAACGTATTTATGCATTTTTTCGGGGTTTTATCGCGAATATATTTTGAAATCAATTAAACAAATTTATTAACAATATTCAACATGTTAACAATCAAAATAATTGATTAAATCACAGACAAAATGGATAGCTCACGTGGGTGATGCCTGGGCAACAATTCAGGTTCAAATCGAATATTAAACAGATTAACTTAACAAATATAAATATAGTACTTAGTTTCCATGCTTTTGACTGATCTGAAGGCGTGTAGCGAGCAGGAGCGTACGATAGCCGTTGCTATCATGATTTCAATGATTCGCTGCAGTGGACATAGTCCGAGTTCCTGTGCACCATGACGTTTCTGCCTCCGTGATTCACCTTGGGAACAAGCTTCTGAATATCATCTCAAGCCCCATCTGGTCTACGGACGTCAACCCGGTCGTCCGAGCCCTGGAGATTGAACTTGGACTCGTCTGGCCAGACGACCTTTCGCTAGTCTGCGACTGTCCTTTTGAAATGAGCCTTTGCCTACTTCAGACTATTCCCTCTGTTCTTAGGAGAGATAATGGGCTTCGTACTAACAACTCTACGGTTAAGACCATTTTGTAGGTGTTGTCTACGGATGGTGCGAGTCGAAGGAGGAGTGGCACCGTACAGTTCCATTTCTTGCTAGTTGATTGTGGAGTTCGCCCGCGGGTACTCGCGTGATATTCTGATGATATTCCTGTCATCAAGGTCCTAGGTCATAGGTTAAACACCAGTCAGTGAGGGTTAACGGTTAATGGCAGATTTGGGAACCTTTTTGATGACACGGGAGATCGTTCCCTGGATTACACCAAACTGGTGTGCAGGTTCGGATTGCTTCAAACCACTCAAACCTCACGCGCAAGATATCAGGGAAGAAATATCGTACACCTTTCGGTATTACCGCAGTATAAAAACAAAAATACAATTAATATACATTTAAAAAATCACAAGAAACAAGCAAAAAATGATGAAAAAAGTTGGCACTTTTGAAATTCACAATATGCCCACGATATGAATATTAATATCTAATAAATGTGAACAGTATCGATGAATGACTATAGTAGCATGCGTAAGTACTTTTTAAATGGTGAAAAAATTGTTTAAAAAAAGACAAAGAAGAAAGACAAAAATTATGTTTTTGTGTGCTGGCAGCAGTCTACAATCTGCCGCCGTACCAAATAGGTCGACCCTAAAAATATGTCCCCCCTCTCTGAGTCAATCGATATTTGAGATAGGAAGGCCTTTATTTGTACTCGAGATGATAGCGAAAATAGATCAAACAGGGAAGTGGCACAAAACTGATAGATGAGAGACTGAATTGGAATTATGGGATAATGAAAAAAAGTGATGACCAAAATGCAGTAAATGGAGGAAATGAAAATTAAGTGGATGAAAGAATTAAATGGGAAATTTTTGAAAAGAAAGAAATCAAATGTGTACAATGTTTTGAAAATGTTTCGAATGGGAAAAATAAAGATAGCGAAACAAGGGAATATGAAAAGGAAAAAGAGAAAAGGAAGGGAAAAGGGGAGGGTATTCAACAATAGCTAGGATAGTTTCGTTAATATAAAACAATGTTAAATGAAATAATCGATAAAGACAATAACAATATTGGATACTTCAATAAATATCCATCCAATGATCTTTCTTGGTTTTTCTCCCATTCTTGTATCGTCGTCCTTGAAACATCATATGAACGAATCTAGAAATTTAAATAATTATAAATAAATAAATCGAGTGAAAATAATGATGATTAATAATTACCGTACCTTTAATTCTTCATTCATTAATGTTCAATTGTCGAGAAGCATCGAAGGTAGTGCACGTCAAAGATCCTTAAATTACATCAAATTAAGAGACCGGCTCGGTAAGACTCGAGCATTTTGACCCCCTGCCGGACATTCGCGAGGAATTTCGATCTTGCCCTCAATACTTTCATCATAGACACATACCGGGGGGAGACCGATGAAAGTTATAGTGAAAATGCCCTTAGGCTCAAACCCGGCTCAAATATGTCACATTAATTAAAAAATTGAAAAAATCATATCTTTTCAATCGTGATAGCTAGGACTTTTATTTCTTTTTATTAGTGAATAACATGTCAAGCACTCTTACAAACACTGCTGAACACTAATATCATATCGTTTTGAATATGTTTTTTCGGGTCTGATTTTCAGATTTTTTTCCTTCTATCCTCGTTGAAGAGATACTGCAAGAAAATTCATAGTGCATATTGTAGCCCTGACGATTATGTACATGTTGGTCACATTCCCTTGGCCAGCCAGTTTGTCATAAGCCTCGAGAATTGCAACTGAATATGAGATATGTGTAAATTGGAAAAATCGAAAATTAAATTTCTTGAAATTCGCAAGAGCAAGAGTTAGCTTTACAATGTCATTTTACTCGTAGCGATGCGCGTACATAGGAAAAATATACAAATAGACTTGGACTACATTTTTTAAAAATTTAGAAAAATAATTATTTTATTTTTATTTTTTCAACTGCCACATTCAGTCGACCGTCAAGGAAAGTTGATTCATAGGGCGGATGGTGGCTAATGCATGTGCGTTTGCAGAAACGACTGCAACGTGAAGAGTCGTCGTTTAGCAGATCTTGAATTTATTTTTTTATTTATCAAACTTGAATATTTATATGTTTCTTTCATATAAATCGGTTGGAAGGTAGCGCATTGCATCCAAAGCTGTACCATTTTAATCAGTACGAGTATACGCTATTGGACTACCGTCAACGTCAAGAATCGCGAACTGATTTTTTTTTCAGTCGACCCATTATTTTCAACCATGACCCCGGGTTCATGGTTGAGAATGGCTGAGGTCGAAAAATTCATGATGATCCCAGACCAAATACTATTTGGCATTACATCAACAGTGGACCAACTTTTATTTTTATGGATTCCATAACTCGAATTACCGTAATAGTAATGCACGTACATGAATTTTCCGAGAATCTCACCACATTATTATAGGATACGGTAGCTAGATTACGGTAATTCGAACTATGGTATCCATAAAAATAAAAGTTGGCCCACTGCTGATATAATGCCAAATAGTATTTGATCTGGGATCATCATGAATTTTCGGCCTCAGAAATTCTCAACCATGAACCCGGGGTCATGGTTGAAAATCATGAGTCGACTGAAAAAAAAATCAGTTCGCGATTATTGACGTTGACGGTAGTCCAATAGCGTATACTCCTACAGATTAAAATGGTACAGCTTTGGATGCAATACGCTACCTTCCAACCGATTTATATGAAAGAAACATATAAATATTCAAGTTTGATAAATAAAAAAATAAATTCAAGATCTGCGAAACGACGACTCATCACGTTGCAGTCGTTTCTGCAAACGCACATGCATTAGCCACCATCCGCCCTATGAATCAACTTGCCTTGACGGTCGACTGAATGTGGCAGTTGAAAAAATAAAAATAAAATAATTATTTTTCTAATTTTTTTTAAAATGTAGTCCAAGTCTATTTGTATATTTTTCCTATATACGCGCATCACTACGAGTAAAATGACATTATAAAGCTAACTCTTGCTCTTGCGAATTTCAAGAAATTTAATTTTCGATTTTTCCAATTTACACATATCTCATATTCAGTTGCAATTCTCGAGGCTTATGACAAACTGGCTGGCCAAGGGAATGTGACCAACATGTACATAATCGTCAGGGCTACAATATGCACTATGAATTTTCTTGCAGTATCTCTTCAACGAAGATAGAAGGAAAAAAATCTGAAAATCAGACCCGAAAAAACATATTCAAAACGATATGATATTAGTGTTCAGCAGTGTTTGTAAGAGTGCTTGACATGTTATTCACTAATAAAAAGAAATAAAAGTCCTAGCTATCACGATTGAAAAGATATGAATTTTTCAATTTTTTTAATTAATGTGACATATTTGAGCCGGGTTTGAGCCTAAGGGCATTTTCACTATAACTTTCATCGGTCTCCCCCCGGTATGCGTCTATGATGAAAGTATTGAGGGCCAGATCGAAATTCCTCGCGAATGTCCGGACCATGCTCGAGTCTTACCGAGCCGGTCTCTTAAACTAAAACAATAGAAACTCATAAATTCTTACCTTTGATCAATGAATGAACTATGATCGATAGGATAGGGCGAGGATAGGAGTCCTTCATCACAAGGATCCTGAAATTACATGAATTTGAACTAAAACAGTAGCAATGTATATATTCTTACCTCATACAAATGAGTTGACAAATATTCATAAGAGATGATCCACCAACTACTAACATTTCGTACCATTACATTGAGTAAGGCTACCATGGGACTTCATCCCGGTGGATGCTATATCAATGAAAAGTAACAAAACATAGTAGAATGGGAGATCATCTTTATACGAGAGATGACGATTCATTGCGATCCTGAAATTATATGAAATAAAACGAAAACTTCGACAACGTATTTATTCGTACCTTTGTTCAATGAAAAGACGAGTCTTGATGGGCAGAGGATACGATGAGCTGGCGACTACTGTACCTATTTGTTAGTAACAAGAAAGAGAGAGAAGTGGGGAAGACAGAGAAGGAGAGGGAGGGAGAGAGGGAGAGGGAGTATGTATGCACTGCTGAGCTTCGTAGATAATATATTAAAATATAATGGACAAATTTAAAACCGTAGATCGTCATCGTTGAAGATTGTGTTAGTATTTCATTGATTATATTTAATTAAAAATTTATTTAACTAATTTCATTGAGTTCGGCGACCATGGGAAATATTCCCGGCGGATGCCGTATCAATTTAATTTTGTGATACATAAATCAATATATTTATATATATTCTATTTAATTCGTACAGTTTTATCACTTTCCATTGATTTCATTTTCTTTATTCTATGCAATCAAGCTACCATAGGAAATTTTTCCCGGTGGATGCATTAGCAAGGGAATCCATAGAAAATTTCAGTAAACATTCTTTGTGTGTACGGAGGGCTAGAGCAAAAAGGTCAATTCGCTATCACAGTATATAGATAGATGGGAACAAACCTCAATTGCTCCTACAGCCAATGAATATATGTAAGTAGAATACCATAAAGAAGATCCTTTGGTTAGTAGAGAACCTGGAAAAAGCAACCGGTAGTTACGATGATTTAACATATGAACATATGTTAATATCAATGATTGATAACAGTCGTGGACTGACAATGTGAATAAGTGAAGAAAGTAGACAATAGCGCTTACCTTCCTCACATAAAATCAAATTCATCCAACATATACAATCAAATTATCCATCCTTGCACAGATAATTCTGAAATATAAGACAGTAAACATAACACTTCAAGAAACCCGGTACACTACTACTAATCACGGGTGATGACAATTGGTTTTTGGCCAATATTAGTGAGAGAAACAATGAAAGTAATCTACCAATGAATGGTGTTGCACCGCTACGAACACATATAGTCAATCCAATAAAAGACAAAGGAGAAGAATAATAGAACAAACCTTCATAATTGTCCATAGGCCTATTTCCTACCCATTCTAACATAGACAGTGCGCCTGCAATATAACACTTTTACAAACATATTCTTAAGAAAAGCGGAATGTTTCGACATCCTAAAACGGATGATGACAATTGAATTTCTATGAACTAAACGAACTATGAAAATATTCTGTGAATTAATAGTGCTATACCTTTCGATTGTATCAACAAACATTTCAGCAAAAGATAGAAATATAAGAGTGAAGGGATAGAACGAACCTTATTGAATAGAAGACTATATATTTTGAATATATCCTCATAAAATTAACACCAATAGTCCTTTCTCTTAACATCTTGAAATATTGACGTTGAGCTAAAATGGATAAGAATTAGCGGAAAATATAACGAGGAATAATGAACAAAGTGAACAACGAATTGTGAAAAGATATGATTTCAAATGACTTTCACAGTCAATATCGGTGAAATGAACGATGAACGATCGTGAATAGGTAAAGAACAATGGACTATAGTATCGATTCATACAAAATGTATATGAAACAAGTAAACAAAACAATAACACATAACAATAATCTAAACAGTAACATAAAAGGAGCGGAGACTTGCGGGATGACAATGTGGAGTTACAGTATATCACATTGTGTCATGCTCAGTCAGCCGGGTCAACTCTAAATATCTCGACCATAAAAACACTCGTGCGGTGTTTTGAAAAATTATGGGTGAGATAGAGAGAAATAGTGTGCTAAACAAGAGACGCAGACAGACAGATTTTTGAGGCGGTCGGAATAGCCTCAATTTCTCGTCTACCCTATTCCCTCTTGTGATCTCTCAGTTTCTTTCCCTCTCTACCTCACCCCCATTTCTGTCTCTCGACTTGATAGGAATTACAGTCGAGATCGTCCCCAAAATAGACTCGATTCCTATAGAAAAATGAGAGAAATTAGGGCCCACCTCTTGATCTACCACCCCTATTTAGTACGGCGGCTGTTCCTGAATAGTTGGTATGTTGATGTAGGACTACGATAAAGATTCTAGAGACGTTTTAGCAAAAAGTAAAGATATCTTAGAATTAACGATGTCCTACGGGTACATTGTCGGTCGATAAATGAGAATGTGTTTTGTGGATGCTCAAAATCGTTTCTCGGAATATATATATTACCAGCCGTGAGCTCCGCTAACGCGGAGCTCAATGTTCTGCAAGTTTCTCAAATTTTCTGGAAGCTCGAGGGAGAAGAGAGAGGAGAGAACAGAGAAAAAGAGAGAGATAGCGCGCGCGACATGTTTTAACATGAAGTTTGTTTACGTTGACAGAGAGAAGGGGGCGTGGCCGGTAACAAACACGATCACTATTCTGTTTTATATATTGTGTATGATTGTGAGAATATTGAAAATATCCCCTCTGACTTACGCAGTCAGCAGGCTAAACGAGGGTCGAATTGAATAATCCCAATTGGTGTTAGTGCCCGATCGTATAATGGTGTCTCGTTTTCGCGAGCAAATGGGGGCGGGGTCACCGATCGTTCGCTTCGTATATAACGAGACTCTTTCGACTCAACCTCACTACACTTTGTAATTTGGACAGGAGTGAGGTGAAAGTGGGAGAGAGAGAGAAGTAGAGGAAAAGGTTTCAGAAAAAAAGGTCATTGGGATTACTCTCTCATGGATAAAGAAAGCGAGAGAGTGTGCCCAGAACGGTTGAAAAAAAGGGTAAGACAGAGTAAAATTGGGAAGGATAGGGATTGGATGTGGGAGAAAGAAACGATGGGAGCTCCCTAGGCGGAGAAGGAGAGAGAGAGTTGATTTTTCAATTACAATATTTTGTAAACATAAATTTCTGGAAAATTGCACTATTTTCTGATTGCAAGTTCATCGATATGCACAGGTAAAAATGTTCTATGGATTTCATTCTATATGATATATTGTATTTTTATTTGTATTTTTTATTTGTATTTTTTTGCATTTTTTTTATTTGCAAAGTCAATAATAGTCACAATAGTGTTTATTATAGACTACGATAATTAGTAATATATGAAAAAGCATTACGGTTCCTAAATAGGAGAGGAGTGAGGGGAGACTGAGAGCGAGAAGCAGAGGGAAGGGGGGAAGTGGTTTCAGGAAAAAAAGGTCAAAGAGTGAACAGTGATTCAGGTAGCAAATATCGGAAATTGATTTTTGGATCTGGCAGTTCCGACGACTGTGTATTTTTCCGCTGAACTTCAATGTTTCGTATGCTCTCATTTTTCGCTTTGTTCGCCCAATGGTTGTGTATTTATTTATATAGAATTCTGTTGCAGGAACACTGATCAGATAATTTTAGCACCATCATGTTACGAGAAATGACTAAAAAAGCAATTTGAACGAGACGCCGTCTGGCCTTAACGGTGATAACTGAAGCGATTACACATATTGTGTTTCCAAAGAAAAACATACTAGAATCGGTAAAATAGAGAAGATGTCTTAGTCTGGTCGACACTAGGGTGGCAAGAATTGCTCTCGAATGAGCCTGATTTGTAGTCTCTATAAAGTCGAGGTCGACTGGAGAGGATATTCGTTCCCCTTGGCAGCCTCTATCTCACTCCCTAGGATTATCGTTTTAGGTCGAATCGAAGTCGAGTCGAGCGTTTTTCAAGGCCGTGTTTGAACAAAACAAGACAAATTATGTATATTTGAAATCAGCATAACGAGATCTTTAAAATGATACACAATTCGCATTGAATAATTCAAATTAAAATTTCTCTTTTTCTTTGATGAATAGAGTATCCCAATACAGTAAATGGGATGCCACGCGTGTCGCGTAAGGATCGAGACAAAATCGTGGGGTGTCCGGACAAAATTTAACCCCTATTATATTTACTATTTTAGGATAGACCTGACAGTGCCGGAAAAGATAGCGTTTCGATTTTTTGCCTAAGATCAATTTCGACGAAGATAGACGCCGTTGACTGTCGGAATCTGTGGAAAAGTCGTGATTTTCACCCTCTATAACTCGCTTTGGAATGGGAATTGCGAAAATATCACAGAGACATAAATTGTAGAACAATTTCAGGAGAATCGAACTAACACAAGCAGAAATTACAAAATCGATTTTTCATCAACTGTCAAAGTGGTAAGTGGTGCAAGCTATTAAATCATTAAATAAAGTCTTCATTGTAGATCAAGCGATGCGCAAATAATGAAAAGGCTACTGAAGAACTACAGAAGGAGGTTTGGTCGATATAAATTATTTAGAGTCAAAGTAATGAAGGAATGGATTTTAAAGTAGGCTGTGTTAGAATAAAAACTATGTAAAGACTTAGTGTTTAGAGATAAAAACGATCCAGTGTTTCGGCCCTGGACCTAGACACCGGACCGTCCCTATATTCGATCCTTGATCTATGATCCTTTCAGGGTTCCCTGATGAGAAAGTTCAAGCACGAGAACGTGGTCCGCACATTTGGAATGGTATGATCTCCAATCAATATGTAATGCTTATTGATTAGGTACTTTAGGTCATGATTATGGTTGTCATGGAATTGATTGTTGGAGGGGGATTGGATGATTATCTCAAAAAGAATCCGGTTTGATTTTTGATCTTTAATCCTAGATCTTTGATCTTTGATCTTTATCAGACTCCACCAGAACTCAAGGCATCTTTTGCGTATGACATCGCCTGTGGACTCTCTTACGTGCACAATCTACACTGTATTCATCGGTAATTTTACTCTCCGCTCTGACAACGCTTTCGTAGACAAAGAAAACGAGAGAGTGTGACCAGAGCGGAGATAGTTTCAAACTAGCGCGAGGTGTACTAACGTACTCTGAATTGGAGTACCGCAGATACTGTAATCTTACTTACTAATAGTAATAGTAATCTTATTACTATTATTATTACTGTATTACTGTATTACTGTATTACTGTAATCTTACTATTACTGTAATCCATATTCAGTGATATCGCATGTCGCAATTGTATGCTGGACGTGGGCAGGAAAAATGCCAAACTATCCGATTTCGGGTTAACCAGACGCACTGACAAGTACTGCATTCAAGATGGAGACAAACTCCCTGTTAGATGGTAAGATATTTGATCTTTATTCTGAAGTCGTGCCTGGTTTTTTTCCCTTTGGAGTTTGCGCAGGTGGCATCTAGAAATCCAAATATTCGTCATACATAGATAACATTAAGAAAAATAGCATACAGAAAAATCCCGGGACACTAATCTTCCCTTATCTAATCGAAAAATATAAATTTTAAAAAAAGAAATTTTTTTTAAATATTAAAAATTTCTTTTTTTTTAAATATTATATTTTAAATTTTCTAGGCTCGCTCCCGAAGTGATTGAAACTAAGGAGTATACAACTTGGGCGGATATCTACGCCTATGCCATTCTGGTCTGGGAGATATTCTCCAATGGAGCACTACCATTTGGGCCGAAGAACAATGCTGAGATCAAGGAAGGAATCAAGGTTTGATCTTTGATCTCTAATCTTTGATCTTTGATCTTTGATCCTTTAGACTGAGGCTTTCCGTCCGGAGATACCTGCCGACACCCCACCTGAGGCGGCCAAGGCTAGTAGCAATATTCATACGTCAATTACACAGCGTTTCGAGAGCGGAATCTAGCGAGGCCACGAGAGAAAAAGAGAGACAACGCGCGCGAGAGAGAGTGCAGACAGTTAGACACACACGCGACGCGACACGCGACGCATGCAAGGGCGCGGAGGAGAGAGACTTCGCCCCGCTCAGTTGATGCGTAATATTGGCATCTTGCCAAAATTTCTGTGTCCGCTCTCCCCACAGGGCTGAAACGCTGTGAATTATGATAATGTTGCGTACTTGAGCAAAGAAGAGCAATCGATAAATCGGCGAATCTATTGCTACTTTAGATCATTCGAATCGATCAATAATATTGGCAGGTTATGAAGCACTGTTGGGCTGGTAAAGCAGATTCAAGAATGGCATTGAAGTCTGTTATGAAGACTCTAGCCAAGTTCAAGAAGTAATAATATTCATTAAATATTTAATCATTTAATTATTTATTAAATATGTAATTATGTAAATATTTTTAGGGCTGAAGATAAGGCAAAAAGGAGCGACGAACCGAGTGCGAGCGCGGAGAAGGCCCAGGCCAAATCGGGCGTGCTTTCCTCCGTGAAGAAGACACGGCGTGGAAAGAAGGGAAGCAGGGTTGGTTTTTACTTGCTGATTAGTTCATTTATTGATTTGATTTATCGATGATTTCTTGATTTTTTTCAGAAGTGAGATATATGGATATATGGATGGATATGGATATGGACTTGGTGAATCGATAAAGATGAATTTCGTGCTTTTAAGCTTAAAAGCAATACCTTACATATACGCAATACATGACACACTTTACAGAATCCATAATTAAATAATTATTTATTCATCGTACACCAAAATAATGTATAGTATGAAACAATAGTATGAAATATTCGAGTGCAAAATTGTTTGGAATAACAAAATATCGGGATTATTACAAGTGATTTAAAAGGAGCGTATTTAAAGGGCCGAAAATCTATCAAAAAATCGTATAAAAATCAATCATACATAAATTTTTTACATTACCATATGATAATGATTATTAAAATTACAATTTATTTTTTCATTCTTTTTCATTTCATTTTCATTCATTTTTTCATTCGATCACACAGAGACTGGGTTTCATTTTAGGGCGAATACAATCCGCAGAAATATACAAATAACTCTGCCCCAGGGGCATTCTGCAAAAGTGGTGAACATGAAAAAATCTTCTTTTTCGGATACCTATCGAATGGTATATGTCCCATCACGAAGTCCTTGACCGGCCAACCAGACTTCCCTTGTGAATGAGATGGATCAAAGGTTCATAAACGTTGTATGAGAGACTATCTGGCTCAAGTGACATTCTCTTGGCACTTGGCCAAAAAGTGATAGGAACCGAACGGGCCCAAATTGTGCATAGGTGTAGTATGGGGTGGCATGAGATCACAGACGGAGTTAGGGTTCGTCATATCTGCTCCTTCGCTAAATAACGTAAGTTCCACATAATGGCATCAAAATTTCAAAGTTTACGGATTCGTTCGATATGTGTATGCGACGATGGGTAATAATAAGCAGGTAAATTACACCAAGTCTCACCCCGGTCCAAAACCGTGAGGCCCAGAAAAAATTAAAAAAACCAATAAAAAATTTGTTTTATTTTTTGTTTTATTTTTCCTACAAATGCCTCTCGGTGGGTGACTTTTTTTATTTCTTTAATTTGACGAGTATTCATTAATGTAACTCATATATGAAAATGAACTAAAACAAATGGGTAAAAATTTGCCTTCTTCCCGAATAACCACGACTAATTCGCCTTTTTTATCGCAAACTGACTACCATAATGCAAATGCGGAAATTCAAAATACTTCATTTTTCATATTTTATCGAAAAATAGTGTCATATTACTCCTTTGATATTCAGATATCAAACAAAATACAAAAGAAAACAATAATATAATACCGAAAACGAATGAAAACATACAATGATTGAATTTCCGCATTTGCATTACCGTAACCGGCACACGCTTAATCGGCTCAGTTTGCGATAAAAAGGCGAATTAGTCGTGGTTTTTCGGGAAGAAGGCAAATTTGTACCCATTTGTTTTAGTTCATTTTCATATATTTCATATTCATATATGAATACTCGTCAAATTAAAGAAATAAAAAAAGTCACCCACCGAGAGGCATTTGTAGGAAAAATAAAACAAAAAATAAAACAAATTTATTATTGGTTTTTAAATTTTTTCTGGGCCTCACGGTTTTGGACCGGGATGAGACTTGGTGTAATTTACCTGCTTATTATTACCCATCGTCGCATACACATATCGAACGAATCCGTAAACTTTGAAATTTTAATGCCATTATGTTGAACTTACGTTATTTAGCGAAGGAGCAGATATGACGAACCCTAACTCCGTCTGTGATCTCATGCCACCCCATACTACACCTATGCACAATTTGGGCCCGACTGGTTCCTATCACTTTTTGACCAAGTGCCAAGCCATAAGCAAAATATGTTCACTGAGTCAGATAGTCTCTCGTATCACAATATTTGCGACGAAAACTGTCGGGCGCCTCGCTTTCGTATTTGTTCGAAATGGTACATAATAGGGTGGCGAAAATTATTCATGATTATTCGTCCACTTTAGCAATCTAGAGTGAGTATTCACTGGAGATTCATTTACGACCGCTCTTTCGGCGAATGAGAGGTTAGAAGAGAGGTCAATGCGAATGAGTCAAAAAAGCGAGTCGAGTGCGAGTCAGACCGCTTTCCTTTCACCAAATTTTCTTGACTCACTTCGACTCGCCCAAAAAGCGAATATTCGCAGGGGAGACCGGTCAACTGCCACTTGGAATGAATAATCGCAAGGGGAGCGAGCCACTCATTATAGGCCACAGAAATGAATAATCATGAGTCATTTTCGCCACCCTAGTACGTAATACTTATAATTTTTCGCTCAAGTAGAATCATTATGTATATAAAGAATTAAATACAGTCCCGCAGAATCTCCTCCTTAAAGATGGGGACCCACGAGTTTTTTCGTGACTAAACTGGCCAGGCAGAACTATACATCACATCTCCCTGTATCCAAAAACAATTTTCTCTAAAATTATAGGTGCAGTGGAATACCGTAATCCGAGCTCAAAGTTCGTTATTACCCCAAGATGTCCTCAGGGAACGCGCGCAATTTCAAATATGAAAGACAAATGTATTGAAAATTGCAAACGGGAATCGAACCCGCGTTACGCGGTTACAAGCGCCGACTACTAACCACCGAGCCACATGCTCTATGCGCTCAGTCTCTCAATTCTAATAGAGAATAGAGTGCCACTTCCTACCTCCCATGTTAGAGATAACAATAGTGCACCCCAATTCTCCTGGTCCCCCTTCTTTAACAAAAGATCTCACACACTCGGACATCTCCTGGAGTCCTCTTCGCTGCTGTACTCTGTAAAATGTGTGCCAAATGCGTCTTCATTTGGAGTATTATTGAATTCGATGAACACATGCCAACAAAGTTTACTTGTTTTTTTACCGTGAAATACCGTGATACGACCGATTTCCCACTTCATCTAGTTTCATAAATTTACCTAGTTTTGGTTAATAAAATAACTCTTTTGGCCCCTCTAGAGAGAACTTTTCGAACTTTGATCTTTGAAACAATGAATCGTGAGTGTAGTCAAGTTGAAATTAATTTAATTTAATCATTAGTTTATCGTTGAGATAAAGATCAAAAAGGCCTGTTGTACAAGCAAGTTTCAGATGCGGACGTTTTCTTGAATGGAGATGAATTCTCTCAGAAACGAAAGGATAGATCTTGTGGATAAGAGGATTCCCCCTGTTTTGGCCCCTTCTGCATACAATATGTTGACAGGATAAATATTGTTATTATTATATCATTGAGATTTGATACAATACAATCGAATACAATACTTAATCCTATCAGAAAACGCTGCGTTGTTCGTCCAAGAGACGTCTGATACAGATATGGAATACTGTTGTTATATCATCGAGGGAAGGGGTGGCCAGAAACCGTAGAAGTACCGGTTATCACACATGTTCATATCAACACATAACGATAATAAAACGTTTGACCATCAATACCTCATTATATACTATATTTTCATCTGTCTTTGCATGAATCAATTGATAACTATTGTACTTTCTCATGCTAACGTAATCATCATTTAAATCATCAGTTAAATCATAATCATCAGTTTAGCTATTGGTTTGTTTTATTAGACCAAGTAATGAAGTATTAAAAGTCGTTTAAAACATATTGATCACAATGCTTTATATTTTTTAAATATGTATGTAAATATTTTGAGTAAAATAAATTAGTTCACGATTATTCTACGGGACCTCTGTCGCACACTATGCGTTAGCGTAGGGAGAGTAGAAACATGTCAAGGAAAAAATAGCAAAAACAGTTGGGGAAAGATGAGAGTGTTTATCTTTTGCTAATCCTCTTCGGGGAATCGAACTTTCTTGCCGACCAACAGGCCGGTTTGATTGTCCGAGCTCTTATCCACTAGACCATGGGTCCCTATTAGAATGAATGTCAGACGATCTACATATACTCAGACACTCCCATAATTATGTACCATTTATATAACGATTCTGACTCTGCCCATTTAACAACGCGGGCTTGGACACCGATAGCAAACACTACTACTCCCCAAATATCTTTATTATTTCCGAAAACAGTATCCAGCCAGCACCTCATCAGCACTCTAGACGGAGAAGAACAAGGGAAGAGGAGTCATTGACATCTATCTTCATTCTACCATTGAGAAGTTCAGTGACGATGTTGACGACCTTCTGATGATCTTCACCAATCACGACAACGAATCGACGAATCGAAATGAAGAATGATAAATAACCATTGGGTCAATCATTTTCCCATTATAATCTAATCTGAGTTCAAAAGCTACGCAAGGAAAACTCTCCACTGTTTACAGTATCACAAGAGGTGAGCTTGATTTATTTTATTTTCACAATTTTTTAATTCTCCACAATATCAGAAAAGAGAAGTGTCCCATTTTTCTTTGAAAGGAACATCTTTTACTAATGATTTGGAAAAGAAATGATGACTATGAACAAATTATTGATTGAACGATGACGTTATCAGAAGAAGAACCGAGAGGATAGTAATTTGGTGTTCAAAAGCAGTGAAAAGATAACAACAAGTGGCGAGAGTGTGCTTAAAACGAGAGGGAAATGAATAAAACGAGCAAAATGAGAGTGTTCTCAGTTTTTCTTTTCTTTTCATGACTTTTGAAGAGAGATTCATATTAGACAAGGTGTACTCGTACCTCACAGATCAGTAATCGATCGTAGATAGTCCGATGTCGTCTCCGATGATGTCCATGATGCGTGGTCCAGCAAACGAAAGAGTTTATCACCCTGTAGTCTTGTCGTGATCGAGTCGTCGCCCTTCATAAACGATGGTCTTCTGAAACGAATTTGACATTATCCCAAGTGATACTTCGACGTCAACTATGGACTAGAGAGAGATGCAAATTCAGAATATGGATCCTATACATGTGACAGAGAGTCATGAATGGGAACACGAAGGGAATATAGGCCCAACAATGGAAGAGAGATAGAGAAGCGAGCGAGAGAGAGACGATAAGGAAGAGATATAGCCAGAAATGGCGGGAAAATCACGAGAGTGAAGGGGCAAAATGACCTAATAATAAGACTGCAAACGAAGAAAAGAGAGAGGTAGTAGGATAGGGCAAGACATGGTCAGAGGAAGAATTAGAGAGAGAGAAGTAGAGATGGAGTGATCGAGAGATAGCGAAGGCCGTGGGGGAAGGAAGAGGGAGGGGGAGAGGGAGAGGTAAAGGAAGAGGGAGAGGGAGAAGGAGAGGGAGGTAAAGAAAGAGGGAGAGGGATGACAAGAGACTTAAATATGATAATTACGAACCAAAAGACGGAGAAAGGTATAGCTAGAAGTAGTTCCGAATGGAGGGAAAAGCTAATGAATGAACATTATCGATTGTACAACATCATGGACTAGTTTATACGCTTTCTTTCTATGCACTCTCTCTCTTTCCCACAATATCTCACTCTGTCAGCTCTCTCGTACATTAGCAAGCTCTCTGAAGCATGAAGGCATAGATCAAAGATCAATTTCAGAAAGGAAACGAACCATGATAAAGTTAAAACATGAATGAACGGATGGAATGAAGAAAAGGAAGAGGAAGAGGAACATAGAAGACATAATAGAAAACAGATGGGAACCACCTATCACTCAACACTATTGATGGTAGGTCATTAACGAGGGCATTGGTTTCTTTCTCTGCACTCTCTCACTGACCCCACACTACCTCACTCTGTCTGTACTCTCTCACATTTGCCCACTCTCTACTATGATCAAAGAACGATCACATGGTCTCTTCGTAGCCAGGGAAGGAATAGGAGGTGTAAATCATTTTCACGTGCAAATGTACTCATGTACTTGTCAGATCAATGACTCTAGGAACAGGGAAGACCATTCCTTCCAATCCTTCCAGAATATCAAGATCGAGGGCGTGATTGTGTGCGTGCTCCTTGGTATTCCGTGTATTCAATTTCAATTTCTTTATCATGTCAGGCATTAATGCTCAGATGGGGATGAGTCGGTGTATAAGACACCATATCCCTCTCATAGTCATTGTCAGATCGATGACTCTAGGAACCTCGTTTGTCTAGTTCCATAGTCATTGGTTCATAATTTTTTGCGTTATTCCCCTCAAATATCTAATCCAAACGAGGGTTTCCGAGAGTGGGGTACCAGCCTATGCTTTCGCGAAACTTAATCTTCTAGCATGAGCTGTTATGATAGACTCAATTGTCTCATAAAACTATACCGTAGGATAGTTATACAGTCCCGCCCGATCGCCTTGTCTTAACGCGGCACGCCGCGGCACGCGGCGTGCCGCCTGTGCCGCATCTCGTTTTACGGGCTGAATAATGTTTCTAAAAATATGAAAAGTGTATTGGCCATTGTTTGGTCCGATATGATTAATAATGCCGCAGAAACGAAAAATATTGGGTGACTCTGGATAGTGCAAAATAATTTATTACAAAATTGCTTAGGTACTGTAATGCTACCGTATGCAATATTCAAATTTTGAATTTCCCTCAATTTTTATTCTTCGCGTCATATTGATTGATTGTTTTTACACGTTTTTCACGTTCCTGCTTTACTCTCTCTCTCGTTTTCTTTGAATTTTTTTTTTGAATTAAATTGGATTTCATTGAATGTTCTACGTTTATTTACTTTATATTTATCATCCAATCGGATAGTTATCATTCCGTACTGCAGGTATCTTGATTTCCTCATTCAATTTTCTCACTCTTTATTTAATAAAGGCTGTATTTTAGCCAATTCTCGTGAAGAATTTCTATTTCTCTCATACTTTTATGTAGATTAGGCGGATGTGGTATGTAAATAGATATATTATATCGTTTCTTACACGCCACTATTGTTAATGTAAGGCTCTTTCATTGTGTTACAAAGGTTAGTCGTACTTTGAATAATCTTTTCGTGCCTCATTCCGACGTCAGCACTTCAATTCAGACCTCTTCACTGATTGATCCAACGTGTATTAATCATTCATTAATCAATGTTACGTTTCTATTTTGGATATTGCATACTATTCGAGGTATTTTTATTTAAATTTAATGCACGATTAGCAGAATTGTATTTAAGAGCGTATTCCAATCTTATCTTCGTTTTATTTATTCGAAACATTTAATATTAATGAACATGAATGAGGAATAACGTATTGCTTCTTGTAGGGTGTGATCGACTACAGTGTCCTCGGTCATTATTGATCACACCATCGCCAACCAGATGACGGAGGTCGTCAAGGTACATGTCTAATCAATACTTTCATTCTTTCTCATTTTTTCAATCAATAATTACTTACTTGCAATTGGCTATGAGCTCATGTGATACAGTATCTGATTTGAATTATATCTATGATAAACACTATTTTGGCTAATCGATATTCCGTTCAAGATGAAACATCTCATCGAACTGCGACCGGTGTGTTTTCTGAGTCGAACCGCCAGAGGCGGATATTGGGCGTCTCAAGGTATATTTATTTCATGTCAACGATTGGTCCTAATCGCATTTTCTAATGTCTTACGAAACTAAAGGATAAGAGAATCCCGTTTTCATAAATATGTGGTAGATCAATCTCTTCAAACTAGTACGGTCGAAGTTTCATCTTGTGTGCATAATATTCGTCAACATTTCCCCCTTGTCGCTACTCTTATTTTTTTTCGTTTCTTTTTTTATTTGGATATTGAGACGTTCTAGAAGTATTTATTGATTAGGTAAATTTCAGTTCACTCCCGCTCAACGGAAATTTCAATTGGCACATCGTTACTTGGGATTCAAGGACATCCATGACAGCTTCCAGGTACGTGTCTAATCAATACTTCCATTCTTTCTCATCTTAGATGATTGCAGATACGAAATTTTGATTAGAAGTTTTTTTATATGAAGATGTATATAATATTTTGATTAATTATTTCTGAATTTGTTGGAAAGTAAGAGTGGAAAGCGCATCAGATTCTGCTGTTTCTGAAGTCTGCTTAGATGTTACTGTAGTTAACTGTGAATACGATTTATCGAATGCTGAATACTGTACACGCCATTATCGATTGAATCATTCTCTATTCATAAATTCTTTTGTTTCTGCTGTCAGCGATTGTCTGCTTTCAAATCTCAATATTCCTTTTCAGTCCGTCCTCTCAACTACCGTCCGCGTGCATCTACTGTATTCAAGATTTTACACATTCGTTGGTGTAACATATCTCATCAACTACGATCTTATCAATAATCATTCATTTGTCACTCCATTACTTCATAGTCATTATATTCTACCCTATTCACTGACTATGGTTGAATGATGATCCAATTTCTTCCATCGGCTACCATACCCCCAGACTTTTGTAATCTGTTATATTTATAAAAAACTCTTTGGGGACTTATGAGATACGTATAAAGACGTTTTTTCTCGTGTTGTTATATGTGGATGAGCAGTGAATGCACCAGCGAACTCACTCTATGTCCACTATGTTTCATTGATTTACTACTGCGTGAGAGTGCTTATTGATTGGTTGAGCTGCTGATGTAGATTGATTAGCTTACCAGGTAAGGGCGATTATTTTCGTAATTTATTATTGATCGTGTGGAACGGTACGTGCTCTTTTTTACCGCGCACACTGATATACAACGATACAACAATTAACAAGCTAATTCAGAACAGGCTAGAAATAATAATACTTATTTATCATCATGAAAAGTCACTAGAAAGAAAAAAATCGATAAATCAATAATCTACTTGATCAATACTCGTTTTGGGTGTATACACATTCGTCTCATGGATGTCCTTGAATCCCAAGTAACGATGTGCCAATTGAAATTTCCGTTGAGCGGGAGTGAACTGAAATTTACCTAATCAATAAATACTTCTAGAACGTCTCAATATCCAAATAAAAAAAGAAACGAAAAAAAAAGAGTAGCGAAAAGGGGGAAATGTTGACGAATATTATGCACACAAGATGAAACTTCGACCGTACTAGTTTGAAGAGATTGATCTACCACATATTTATGAAAACGGGATTCTCTTATCTTTTAGTTTCGTAAGACATTAGAAAATGCGATTAGGACCAATCGTTGACATGAAATAAATATACCTTGATACGCCCAATATCCGCCTCAGAAAACACACCGGTCGCAGTTCGATGAGATGTTTCATCTTGAACGGAATATCGATTAGCCAAAATAGTGTTTATCATAGATATAATTCAAATCAGATAC
The DNA here is from genome assembly GCA_943737045.1 of Parapristionchus giblindavisi. Classification (NCBI taxonomy): domain Eukaryota; kingdom Metazoa; phylum Nematoda; class Chromadorea; order Rhabditida; family Diplogasteridae; genus Parapristionchus; species Parapristionchus giblindavisi. The sequence continues at coordinate 479,349 of CALSFV010000271.1, read as the reverse complement.
TGTATCACATGAGCTCATAGCCAATTGCAAGTAAGTAATTATTGATTGAAAAAATGAGAAAGAATGAAAGTATTGATTAGACATGTACCTTGACGACCTCCGTCATCTGGTTGGCGATGGTGTGATCAATAATGACCGAGGACACTGTAGTCGATCACACCCTACAAGAAGCAATACGTTATTCCTCATTCATGTTCATTAATATTAAATGTTTCGAATAAATAAAACGAAGATAAGATTGGAATACGCTCTTAAATACAATTCTGCTAATCGTGCATTAAATATAAATAAAAATACCTCGAATAGTATGCAATATCCAAAATAGAAACGTAACATTGATTAATGAATGATTAATACACGTTGGATCAATCAGTGAAGAGGTCTGAATTGAAGTGCTGACGTCGGAATGAGGCACGAAAAGATTATTCAAAGTACGACTAACCTTTGTAACACAATGAAAGAGCCTTACATTAACAATAGTGGCGTGTAAGAAACGAGATATAATATATCTATTTACATACCACATCCGCCTAATCTACATAAAAGTATGAGAGAAATATAAATTCTTCACGAGAATTGGCTAAAATACAGCCTTTATTAAATAAAGAGTGAGAAAATTGAATGAGGAAATCAAGATACCTGCAGTACGGAATGATAACTATCCGATTGGATGATAAATATAAAGTAAATAAACGTAGAACATTCAATGAAATCCAATTTAATTCAAAAAAAAAAATTCAAAGAAAACGAGAGAGAGAGTAAAGCAGGAACGTGAAAAACGTGTAAAAACAATCAATCAATATGACGCGAAGAATAAAAATTGAGGGAAATTCAAAATTTGAATATTGCATACGGTAGCATTACAGTACCTAAGCAATTTTGTAATAAATTATTTTGCACTATCCAGAGTCACCCAATATTTTTCGTTTCTGCGGCATTATTAATCATATCGGACCAAACAATGGCCAATACACTTTTCATATTTTTAGAAACATTATTCAGCCCGTAAAACGAGATGCGGCACAGGCGGCACGCCGCGTGCCGCGGCGTGCCGCGTTAAGACAAGGCGATCGGGCGGGACTGTATATGGTGCTGGTAGTATGGTTTGATCGATATCCGGATGGGACCCTCATCTCCATTGGTGTGCATGACCGCTGTATATATATTTTGTTGAACATAAATTAGAACAAATTTATTACAAGTGAAAATTAAAACATAAAGTAAACATACCCGGAAAAGAGCAGAATGATTAGCTATCATATGTCGAATAGCTAGGTTATCAGTTTTCAAAAACCGGTCAGGTTTTTTTCGATTTTTGGCACATTTGGCTCAAAATCCGGTCAGGTGTTTCGATTTTTGTGAAATTTACGCTCAAAATACGGTCAGGTTTTTCGATTTTTGTGAAATTTTCGCTCAAAATCCGATCAGGCTCGGTACTTTGTAACATAATTTTCGACCTATGTTAGCTATTTGTAAAATCTTTTCTTTCAAATGTTCAAATTCAATTAGCAGAAAATGGTTAATTGCAAAAAGAAAGGTAGATCTTCTTGCTATGGAATTTACGAATGATAGATGGGGAATATGTATAATCAACAAAAAGAAAAGAGTACGTATATACAATCATCGAAATCAATCAATCAATCAATCAGTCAATCAATCAATCAGTCAATCAATCAATCAATCAATAAATCAGTCAATCAATCAATCAATAAATCAATCAATCAATCAGTCAATCAATACATTCTAATCCACGTTAGTTCAATCATAAGAGAGTCTGTACAATAGCCGGGAAATAGGAATTATCTCAAAATGAATAATTGTGTACGAAATATATGGTATGGTCTACGCATACAGCGCCTATAAACAGTAGGTGTATTCAAATTGCGACCATCGGACTGGAAAAATGATCCGCGCGTAAGTTCGAAATAATATGAGTAGAGAAGGGAGGGAAGGGTGATCGAAGCGTGGCGCATTGGTAAGATGGCCGCCTCTCCTCCCAAAGGGTACGGGTTCGAATCCCGACCGGAGATTTCACTTCATCCCTTATTGTACACTCTGAACTAACGTGAATCATTGTTCGAAGCAAAATCAAAGCTTGTCAGTAAAGAGATACGATCAGCGTGCGCTTCAGAGACGATCTATAAATAAATCAATCGATAATGAACTTGATCTACCGTATACAATCCACTACATAGGTCACTACCGTAATCCTAGTATGATTATCCTACCTCAGCAAGAGTATCTCTGTCAGCCTTGAAGAGATCAGCCATACACTTAATCTTATCCGACAACATCAATTTTCGAATATCGCCTAAATCAATCAATAATATATCGCATAAAGTATACATTATCGTACCGGATCCGAGAAACGGAAAGGCCTCCGACATTACACGCATTATCACCGCGTTCAACTTCTTCTCCTTCTTTGGTTTCTCTTTCGAGGTGCCAGGCGCTTCTGCAGAGAGACGAATGGAAATCAAAGATCAAAGATCAAACTACAAGATGAAACTTACGATCATTATCAGCACTCGCATCTACAGCGTCATCTCCATGGAATGAGAGAGCGATGGCTGGATCCGGATCGGGCTTGTTCATCTGCAAAGATCAAAGATCATCTGTAAAGATCAAAGATCATCTCCAAAGATCAAAGATCAGTTAGCAAAAAGGAACCTTGAGCTCAGTGAAGTATTCGGCGGAACTGGTCGGATCAGCGGACCAGATTAATCGAAGACGAGGAAATCGTCGAACCAGCACACACAATTGCATACGAATCTCACGACAGTGACGAGATAGTTCGCCCTGAATAAAGGAAGAGAATACACAGAGAATGAATTGACTTTTAACTCATTCACTAGCTCAAGTGACTAAGCGTCTATTGACTTACTCCCCCTTAGTGAATTCAATTTACTTACATGTAAGTCAATTCAATTGACTAAGTCAATGTTGTCTAGACATTTTTGATGCCACGCCCATTACGGATAAAGATTTTCATTGTCACAGTATTACTTGTAAATTACTTGATTATTTTAATATATGCTGATAATTTGTATAATAATAAACGTGTTTGATCATATTTTCGGTCGTTATATACATTTCACTGTTCAGAATGTTTGTGTGTCCATATGCGAGGTGTAACTCTACATTCGCATCCGATGAACTCCGAACATCTCATCTTCGATCTGATCACTATGGTGAAAATGGAAAAGTATATAATGAAATATCGATTTATTTTTGAAAAGTCTAATTTACATAGGAACGTATCATTTGTAAACAATGTCCGAGATGTCCGGAGATGAGCTGCCTCAAGGCCTACCGAAACCATATTAGGATTTATCACCAGCAACGTAAGTATTTTATTCTATTAAATTTGTATGTCAATCATAGGTCGAATAACTAAGTTATCGGTTTTCAAAATCCGGTCAGGTTTTTCGATTTTTGGCAAATTTCGCTCAAAAACCGGTCAGGTTTTTCGATTTTTGTGAAATTTTGGCTCAAAATCCGGTCAGGGTTTCGATTTTTGTGAGATTTTGGCTCAAAATCCGGTCAGGCTTAATACTTTATAACATACTTTTCGACGTATGATGTCAATGACATACTGTGTTAAAAACGGTCTAATAATGAAAAATATCGAATGACAATAAAAGAAAGAGATCGATATATTATATCATTGAGAATCAGTCAGTGAGATATAGATGTTTGAGTGAAAATCAATCGCTAATTAGATGCTATTGAATCAGAAAGACTGTGGTAAGTTCATCATGGGTAATGTATTACTGATATTGAACGATAGATAGAGAATGGGAGAAAAATTTGCAAAATAATTGGCTTCAGGGGGGGTCGAACCGGGGGGCGAGCCAAGGAGAGCGATGTAGAGAGTAAGTCAATTGGATTGACTTACCATGCTAGCGAATCCAAATGACTTACTATACAGCGTCTACTCACATGGTACCCCTACGTTAGTGAGTGAGTGACTCAATAGTAAGTATGTTCATTCTCAGTGTAAAGATGAAACTGAATTTAGAACATTTCGAAAATCATTCCACTATTTTGTGTTTTCGTATCAGACATGGTCTCTGGTTACCCCTTGGGATAGACCATATATGGGCGCCGACATGGGGGTGCCCCCTGTAAAATTAGGGCTTTTCGAAAATTTTTGGAATGTCCCCTTTAAAAATGACGTTTAGGTGAATTTTTTGATAAAAAAAGGTGAAAGCCCCCTGTAAAATTAACCATTTTTCGTTCGAATGCCCCCTGTAGAATCGAGCTCCAGGTACCCCGCCCATGTATGGGATAGACCCGCCCGCAAAATGTTAACATAAATTGACGATTTTCTTGAAATTTTCACGGTTTTAGGGTTCCTACCAGGGTTGGGCGGAAAAAATTTCCGTTACCGATTTTTTACCGGTGTTACCGGTCCATATACCGACCGGTAAATTTTACGGTTTCTCATCGGTAATTACCGAAATTTACACTAGATATTCTGTGTTATTTTTGATAACATTATGCTCGATATCTCGAGAAATTACCCGTATCTGAAGGCGATTTTATGACTCGACAGACAGTTACTCTCAATAAATAACAGTTGCCAAATATCTATTAATAGAACAGAAGAAATTGAAATATTTTTTTGTTGTAACTACGGTCAAAGTAATAATAAATTAGCCGTTTGCCGTTCATTTATAGTGTCAGGCACGATATCGCAGTTCTGATGGAATGAGCAAACGTAGAAATAAACGTTGCTGAAAAAATTGTAATTTTTCGCGGTTTTACAGGGTTTTTCAGAGTTTTACCGTTTTACCGATTTTTTACCGGTCTATTAGACCGGTAAATTACCGTTACCGTTTTTTTACCGGCCACCAATCTCCGCCCAACCCTGGTTCCTACACGCGTTTTTAATCTCAAAATCGGGGTACCCACACGCATTTGAAGGGTCTGGAATAGTGATAGACCATCACTGTTTCGAATGTTTTCTACTAGAATACATCAAACCTGGAATGGACCTCCGTTTACGATTCTCGAGTCAAACTTCGCACTGGACTCCACGAGCAGAACGACGTTCTCGTAGTGACGAAGCATCTGCCAATCGATAAATTGAATCACACCATATCCATCTACCGTAATCACACCATATCCATCTACCGTAATCACACCATATCCATCTACCGTAATCACACCATATCCATCTACCGTAATCACACCATATCCATCTACCGTAATCACACCATATCCATCTACCGTAATCACACCATATCCATCTACCGTAATCCCATACTTGTTCAGTCTGTTTGAATACTCGTCCACTCTGGAGTGACTGGGTGAGATCATCCAGAGCCTTCCTTTCCACTACTGTATCCGGAGTGAGCACGTAGTCGCCAACCTTTAAAGAAATGATAAATCAATAAATAATAATAATAATAATAATAATAATAATAATAATAATAATGATAATAATAATAATAATAATAATAATAATAATAATAATAATAATAATAACGATAAATAAATAATGATAAGAAACCAAGGAAAGATATTCGATAACTTTTATATTCCAAACTATTTCATATGATCAAAAATCAATACATTCATCCAAGATAAATCAAAGACAAACTAACCTCCAACGTAACAGCCACGACATCGTAGCCTCTCTTGTACAACACAGTAGGCAATTCGGAAGAGAATTCACGCATATCAACGATGATCTAAAAGATAACAAAGATCAAAGAACAATGTATATGAATATGAACCATACATTTTCTTACCCTCACAGCGTGAGGATCGACCCACTATATATGGCTCATTTTCGGGATCTACCCACTATATAAGGGTCATTTTTTATGTGAAACATTACAATTTAAGCGAAAAATATCGATTTTTCTAAATCGACCCAGTATATTTCAAAAATCGACCCACTATATAAAGGAATCCCGTGAGGGCGACGAAAATGTATGATATGAACCTTTGGTCGTTCTTCTTCATCTCCTTCAAGTCGTAGATCATCTCCTCGTCCTCCTCCAATTCGAGTCGACACAGCCAGTCTCAATCGGGGAGGATCATCACGCATCACATCGAATGCTCGAGGAACAAGTAGAGTCTGAAAGACCAAAGATCAAAGATCAAAGATCGAGCCTAGGATGAATAGGTTAAGATCAAAAACATAGGTGGGCGTGTGAAAGCGAATTTCTTTGGTGCACAGCCTTGCCTTTCCATTGGGGCCTTGCGTATAGCCATGCCGCGTAAAAATTGGAAAAATTCTAGTCCAATATGCAATGAAAAGGTTATGATCAAAAACCAACCTGCATTTCTCGTGTAAGTGATTCAAAAGCCATTCTCTCTCTAGACATGGCACTCAGGTACCGATCTTCCTCCGTAGAATTGCGGTATTGTAGCACAAAAATCTTCAGTGGTCGATCGGCATTCAACGCCTTGTAAATCTGCAAGACATAGAAATTATACAAAAGATTGCTTCCGATGCGGGGAATCGAACCCCGGCCTTATGGGTGAGAGCCATAAATCCTAACCACTAGACCACATCGGATGATGTTATGAGGCTTGATTGATGCGATCAAGTTTTGCTCACCTCAATCTGTCGCAGAGTCACCATGTCGGTATTGTAGAGAATAATAAATGTGGGCTGGAGGGTCTCGAGTTGACTGTAAATAGTATTATTGACAATAACAAGAACAACACTCCCCAACCGAAATCGCTTTAAGCGACGGAACTCCATCACTCCCTTATTGCTTCATTCATTCATTATTCTTGCTTTTAACTGATCGTTAAATAAATAAAAAAAAATAAAAAAAAAATAAATAAATAAATAAATAAATAAATAAATAAAACAACATGATTGGTGTCCAAGCCCGCGCACTCACCGTATGACATTGTATCGTTGTCCATGTGGAGCGATAACTAGAGGAACCTTTCCATCTTTGATCTTCAATGGTTTATCGATCGCAATATCATCATCTTCCTCCTCTTTCACTTCATCTGTCGACGTTGATGGACCCTGTCCCTGTAATTATTGTTGATCATGGATAGTAGTAACAGTCATATAATGTTAATCGACGTTAACTTCCCAGATTATCTACTGCGCATATTTTGAGATAGCTAGATATGGTATTTGAAACATTCGAGAAATTTCCACGTCCTTTCTAAACTTTTATTGCTCTTTTGTGTTTTGCAAACATTTTAACCATCGTTCCATATCTTTCGATTGTACACCCCCGTACGACACATATGGCTGTTTCTTAACGCCCTTTCCAGAATGTTCTCTCAGATATGAACAAAACTCCAACCCATTTCACTCTCTCAAATATCTGCACTACTTCATTTGTAAGAGACCTCAATTAGATATCACCAATAGATAAATAGTTTGCCGCTCGCAATCTCTATATTTTCTCATTATATTCAAATGGATGATCATTGATCTTTACTCCCAAACCACATCATCCATAGTTAATGGTTCTGTACTGTACTCTACTGATTATCAATCCTTCTAGAGAAAGTTCCATGAGTGATAAAGGATTCTCTATGACAATGGATAAACAAAAAAGTTCAAAGAGTAATTCTACTTTGTTGTTTATGGCATGTGAATATTGACCTTTCACTACTTTTCAATTCACTATCCAATTATAATTATCTACTCTACCCGACATTTTCTGAACCCACAGCTAATATTTCAAAAAAGCATAACAATAAGGACTACTGCATTCCTCCACTTTTTTCTTGTACTTGTATTTTCATTCGCTCCTTTATCAATTCCAATTTTTTGTTAATTTATTTTAAAGATATGCCATGAAACATACCCACCCCCCCCCCTATTCCCTCAACAATTGTTCTCAAAACTATTCTAAAACTTCATCAAAAGTTCATTTCATTAAGAAAACTTGAGCAAACACCGTCCTCATCTTTTCAAACGTTCAATCTTCAAACTCAATAGTCTACCACATTCTCGGATAGTTCATTGTAAGCTAAGCAAACTCATATCAAGAAGCAACCACAGTTCATTGAACTCTTTCCATTCAAAAGCCAAACACTACGGCTGCCTTCTCAATATCTTGGCTGCCATGAAAACGAAAGAAAATGACTTTAGCTATGCAAACAAAAGGAGGGGCAACGGCCTTTGGTCTCTCTCATTGTATCTGTATTAAATTGTGCCCTCTATGATACGTCTGATCTTTTAGAACCCTTGCCTTCATCCAATATTCTCCTCCCCTTCGCTCTTTTTTATTGAAAGGGGGATTCAGAAGGGGGTATGTAAGAGAGAGAGAAGCCAAGGACGCCGTACTCTCATCGATTCCTTCTAATGAAAAGGCCTCGACGAGAGATGTCGCCTGTCTTCACTCATTTTCCTCATTCTCACTCTATTTCTAAAACTTTCACTACTATTTTGCCGTAGTTTAGTTTCCGACCCGACACAAAATAACCGCCATAGCCATGCACATAACGAACGTATCATCCTCTATACAAGGTATACCCGACCTTTACCATTGCACTATCACAATGATAGTATACCATTTTCACAAAATGGACAATAACACTCATACCTGTCGTAGTCCTAGTTACCTTCTTCGAATTCGCTGAGATGCCCATAGTCCACCCAGTTCCAAACTACTGTTCAAAATGCCAAACCTGTCCGTTCTCGATCCCCCCATCTGACCATATGTCATCATCGTCACTTCCATCACCCCATACACCTCTCGGTGGTATTGCTCCAAATATGAGGGGGTATAGATCTCTTTGCACCATCTCCATGCACACACATCAGCCCACTACATGGTGCCTATCTCTCTCTCTCTATCTCTCTCTCTCCGTCACTCTCCACACTCTAATCATTATATAATGACCCAAGCGTGTATCAATCTCTCTTCTATCGCTATCACTAAACGAACGCGCTCTTATCTTTATCAATACATGGAGATAAGCAACTACAAAGTGTACATTCTAATCTAATCTTATCACATCCTCTATCTATTACAACGAACGTCATTACATTCCCATTCTCATTTATTGTTCACATTCCCAATGAATCCACAGAGCCTCGTCAATCATATCTCTACCAATAATGTTCACTTAATTGCTGTTGCGACTCGGGAGTAGATAAATTATTATTATTATTATTATTGCAATTTCTGTCTGCATCTATTCACTCACTCTCATACCGTAATCTTTGAGATACCGTAACCATGCCTCCTCACTCTACTCCCGTCGTCTCCACCAAGAAGAACGTAGTCACCACTCCTGCCAAGGTAACTACTAATTCTAATCTCATAATTGAACCTTTGGACATCAATCTAAACGTCTATTTAAGGGCGTTACTGTTGAATCTCCCCACGTTCGCAAGGACGGCGACCTCCTCCAGTCTTCCTATACCTACCGCCGCAACGCAATCTCCCGCGACACCAATGGCGCCATCCGCGTTACTCCCAAAACTCATGAGGTAAACAATTTTTAAAAATTGCAAAAGATTACTTCCGATGCGGGGAATCGAACCCCGGCCTTATGGGTGAGAGCCATAAATCCTAACCACTAGACCACATCGGATGGTGACGGCTAGCGCTATGCACTCGAACATGTGTCTATTTCAGTTCCGTTTCCGTACGCAACTCCGTCCTCGTCGTACCGGAGTGATGCTCGTAGGATTGGGAGGCAACAACGGCAGTACCGCTCTTGGAGCCATCATTGCCAATAAGGAACAGATGAAGTGGAGGTACACTGTGAACTTTGATCTTTGATCTTTCACAATATTTTGATTTTTGATTCTCGATCGCTCACAGAACATTGAACTTTGATCTTTTTATAGAACCAGAGATGGCGAGCAGACCGCTAACTACTTTGGATCGGTCACTCAGGCCTCCACCGTACACCTTGGATGGGATGGCACACAACAAGTAAGCGGGACGAAGTGGATACCGTATACCACTTACACCACGAATAATCAATAAATAATCAGGTTCATGTTCCATTCGGTGATATTCTCCCAATGTTGTCTCCATCGGATCTGGTAGTTGATGGATGGGACATCAATGGTGCCAATCTCTACGAGGCCATGCTCAGATCAAAGGTATCACCGTTAAATCTCTTGCTCTACTCCACCGAAGCCTAGTCCAAATCAGTCCATTAATCGATAAATAATCAGGTATTCGAGCCAACCCTAATCGATCAACTTCGTCCCCATATGGAACATATCGTTCCCCGTCCATCCATCTACTATCCCGACTTCATCGCTTCCAATCAGGTAATTTCCGATCAATAAAATATACAAATCGATCATACATGGGCGCCGACATGGGGGTGCCCCCTGTAAAATTAGGGCTTTTCGAAAATTTGTGGAATGCTCCCTGTAAAATACACGTTAGGTGAAATTTTTGTGGAAAAAGCGGAAGGCCCCCAGTAAAATTAGCCATTTTTCGTTCGGATGCCCCCTGTAGAGTCGAGCTCCAGGTACCCCGCCCATGTATGAAATCGATAAAACAAGACATTTTACATGTCTCATTAATCGATAATTTCAGAGCGATCGTGCCAACAACCTCATTCCCGGGTCTAACAAGGTCGATCATCTCATCCGCCTTCGCGAGGACATTCGCGAATTCAAGCAGAAGAATGACCTCGGTATTGTTTGACTCTACCGTAATCCCTCATCCGACTACCGTAACCCAATCTTCTTGTAGAGACCGTAATTGTTCTGTGGACCGCCAACACGGAGCGATTCGTGGAGATTCGCGAGGGACTCAACACCACCGCTGATGAGCTTCTCGCCGCTATCAAGAACAATGAAGAAGAGGCATGTCTAACTCAATTTTTAATCATTCCTTCAGCCTGACCCTCTTTAGGTATCCCCCTCAAACGTCTTTGCGGTAGCAGCCATCCTCGAGGGTGCCCATTACATCAATGGATCTCCCCAGAACACTCTTGTGCCAGGTGTCGTGCAGCTCGCGCAAAAGGTACGCAATCGTAACCCTTTTTTTCTCCAATCGTAACACTTCTTGGCCATATATATCACATATATCACTAAAATATCACTATATATCATGGAAATATCACTGGCCTAGCAGTGATCACCCTGTTGTACCTTTACCGTTACCTTTAACACTTCCTCTGCAAAACTACAACTTTGACACAGACACAAATACACTTTTCAGCACAATGTATTCGTTGGTGGTGATGACTTCAAGTCTGGTCAGACCAAGATCAAGTCAGCGCTCGTTGACTTCCTCGTATCCTCTGGTCTCAAACCCGAATCCATCGTCTCCTACAACCATCTCGGTAACAATGACGGCAAGAATCTCTCCGAGCAGCGCCAATTCCGCTCCAAGGTGCGGTATTAGGAATCAATGATACCGTATTCATCGTAATAATCGTTGTAGGAAATCTCCAAGTCATCAGTAGTCGACGACATGGTGCAAGCCAATCACATACTCTACCCCGATGGAAAGGGACCTGACCACTGGTGAGTACTGTAGACTCCGATTACGGTATCCCCTTGAATCACTCCCCTATCAATCAATATTCTTCAGTATCGTCATCAAATATGTGCCATTCGTCGGTGACTCAAAGCGTGCCATGGATGAGTATACCTGTTCTATCTTCATGGGCGGCAAACAAACCATCGTGAGTGATCTACCATAAATAATCGATATTCTCATCCACAAATCAATCAATATTCCATTGCAGGCCATGCACAACACTTGCGAAGATTCTCTCCTCGCTTCTCCTCTCATCTACGATCTGGCCATCATCACCGAATTGGCCTCTCGCATACAGTACTCAGCTGATGGTGGAGCCACATATGCCCCCTTCCATGAGGTACGGTAGATCATGCCAATCAATAATCAAGATGTGGATGACTGTAGTAAGCATTTGCAGGTTCTCGCTATCCTCTCCATCTTCCTCAAAGCCCCCGTCGTCCCTGATGGTACCCCCGTCGGCAATGCATTCATGAGACAGTACTCCGCCCTGGCCAAGCTATTCACAGCCGTCGCTGGCATCAGGTAAGCAATCGATAGCATGCATTTTCGATACCCTCACCGTTTTCTTTTATATAGTAGGTCAATTCTCGAAATAGGGCTGCTCGATTCACAAAATTAGCATTCATTTCGCTTAAAAATCGACATTTTTAGCCTGATCGATAGTTTTGATCCACCGTAACCTGTTAATTCTTTCCAGTTCGGATTCTGATCTCCAACTCGAGTTCTTCACCAATCTTCCACCTTCATCCACCCTCACTGATCTCTCATCTCCTCTAAAGAAAGTTGTCACAGATGAGGCTGTCTTGGCTCGTGCAGGAACTGCCTAATACGTTACATTACATTATATTATCTGTTAGATCAATACTAATAAGTCTCATTCCAATCGATACTTTTACCATATTCCTCTAATCAATCAATAATCCTAGTTCGTACCATAATCTCACCGAACACGTGAAGTATTCCAGGTAATGCACAGCAATTGACATCCTTGTTATATAGCGATTACTCTACCGCAAACCCTAATGTTAACTACAGCATACCATATTATCGTAGTCCCACTCACAATAATATGATCATTTGAACGTAACCCGACCACAAAGTCTTTAACCTCAGCCAATCTTTAATCAAACAATCGTGTCTCGCGAAATCAAATCAATATTATGTCGGCATAATTAGCGCTGAAATTGTATTAGAACTATTGATTAGTTATCTATTTTTTATATTAATTCCATAATTACCACTTCATATATTATTTGTTGGATTTAATAAAGTATAGATTGTTCGTTCTTCTTTACAAACAAATTAAATCAGTTATCGATAGCCAACCATGGTGCAACTACCGTACCCGTCCACGAGTCCGCCTCTTCTTGTGGTGCAGAATTCCAAACTGGACGATTCTCGTCTGCACTTTGGAATCATTTGAAGAAGTTAGTAGACCTTCTGCTACCTGAAGTAACTACCGTAAACATCTCAGCAATCAATAAATCAAATATTACAGTCATAGGTCGGAACAGTAGAAAGTCTGATCGGATTTTGAGCCAAAATTTCACAAAATTCGAAAAACCTGACCGGATTTTGAAAACCGATAACCTAGCTGTTCGACCTATGATTACATTATACCTGTCTCCGCCTCTTGGTGGCTCTCGCTGCCGTCTTCTGATCTGCTTGGAGTGTCTTCACTAGTTCAACGTGATCTTCCTGAACCAATCGATAAATCAATAAATCGATAAATGAATCAATTAATCGATAAACCTGATTCTTCGTGAATGTCTGCACAAGATCTGCATCCCATAGTGGTTGCACATCTACATCGACTCTTGAGACTCCGCCCATTGGAATCGGAAGTTGACGACGACACTGATAAAGATCAAAGATCAGCGTATACGATGAAAAAAATTAAAGTTTAAAGCATAATCATACTTAGTTAACAAGTTAGTTTTCGTATGTGTTCACTAATATCGATAGACCCATGAGAGAAGTAGTAAAGCATGGCTGAAGTGAGAAATGAGACACACTGAATCACCCGGCGGAATATGCATAACTTTCTGGGAAAGAATTCCCAAGAACTACCTTGTTGCGAATGGCAGTAGACTGCATACATTGCCATACCCTCGCAGTGCAAGGATTGACCCACTATATAATGCCCATTTTAAGCCACTTCATTTTTAAAAAAAAGAAGCAAAAAATGACGATTTTTAAGCGAAAATAACGAATTTTGTGTATCAACCCATTTCGAGAATTGACCCACTATATAAAAATAGACGGCGAGGATACCGAAAATGTATGGTAGACTATCGTATATCGTAAGATCAATCGATAATATCACACTACCGTACCATGAGGATATGGTATTCCATCCCGGTACGAGTCAGATCGGCCAATTGACGAGTGAGTGTATCTTCCGAAGTGAATACGAGCACCGATGGACCTGGAAATTAATGGGATAGGCATAGGTGGAAAATTATGTTACAAAGTACCACGCCTGACCGCATTTTGAGTCCAAATTTCACAAAAATCCAAAAAACGTGGCCGCATTTTGAGCCAAAATTTCACAAAAATCGAAAAACCTGACCGAATTTTGAGCCAAATTTGCCCCAAAAACCGAAAAACATGACAGCATTTTGAAAACCGATAACGTAGCTATTCGACCTATGGGCTAGGATATGAGAGCGAATATTGATTACTCAAAAGCTATCGTATCCCTGGCCTACCGTTTACCTTTATCCTTGCACTCATCTGGCCATTCCGTGTCACCGATTTCCTCAAGCACACTCGCGTACACTTTCCATTTGGGAGGCGCTGAAGAAGAGATCAATGTCCAAAGATCAAAGATCAAAGATCAAAGTCTTACGTTGAAATGGCGGTCCACTCTTGGTCTTCGAACATCCAGCAAGTGTCTCAATGTCCGTGCACAATCGAGATGAGAGAGTAGATAGCATCCATGTTGGAATGTCTCCTTCTTTCTAAATAATAATTTTAAAAAAATGTTATTTCAGTATTATTATTAGATGCAATTATTTTATGGTTTTTGATTATTCGAGTTTTCAATCAACTGAAAAATCATTTTCAGTTTTCTATTTCCTCTAATGTACCGTAATCTGTTCGAATCTACCGTAATCTCCTCCTCTAATCTACCGTAATCTGTTCGAATCTACCGTAATCTCCTCCTCTAATCTACCGTAATCTCCTCCTCTAATCTACCGTAATCTCCTCCTCTAATCTACCGTAATCTGTTCAAATCTACCGTAATCTCCTCCTCTAATCTACCGTAATCCTCCAACAACATCTCACTTCTCTATCCGTTCTGATCGCCGTCATCTTCGCTAATAGAGTACAAGCATCGATATCCTCAGCAGTCTGGAGCAATTCACGGAGTTGAGCGATCTCTACCAGTAATCTCAAACAAATCCTTGTAAAGATGAGATTCCGATCTTTATCGATTATCCACGTCTGCTTTATCCCCCCATAATTTTGTAAAATGAAATTATGATTGATTTAACTTTAACATATTAAAGTAAAGCCTGAAAATGCCACTAAACTACCGAATACCTTTTCTGTTTATCGGTCGCGAAACTCTTCCTCTCACTAATTTCTTTCTCCAGTTGAGTAGGCAGATAAGCAATGCCCGTCAGTGATTCTTCCTCTGTTTCTTCGCCTCCTTTCTACAAGTAGTGGTCTATTTATAAATAAATATAAATATACTTATATAACATATTAAAATATAATATATTAATGCAATATATTAATATATAAATATACTTCATTATTGACTACCATAGCACATACACAATCAGCAAAATCCTCAAACACTACCGTAATACGGTATAAAGTTACCGTAAACCAATCGCTTACCTTCTTTGCCCTACCGCCTACGGTAGATTTGAGTTCACGACCACATACTTTGAGCAGTTCCACTAGTGATGAATGAATACGACGAAGAAGAGGAGATACATCGATAGATAGTTCAACTACCGATACCTTCATAGATCATCATTAGCATACATTTTCGGCAGCCTCACCGTTTTATTTTTATATAGTGGATCGATTTCGTAAAACCGTTATTTTTCGCTTAAATTGTAATTTTAGCTTAAAAAGATCCTTATGTAGTGGGTAGATGCTAAAAATGAGCCGTATAGAGTGGGTCGATCCTCACCGTGTGAGGGTATGAAAATATATGATCGTTAGTCTATCCTTCATCTCCCATATTTTTACAATTGCAGGCACTAGGTCGGATGAGAACGTATGAATGAGAACCGACAGGATGATAACTATTTGCACATGAGAAACAAGCGGTAATGAATAGACAAAGTATGCAAATGGCTATCATCCAGTCGGTTCTTATTCATCGGTTCCCATCCGATCTAGTGCACAATTGCATGTATAACTTCTTTCAGTGAAAACATCCTGTCAGAACAACATGAGTGTCACATTCAATTCAACGTCTATCTATGTCGAGAATATTCAGTTATCTCCGAGATGCAATAAATATATTATTATTATTATCCATTGTTTTTGTTCTATAAATCTGTATTGTTTCATGCTGAACATGTCGATAGGTATGATATAATATTTTACTCAAATATACTTACTACTTAACTTAACTTAAATCAATTAAGTTCAAAAACGATACCGGTGATTTCTCGAATGTTCTCTTGACATCGGCGTCGAACCGTGGCACAATCCTCACTCTTCTCACATACAATCGAGATACGAGTCGTTGTAGTTCACCCAATGAGCATAAGGATGTGGGGAAATCAGAGAAGGCCTTCAATTACACAGATATTACAATTTAGAAAGAATTATAGACCTCTCCTTAACGCGACGGAAATCTACCCCTATTTTACACTTCTTACTCCTGATCATTAATTTTGAAGGAAATAAAATAAATAAATAAGCTAAATAAACCTTAAGAGATCAATGAGGGAGTATCTAATTAAAATATTAATGGGAAAATCTATGTAATACACATGCTTATGTAATAAATAAATACATAAATAAATAAAATAACCTTAACAAATCCATTTCGTTTCTTCTCGCGAAACATGCGCAGAATGAACGATTCTTGGAAACTCGTCAGAACTCTTAAGAAAACAAGATGATCTTTCAAAGATCAAAGATCACAACTGACTGATGCGCTCTGTACACCACGATTCCGGCTACATTATCGATTGGAACTCGACCACAGAGTAGATCAATTAACAGAATACGAGAAGTGATGAATTGAACTCCACCTTCGAGATAGATTGACTCCCTGAATTAGATTCATTGAGTAAACGGGGAGATCGAAGATAAGAAAATATTACATTAATTCAATGACGTCATCAATAATTCAGAAACTGACGGCATTTTCAGAATGGTAAAAGATCAAAGATCAAACCTGTCCTTGATTGAGACTTCGGCGTTGATGATCTTCGGTTGTGCTTGACCTTTGATAAGTGCACGCAGGCGAGTTAGGAGAAAGGTCTTAAATGGAATAGATAATCGAATCGATCAATACCTTTTCTTAGTTACCATAATCCAAACTATCGATACGCACCATGTACAGTGTATCATTCACTAATAAAAAATCTCTACCGTACACCTTGCTATAGGACATCTAATCGATATATCTTTTAGTAATCGATATAACGTTTCCTATCGAACTAACCTCATCGTGAGTACTGGTATTGAGCACGAAGACAAGAAGTTTTTGATCGGAATACATGACAAGATGATTGATGAAGAGACGTTCGAGGCCTAGTCCACTTAAAATGATAGTCATTAATTAAAAGAATACGATAAACAATCAAAGGCGGAAAAAAACAATAAAGAAACCTATGTATGTTCCCGATTACGATACTAAATATAGTCTATGGCTACCGATGCAGATACGGTATCTACTGATAAGGCAAGACTAAACTAAAACAAGCCCTAAAGCCCCCTAAAGCCAGATCAGCGCAACTATGCGACCCCTGATAAATTATGTTATGTTATATTATGTTAAACTAAAACATAACAAAGTAACAAATGTTTTTCAGTAGCGTGGACTACCGTAAACTCCAATAATGATATTCACATCTACCGTAATCTACTCTTACCGTAATCCATTCTTACCGTAATCTATTCCTACCGTAATATATGCCTACAGTAATCTACGCCTACAGTAATCTATGCTTACCGTGCACAAACGAAGAGCACATCGTCGTCCATAGTGTCCAACATCAAATTTTGTTCGAACTCGAGAATATCCACCTGTGATCAATTGAGGATCAGAACTACAGTAAGGTATACTTTTGTGAATATTTTCCGCGAAAAACTTGGCATGACTCCTATGCTATAAACTTACACTTGTAAATATACTTCCGACTAGTACTGTACCAAAGATGAAACGTCAAAGTACGAATACTAAAGATCAAAGACCAAATAGTAAAGATCAACGATCAAATAGTAAAGATGAAGGACCAAATAGTAAAGATCAAAGATCACACCTCTCCCTCGTCACTTCCATCATCAATTTTTTCTATAATGCAATCTTCATCATCTGATAATGGTTCCTCCTTCACTTCTTTATTCATCCTGACATTGACTACGGAAGGTACAACTTAAATAAGATTCTTTAAGATTATCTAATCTCACTACTGTGGTGTTAAAATCTTGGAAAAGTAGGTAGTGTTAATTTTGTGATTGTAAAAGTAGTTGGAAAAGTAGCATAGCTTCGTAATTGTCTAACTTTTACAATAAAAACCCTTTGCGCGAGTGTTGGATTACTACTTTTACAATCATAATATTAACACTGCTTTTCACATGTACTTTTCCTACACCATAGGCGATTCACTGACAATAAAATTCATTAAGTATTTTGTAGTGTTGGTGAAACACAACTCATCAGACGAATATTCATTGTGTACATAAGTTTATCATAGGGTAATCGCACACGTTTTACATACAATGATTATCGTTTAATGTAGACAAAAACATTCACAATATGAACTAGTAAACAACAAAGTAATGGAAGACTCAATGATAAGAAAGGTCTATCGATTACGGGAGATCATGAAAGAAAGATCAATTAAATTGTTACAAAAGTGCATAAAATTGTTTGGAAAATCAGCAAAAGAGAGAAGGTCCCGGGGAGATTTGAACTCCCGTCGCAGGATTCAGAGTCCTGAGTGCTAACCGCTACACCACGGGACCACACGTTCATAGGGGGTTGGATAATGTTTACTCGACTAGTTCGGCACAGTGGCAGGCAATCATGAACAAACCTTTGTTAATTGGTGATACTTCCACAGTCAAAGATGATGGATACGACCAATTTAGTTGTCGCTTCGAAATGACCACTATCAAGCAGACATTGAAATCTGCAATGAAGACTTTAGAGACTACAACTAAACTCTCTTTTCCAACTAGATTTTCTAAACTGAACACGATGGTCGAGGATTTTTCGGTTAAATACACCACAGAGAACCTGGAGCAAGCTTGCCGCAAACATTCACAAAAGTCTAGAGAATTGCGAATAAATTGCTCCGTTGTCGCCTTCACGACGACAGTTTCAAAACAATTTACTTGCAACTTGCTTCGTCGTTGCTTTAGAGCTGAGTTTTCGATTAATTGCCGGTTATTTGTTTCATCCTTGCTCTGTTTATGGAGCTAGGATGAAACAAGTTGCCGGCAAATTATATTTTACTTGCTTTGTGTTGGGCAAGCTTGCGGCAAGGGTTGGGTGAGGTTGCGGCGATATTCCCCGTAAGTTCGCAGATACTTGCGGCAAGCTTGCACCAGATTCTCTGTGACTAGAATACTCATCATTGAGCTATTACGGATAGTATTATAGCAACAAAAAGCCGATGGTGTTCTGTAAAACAGAGTGTAATATTTGAATTGACCTAGCAGCATGTACAAAACAAATGTAAGTAAAGAACGAGTACTGTAGTTATACATAGGTTTGACCAAATAATGATAAATAATAGCTCAGAAACAATGAACGAGCATAATAAAACAAAAAAATAAAATGTTAAAGCGCTGATGAAAATTGGCAAATAGCCAATTAAGCTCCGCCCATTCGCATTCGTCGCGCACTTTCTACATCGGATGCATTAATTCACTTCCGTTGTTATAAATTCTTAATTTTTCACAGATAAAATCAACATCATATTATTTATATGATCGTCTACAACTATCATCAGATTTTTTTCTTTTCATTTCTCGATTGATGGTTTAGCTGTCGTCTTTCCTCAAACAAACCCTCTAGACTCTTAGCCATTTAATTTAAGGGTCTAATGTACACTTAAGACTACAATGCACATTTAGGGTCTCTTATTCGCACAACATTTTAAATAGTATTTGCAAAATATTCACGTTTCAGTATCAATTTTATATGCGTAGATACATGCGATCCTTCAAGTCTACCACTTCTTCGCGAGTACTGTAATCACTCACCGAGATCAAAGATCAAGTTTTAATAATACTAATTTGGGTATAAGTAACTATGATTTCATATGTAATTTGTATTCTTGCCATTTATCTCAATCGGATATTTGCTCATAAACGGTTAGAGATCAAACGGCTAAACAATAAAGTGTGCTATATATCGAGCTCGAAATACGTTTTGTGTGAGTGTTTGAATAGTCTCTAGCCTGCCCTTAATTACATTTTGACAGGACACGTGACTTCTTTACTCATTCTCTTTTTTCTCCATTTTTCTTCTATTGGCAACATCGTCAAACCAAGCCTTTGTAGCCTCCATTATATTGCATTCTTCTTTCAATTTCCAATAAAGATCCTTCGTCTCAACCCCTTCTCATGACTAGAAAAGGCTAAAACCGGAACCAAAACATCCGTTAATGATTGCCGGGATGGAGTTGCTCAGAAATGACGATGATGACCACGCCTACTTTTATTGTAGGCCCGCCCATTTCTATAGTTAAACTGGAATAAAGTTAATTATTTCAAGATTGATCTTTCGGACTACGGTTCTGCACGTAGTAATACTTAAATATAGTGTGACATATTTAAATGTTACTACGTGCCTAACAATTTCAAATAACTCAATACCGTCTTTTGCAGCTCATTTTGAATCTTTTCCTTTTTCCTACAACCTTCTCATGACGCGTATTTCATTGCTGACTACTCGAATTTTATATTCTTTGCATGAATAAAAATCAGGAAGATTAAAATGTAATTGAGGATTCCTCTCTAGGAAATGAGAACGATGAACCCATAGTCCTTCCATGTCCATTTCTTGTCTGTTCCATCCCTCCATTTCAAGCCTATTCCCATCCCTTGCTTTCATTTTACATCAACACCTTCATATAATAAACGCTTTCTCCGAATATCACCTCGTTTTTTGATCTACTAACCTCTGAGGGCTAAACTAAACACATTTATTTTCTTCGTAAAACAAAATGAGTTTTGTTTGCTCTTCGCCTACTATAAAAGCATATAAGCACTCCTTTACGATCCAAAATTTCATGAGATGAGATTAATGTTTACATTTTCCATCTCTTCCTCGTGCGAATATTCGACACGAAAACAAACCTATCTGAAATATAAATAAAGTTTACTTTTTTAATCGTCAATACCACTGTGATTCGTAATCTGTCATTTAACAACTAAGCTTGCTTGCAATATACACATTTTAGCATAATCCGTTACATTCTCAAAGTTGTTGTTCCTATACTTGTTTTCCCTCATATCATCTCCATCTTTCCATTCTGTCGTCATCATCAACATATATATTAGGTTAATGCATCGGATGCTGACAAATGTGTAGTCAACTTGAATAGGAATGTCTAGTTATGAGTACTCAGAATGAAGAAAATGATGTGTCTACGTGTCTGTCAAATCTTCATTTCACTTTTTATATACAGCAATTATTTATTATCGACTTCCTATTATTTTTTTAAATTGTTGTAATCTTAGAATCGCCTTTAAAAGTACTAATGATTTCGACGTAGAAATTTCTCGTGAGAATTTATGATTCTTTCACTCTGAGATAGATATATTCTAATTGCATATCTTCATTATTTTTGTAATGAATGTACTCTTTGTTTCCCTCGTCTTCGCGATTAAACGAAGTCTGTCACATGCTTTGGATTATCTTGACGGAGAAAAAAACCTCATGACAAGGCACGAAATTAGCATCTTTAATTTTTGAGAAAACATAATTTAAATATCATATCAATGGAATTATAATGAAAATATAATAAGTAGATAAAATCAAAGACGTAGTGAATATCTTTTATTTTATTTTATTTTTTTTATATTTTGGGACTGTCTCAACGAAGATCAACTTCTTTCACGCGAAGTCGAAAATACTGACAATTCCATTCAAAAGAGACATCTGTCTATCTCTTCAATGTCAAAACAATCGCATCCTTGAACCAACACTGTTCCTTTTCTCTCTTTTTGTTGTTTTTTTTTGTCTCTTTTTTTCTGAAAACGGAAAAATAAAAATTTTCGAACCCCCTCGAATCAAGTGTGTCATACAGTATCAATATCAATACATTATCTCCTTGTTTTGATCGTTTCTCTTTCGAATACAAAAGCCGCGTGTTTTCTGGAATTTAATGAGCTCATAACTAGATAGAGAGAATAGCATTGATATGAAGAGAAGAGAAGACCATTTATCATCAAACCTTCTCTCACACCTCATTAGCTCATAAATGCACACAATCACAACGTGATTCTCCTATCACTTATCAATTATCAATCATCAATCGATATTGGCATACTGTAATAGTTCTTTTCCAATCGATAACTCGACAGGTTGTTTTGTGAGTTCAATCCTCGTGAGTAATTCGATTTCCCTCGTTTTCTCGCTCCATTCAAATCTTCATACTGACCTACTGAAAGTCACTCCCAGAAAGTTCGTTCTGCTTACGATCCTCTCCTGTCATACTATCTCTTTTTCCCCACACTGTCTCACTCTAATTTTTAATCCGCAAAGCACACAAATATTTTCTGGGCGGAGTCGTGCTTGACAATCTGCTCTCGTTCACTTCTAAGGTATTCAAAACAGTAGCCATTTGAATAATTTCAATTAAAAAAATCATGGATACATGATTATAAGACGTACACCCTCTTCGTCTCTTCATTTCGCATGCTATTTCGTTATTCTTTTTTCCTAGTGATTAGAGAAATGGATATGGGGCGATCTGCAGATATGTGTTCGACAGCTTCTTTTAAGACTTTTATAATATATATCACGCTCAATTTCCCGTAATATATTATTACGAACATAAATATACACTATTATTATCAACATTTAATAATACCATATATAATGTCAGACTGGCCTCATTGGTAGCTTACGGCTAACGATCACGCTTTCTTGTCTGTGCTGATAGATAGTTGCAAAATATAAAGTGCATATCGCGAAAATATAGTCCATATCTCCACCGTAATCAACACCTACCGTAATTCGATATGCCTCAGAAGAGAACATTGTTCACTTGGTGAATTTACCCAGCACTCTCACTCATTCTATTTTTTTCATATTCATTATTCTTTCCCCGCAACTATTTGCTTATTCATATTATTAGACAAACACAAAGCGTTGCCCATATTTCGAATGAAGTGTTGAATGCATCCAACTCATCCTCATGTGGCCTCATCTCCTCACATTTCATCATTTCATGTTTTGCTCCAATCGATAACCTTCTAGATGTACATCTACAGTATGCCCAGACTACAGTAATCTAGTCGATATGACGCTGATTCATGATATAGAGAACTCCATCATCTCATTACTCGTTCGATTCTTCATCGCTTTATTCGCTGCCGTAGGTCAGTTGCGGAGTGATCTTTGATCTTTACAGTTTGATCTTTGCATTTTGATCTTTGATCTTTCAGGTAATATTATCATTGTTCTAACAATAATTCGTTCTTCTCGACTATGTACTCGCGCCTACAATATTCTAATTGCTCAATTAGCGGTGGCTGATTTCATTGTCGGTGAGTGTGTGTAATCAGACTATACGTGGGTAGACGCACTCATTTTAATTGTTTCCTGCAACGCTTGTAAAATAGGCATTTAAAAAATACTTGTTTTGAATACCCAGGGGATTACGCGAGCACCCGATTTGTTCTTCAAATTAACACATTTCCTCAATCTGTACCTTTCTTATACAGGAATAAAATGATTTGATTTTGATGTGCCAATATCGAAACCAAAACAGCTTTCAAAAAAGTCCATCAACAGATTTAAGAGAAATTAGCAATTTATCGGAAATAACAGAAACAATTTACTAATCACTCTCGCTTTAGGTCTCGGTTTGATGGTACGGGTCGTATCCATGGCTGTTCTACGACTGAGTCCACCAGAGAATTACACGGAGGTATGCAAATTGGAAAAAATAATCAATCAAACAATATTTTCAGCTATATTGTGTTTCCATCGCTGCGATAACAATCTTCGGC
Source organism: Parapristionchus giblindavisi (assembly GCA_943737045.1). Lineage (NCBI taxonomy): Eukaryota > Metazoa > Nematoda > Chromadorea > Rhabditida > Diplogasteridae > Parapristionchus > Parapristionchus giblindavisi. Next base: position 455,485 of record CALSFV010000271.1, on the reverse strand, counting down.
TGTCAGCTCAGCCAACTCACGGTGTTATTGATCGCCTTGGATCGTCTGTCAGCCATAAGATGTCCGATGGATTACAAGAACAAGGTATTAAAGGCACACCCCGAGCTGATTTGAATCTCTCCGCTCTGGCTCTGCTCTCTCGCTTTCTTTGTCTGCGAGATAGTATTGTCAATGCGGAGAGTAAAATTAGCTTGAGGTGTCCTTTTAATGTAGGCATACACATCTCATCCATTGAACCCATCGACAGGACCCATTCTGGTATCCACTGCGACGATTTCTCGTTTGCATTGTGCTTTCATGTGCTGGCCTTGGAACACTCTACATGACAATCGATCCTCACAACACTCTAGAGGTAACATACGGAAAACGTCAATTTTGACATTTTCTGCGTAACAGCTACAAAATCTATTGTTCCAAAAATTAAAAATGTCAAATAAGAAATCTTATATAAAAACCGCTCAGATGAGCGGGGCGCAGGGCACCAAAATTGCTCTCAGCGTCCGCGGTCCTCAAGCCCGAAGGCATTTTCCCGCTCGCGCCTCGCTCATTTCCCAATCACCGCGGTAAACCAATGTTTCAGGGTGAGGGTTAATGTGAAATACAAACTACAGAAATGATCCTGTGAAGTATGATTTCAAAGAGACAACCTCTTTGAGCCCTCTTGTTTACAGCGCGCGGCGATGGTCACGCGGGTTTGGTGAGGGAGGGGAGTGCACGCTAGTGGGCGGAACTTGTTCCCCACGAGAGAGAGTGCGCACACTAGTGATGTGACAGAGTAAATAGAAAAGAAGACAAGATTGTTTTCAGGTTTGCACTCTTTCCGGAGGAGACATCAAGAGTTACGCACCGTATTGGATAGCTTTTAGTATTCTTCTATATTTTCTTATTTTCGGTAAGATCTTCTCGTGTCATAAAATTAACGGACTTTATCTACTTAATAATTAATAACTTACTTAATTAACTTCTTTATTAATAATTATTTTAGTATCTTATGGATGGACTATATACCTACTCAATGATACACGAGAAGTACAAAAGAAGGTAAAATAGTTTCTACCTGATATATTTTCTTCAATAGTTTCTACCTGATATATTTACGAGATTGGATACAGGAAAGCTTAAAACCAAAAGCTCAATGGGCCCTCAAGATCCGGAATATGACGTTGGAACAGTGGAGTCGTGCTACTACGGTGTGGACGCCGTACAACAGGAACCGCCCTTGTGGAAAACCTCGCGTACGCTGGAGAGACGTTTTAAGCTTTCCTGTATCCAATCTCGTAACTTGGTGGTCTCCCTTACACGTTCATTTCTCCAGCGATCTGAATCGAGCTATTGGAAGACACTGGTGGAATGCAACCTATGATGAATATAGACCCATCCTCATCTGAGCATATATTGCCTGATTTGATAAATTGATTGATTGATTGATTGATATTTTCTTCAGTAGAAAAAAGTTGCAAAAATTACTTCCGATGCGGGGAATCGAACCCCGGCCTTATGGGTGAGAGCCATAAATCCTAACCACTAGACCACATCGGATGCTATCTATGCTCATGAAATAAGTCGTGACTAGTTAGAAGCCTTTTCTGAATGGTTGCAAATCATTGTGAAATAGTTGTAAAATATTCTATTTATAGTTGGAGAGTACTCGAGAATTCGCTCGTCAAAAGAAAGTATTCCTTCTCATATCAGTCGTTCTCGCATCTTACTTCATCTGTTACGTCTGCCCATTCATTTCAATGCTTCTTGGACTCATTTTCAATGTATTATTTTCAATTCATTTTTTTAAATATTTTTTGTGTCTATTATTCAAATCTATTTTTATTTTCAGGCCCCGGATATGATTTTATCCATCCTTGCTCTTATCAACGGCTTTTCATTTGGCATCAATGCTGCTATCAATATTCTTCTCTACGGGTTCTTTTATTCATTCATTATTGTAATACAAATAGTAGTTATGAATTGAAATCAAATTTTATATTTCAATCACTATCACACTATCCAGAACATTTCATCCGTAGTAATCAACTTTTTTTAAATTCTGTAAAGAAAGTATTTTTCAGTTGGAAATACAAAGAACTTCGTGCAGCCATGATAGATTTCGTGAAGTGCGAGGGACCATTCCGAGAATTATCCATACGGTATATCATTCAAAATGGCTACGATAACGATAGTCGTTATAAATTGATTTTGTTCACCACGCTTTCGGAATTAATAATAATATAATACTCTATATTTTAAAAAATATATAGAGTATTATATTATTATACTTTATGTATACGCTTTCGGAATTGAATGAACCAATATATTTATGGCACGACTTTTTGTATTGAAATGAGTTGATGTTTTCTCAAAAAAAACTAGGAAGTTGGTCAAATATTAGTTGTTATTTATGCATCACGTTTTCTTTTTACTTTATAATACCTCAAAACGAGCACTGTAAAATAAGATGATTGACAGATTAAATCTTCAAACATATATATACATATATTTTTTTCAAAAATATTTTTTCAGTACGGATGGTTGTTTCTCACTTCAACCATCAACACGCAGAAAGTACACTGCATCATCCGAAAGAACGACAGTTCCAGTTACACTCGAAGTGGCTGATGGTGATGTACTACTGTAGACCCCGCCTACCTACAGAATCCAACAGTACATCACAGTACCCTACAGTACCCCCACAATATGTAACATTATCTATAGTAATCACATGTCCCTTGATCAGCCTCATATCGTATTAGGTAGTAAGAATATTGACAGGCAACACGAAAGGAAGGGTTCTCTCAATTTAATAATTCAATATACCTCATTATTCACCCGAATATCGAGTAGCCATTACATTTATCGAACCTTTTCTATTGAAAAGCACTATTCGCTTAGTCGTTCAGGCTTTCATAATAGTGCTAATTATGTGGTTACTACTAGTATTTATTACGCTCTACTAGTGCAATTTCACGGAAAATGCATTTACATTACTAATAATCCCTAATTGTGTAGTACCACCTACCTTTATGATCCATTATGGAGAGTGGTTCTTGTCAATGGTATCACCAGTGTCCATACTACACTGTAGTCCTCGAACTATCATTACACAATGACCTCTCAATTTAATCAATAATCTCTAAATAGCTAACGATTTCTCATTCACTCTTCGATCATTCCTATATGAACCATTCCAATATGAACCAGTTCTTGCTTATCTTACGATGTATGCATTTTTGAGATTATCTGGTCCAATTTCTGATTATCTCTCTGATCAAAAGCCAGGTTTTCTTATTCTATTATATACGGGAACCGAAGACAGAACAGAGCGACCTAATCGGGTTAATGATTATATCTATGATGTACTCTATGCATTTCTTCCGACGTTTACCGGATAAATTATGCTAGTTGATACTTGAGCACTTGTGAACATTACATTGCAAAATACACATTTTAAATAAATTATATTATATTAATAGATGTACAAGTATAGGTTGGGATGCAGCCGCTACGTCTCTCCATGGAGAATTAGATATGAAACAGCTGCTGTACATTGGTATTAATGTTTTTATTCCAAAACTGACAGTTTTTTTAACAACAATAATAAATATCTGAAAATTCGGCCTATCTTGATCTCCAATCGTCTATTCACTTGTACTTATCTCTACATCTATTTGTCTTCTCTATGTAACTTCTTCATATCCCCGCTCTACTCCATCTATCTACCACTCTCTTATCACCTTCTCTGTACTATCCGACATGGTCCTACCTTGATTATCAATCAATAATGACCCGAATTAAATCGATATTTGCCTTATTGATAATTTCCGCGATCTATCATGTTGACGCAAGTAAGGAGGAAGCAGAGATTTTCGAGTGAGTCATAATCAATCAATAGAATCTCATTAATCAATATTCAGGAAAATCCTGACGAACTACAGTACCCTTGTGAGACCGGTGCCTGATCCATCAATGCCTCTTACCGTATACATAAAGGTGAGTTCGAGTCGTATGGAATGTGTGCAGAATTTCATTTTATCATTGCTTTCAAAATGTTTCTAAACAAAAGAAAAACAGGAAAAATTCGGAAACATTATTATTCTTTATCCTATCGCTTCTGTATTTGCTGTCGCACCTGTCACGGGTGTATCAAATAAATAATAAATAAATAAATAGGAATACATTGCAGGTACATCTTCAGCAGATAATAACACTAGAGATGAAGGATCAAACGATGGAAGTGAATGCATGGATACGATATGTTAGTTGAATTTAGTTTAATTTGTCATATGTGCATCAAAAAGATGCGGCAACATATGAAAGAACATGTACACGGGAGAATGTTCATCTATAGTTGTTATTATTGAAAAGAATCATTTAAATATTTGCCTTTAATGATGCTGAGCATGTCGATAAATATATATATATATATAATGATTAAAATACCTTTTTTTCTAATTTTATTTTTCATATATGTGAAGTTACTAAATTCAGGAATGGAATGATTATCAGCTTCGATGGAAACCTGAGAACTACGCGAATATCACATCGATTAGAGTAAACGGAGGAGAAGAAAGTCAGATTTGGAATCCAGATATCATTTTGTGGAACAGGTTAGGTCTCAAAGATCAAAGATCAAAGATCAAAGATTAACTCCAAACATATTGCAAGTACGTGTTATAGTTGTCAACAAATAGGTGCAGTGTACGTTGCGATAGCCCAATGGCATCACATCACTCATAAATATGATGACTATTTTTGAATGAATTCATTCGGGCAGATATTGCCGCTTTGATAATCTAAAAATATAGAAAATGAAATGAAATAGGGTTAAAGTAATGAAAGATTGGTTTGAAAATAGGTTGTGTTGAAAGAGAAACTTTTGAAAAAAGACTTAATAAATCTAAAATTATTAATGTTTTGATATTGTTTGCAGAAGTAGAGATACATTCTTTAAAGGCACACCCCAACCTAATTTTACTCTCCGCATTGGTAATACTCTCTCATAGACAAAGAAAGCGAGAGAGTGTGGCAAGAGCGGAGAGTTTCAAATTAGCTTGGGGTGTGCCTTTAAGCAACCTTTCAGTTGCGACGATGAACACTTCGACTCTCGTTTCACAGTCAACGCTGTTGTCTACTACGATGGAACGGTCAACTACATTCCTCCTGGGGTATTTAAGATCACTTGTAAGGTAAACAAAACTAAATTCTATGTTGCTACTTTATCGGAACTTCGTTCCGCTCATTTAAAAAATTCTTTTCATGAATCAATCAAATTTTTCAGGTCGATATCACATGGTTTCCATTCGACGAACAAACATGTTACATGCACGTACGATCATTTTTGATTTTATCGATCGGCAAATCAATTAGAGTTTTTGGTAATTACAGTTTTCATCGTGGACTTATCACAAGGGAGCAATTGATTTGCAGTTGACAGGAAATCGAGAGAACGGTAAGTGAATACAACCTATATAAAATAATAATAATAATAATAATAATAATAATAATAATAATAATAATAATAATAATAATAATAATAATAATAATAATAATAATATAATATAATATAATATAATATAATATAATACAATAGTGAATACTTTTCTATTTCTTACTTGTACCTATAATAATCCTGCAGCAGTAAAATCAGCATCTGTCTTAAAGATGGAGGCCCTCGAATGTCTATGCAAATATATAACATATCGGCTATTCAAGGGCTAAATGATATGCAAGAAATAAGAACTTCCTTTCGTGCATTCCTTGGTGTAGTGGTAAAGGCGCTGTCTAGTAAGCGCAACGTCGCGGGTTCGAAACCTATTGCCGAACTTCCTTATTTTCAAAATTTCGCGCCTTTGCCTGTACATCAAGCATGATTCATTCACGATTCTAGCGATCAATAAGCTAAATTAGCATAAACTAATTTATGTAAGGTATGCAGAATTACTTTTGCTATCTTTCTGTCTTCACAGTTTGTTCACGAAAATATTCCCCGGACACCACCTTTAATCAAGTGACACTCTTTAGAAAATTATTGACATTTATATTTTCTTTGATAAATACAAGAAAGAATATCTTTTTCCCAGAAGGATCAATCGATACTTCGACATTCGTCAAGAATGGCCAATGGCATCTGGTTGATGCGCCAGCATACAGAGAAGAGGTTAAATAGTTATTTATTTTTTTATTCCATCTAATATAATGAGCTACATAAACTACCTATATAACATACAGTTCTATATGTTTTAATCGATATTCCCTCATTTATTTGAAATAACATAAAAATCAATACTAAACGTTTTCAAATTTTTAATTTATCTGTATGTTCAGAAAGTTTTCACGTGCTGCCCTGAAGTATATCCGAGCGTCAAGTTTTATGTAAGTTATCTATCTTATAGTGTACTTACCGTAGTAAAATATGAATATCACGGACTGACTTTTCTCTTGTAGGTTCATCTTCGTCGTCGAACTTTATACTACATCTTCAATGTGATTATTCCTTCTATTATCATCACTTTAATGACACTTATCACATTCATTCTACCTCCACAAGATATGAGTGAGAAGATTGGACATCGTTAGTTTGATCTTTGATCTTTCTATTATATTGGTTGAACTTTGATCTTTGAGAGACAACAATCGTTCTATCCGTCAGTTTCTTCCTTACTGTAGTTGCCGAGATGACTCCGCCCACATCGGAATCCGTTCCACTACTTGGTAAGACTCAAAAATATAATAATACATAATAATAATAAAAATAATAACAATAATAATAATAATAATAATAATAATAATAATAATAATAATAATATTATTATTATTATTATTATTATTATTATTATTATTATTAATAACTATGAATACTATCTACCAATGCTTCCAGCCATATTCTTCTCTACCGTAACCTGTATAGTATCTGCCTCAGCTGCTTTCACAATTACCGTACTCAATTTGAGATATCGACAGCCTGGTAATCACTTCATATCACATACGGTAAGAGGCATTTCCGATTCAACAAAAAATGAGAGTCGACTAGAATAAAATGAGATTTTCATTGGACAATCAGAAGACTACAGAAAATGAAGATGAGAGTAAGGCCTCGGTATAGATGAATTAAAATTTATTTATTTCTTTGTTCCATCAAATAAATATGTTCATAATCACAATAATAACAGAGGGAAGAAGAGAGATGGATATAATATAATAACATAATGAAATATAATAAATATATAAATATATACAAATATAATAAATAAATGTTTATTTGTAGTTCCGTCGTATCTTCTGTGAGATTCTGCCATGGATGATGCTAATGAAACGGCCTGGATATCAATTTAGAAGAGGAAGAGCAATGCAAGATAAACCGACAGAAGTTATATGTGTCAAGGTATTAACATTATTTTGTTGCAAAAAAAATGCAAAATTGTTCTTCCGATGCGGGGAATCGAACCCCGGCCTTATGGGTGAGAGCCATAAATCCTAACCACTAGACCACATCGGATGGTATTCTTTTGGTGGAGAGTACTCGATAAGTATCAATTGTTTCATTCTCGTTATATTAGTCTTTGATATTTCAGTGTACAGATGACTACGCGACTACTGTAGACATGGTCAAAGGAAGTACAGAGGTCAATTTACACTGGAGTTTAACTCTTTGATCTTTGATCTTTTAAGAATGATCGTCCGAAGAGTTTACTGCATGTACTAGCCAGAGTTCCTGCCGCCAGACTAAGTCTCGAAAGAAAGGTCGAGGTCAATCTTTGATCTTTGATTTTGCATTGCAGAAATATCGTTGAGCCATAAATAATTGCAGGTTGGTGAGGGTCTGTTCGCAAAGAAATCTTCAATCAAATCAATCAAGGAATTTCAAAGAGAAAAGTTCATCAATAGAACTTATAATGAATCTATGAATGCTAGTACGTTCAAACTTTTCTATTATATACACACAGATAAATAAGTCGTATCCACTGAGCATAAGACCTGTGGAGCGCTATATTTAATATTCACTTCACAGGTCTTACGCTCCGTTGATATGTTTATCTTAATCTATAATTGTAAGCATTTTGATTTTAGCTTTCCGTTACTCGAGTTCTGTAAAGGCTCTTTGATAGCTTTTTTTTACTTTTATAGTTTGATCTTTGATCTTTTAGAGGACGAGCTAACATCTGTTGGATTCTCCATTCTGGAGGCCTACATGTCCATTCAACGTAAGATTGAATATCTCCGACAGATTCACAAAAAGAGAAAGAAGAGAATGCATCTACAGGTATAATATAATATATGGAAAACGGAAAGATATCCATGGATGGCAAACCCAGGAAGTTGGTAAAACTTCGTTGCCGAGTTATGCATCATGGTTTCGTTTTAGTTTATTGTTATGTATTGCTGTCGGCCCCGATGTCGTGTTGTGTGGTGTGCAGGACAAGTGTTACTACTTATAGCTTTATTAGCCAGAGACGAGAGGAGAATACAGAGTAGAACGATCGGGAAGACTGAATCTCTCTAGACTGATTGGGAATCTCAGACATAAGTGTGGGCGGGGCCAGACATGAGAGAGCATTAGAGATAAAGGTAGAGTGGCGAGAGAGCGTGCGGATCAGAGAGAGTGTAGTCTGATCGCGCACGTGCACTTGTTTACATGATGAAATAGTCTAATCGATATTCATAGGGAATAGAGATGATCAATGTACATAGGGAATGGGGGTATCTACACAACACCTCCCCTCTAAGATGGAACATCTTATAGAACATGAAGTAGTGAACGAGAAAAAAAAACGATACAATAAATCAACAAGACCACTTCGTGGTAAGTCTTCTTCGTTGATTGAACATTGTGCTTCTTCGGAGCTTTTCTCGTTCGTGTTGATCATCTCAGGTGCGATTTACGTTGCTGTTGCATCGTAGATCTCGTCAGGCTTGCCCTGGATTGAGCTGGTGAGCATACGGTAGGTGAGCGAGGTGGCGGTACGGTAGTTGAACGACGTGGAGATACGGTAGTTGTACGAGGCGTAGATACTGTAGTTGATGTAGCTGCCGTCGGAATCGTCTCCGCGACATCCGCAATGATGACCTCATCATCATTTTCTTTCTTAGGCACACAGAATGTATCGAACAACATAGTCATAGGCTTCTCTTTGCCATGAGAATCCTTAGCGGAACCTGCGTTCCTTCTCAATTGATTCTTATGTACATTCTGTGTCCTTTCATCAACACTGATCTCAAACAACACTGATCCTTTCCTTCTCAGTATGGTCCCACGGACCCATGCCACCTGATTAGGACCAGTGTGCTTTCTATAGTACACTTCATCTCCAATGCGGAATCTCCTGTTCAACGCACCATTCATTCGATCAAACTGCTTCTTCATATCCACATTTTGGATATCTTTGGTCGATTGAGGATCGACTGCAGTGATCTTCTTCTTCTTCTTCTTGAAGGCTGCTTGGCTCTCCTTTGTGGCCTCAGCAAGCGCATCATCAACCATCCTTGCATGATCGATATCATCGGTCATCTTTCTAGTGACCTCTGGGACTTTCTTAGTCTCCATACATGGTGCTTGACTCTCTTCCATAGTGTCAGCAATCATTTTATCAACCATCATTGCATGATCGATATCATTGGTCATCTTAGTCGTGACCTCTGAGACTTCCTTCGTCTCCATACATGGTGCTTGACTCTCTTCCATAGTGTCAGCAGGCATACTATCAACCATCCTTGCATGATCGATATCGTCGGTCATCTTACTCGTGACCTTGCTGGGTGCTGGAGGGAGCAGATCATCTCTTACGACGATCAATTTCAGCTTCGTAATGAAGTCCGTTCCGATGAGTACGATATTGGATGATGTGACATAGATATCACCATCCACCTTGATACCTCCATACTCTACTGTTGATCGGAACATTCCCTTGATATCCAGCTTCGAGCTGTTAGGGCACACTACCTTGCAGTTTGCCTTCGAGCAATCGGGTGATCCGATTTGCTTCCACACTTCTTCTGATATGAGTGTGATATCAGCTCCAGTATCGATTTGCATTCTAATCGATTCACCTTGAAGTCGTACGTTGATACTGCAGTAATCCAGGTCAGACGTGTCGACACGTATCGATTTGACCTCCTTCCAATCACTGCTACCATCATTGCACACTCTTTCGATGTGGCCCTTCTTTCCACATTTGTTGCAGATGGCATTCTTGAATCTACATCGACTGACGTCGTGTTTTCTTCCACCACATCGGTAACAGCTGAACTTATCTTCAGTGTTCCGTTTGCCTCCGTTTTCAGGAGTCTTGACAGCGTTCACATTCATATTTGCTTCTGTGATCGCACGAGAATCATTTCTCAGTTGATTCGAGCTGTTGTACACTTCGATGAGCTTGTCGAGAGTGACATCCTTTCCTTCATTTTTCTGAGCCTCTTTCAGCATCAGCATGTGAATATCACTATAGCGAGAAACATCGAGAGCATGAAGAAACACTAGACACTTCATCTGTTCTAGTTTGATCTCTGCAGGTTTTGCACTCTGCACCAACCTGTTTACTCTCGCAGCGAGTACTCTCGGATCATCGATGCCTTCAGTCGACATTCTGAAGTCAAACATCCTTCGACGTTTCTCGAACAGTGATGTCTGATCACCAAAGAGTGACGTCATCTTCTCGACGACTTCTTTCAACTTCATTTCACTCCATTTCTTGGGGACAATGCTATCAGCGAATGTCTTCTCGACCGATGGATGCACATGACGCAATAGTAATCGGACCTTTCTTACTTCATCGTAATCTTTCAGGTCAACATCGAAGATGTCTTCGTGTCTACTCCACCACAACTCGAATGTAGAGTTTTCCTCTGGGGAGTAATTGAACTCGTGGATCCTCGCTTCAACAGCATCAAGAGAGAATGCTCCATTCGATGAGCTCTTGTCACTGCTCATCTTCAATACTAGATCCTGTAGTAGATTCATTCTCTTATCCTGTGAAGTAATGAGCTCCCTCAGAGCTTTCACTGTCTCTGACTCATTGGCAGTCATTGTCTCTGTCAATTTCACTTGATGATGAAATCACTATCAACTTTCCACCGCAAGGATGCAATCACCAAATCAATATTTGGGCAGAGCCTTCGGCGTACTTCGATCAGAAACGTGCCACACCAAGTAGCTAGCCACACACAGTAGCAGTGATCAGTCCTAGCCACACACAGTAGCCTGATCAATCAATTTGCCACATCTAGTAGCTGCCCCACCAAGTAGCTATCAGCCTCTGCCACACCCAGTAGCGCTGATCACAATTTGCCACACCACAGTAGCAGGCTACACCACAGTAGCACTCACAATCTTTACCACTAGCAAGCTAGCAGCATACACTTCACAACGAGACAAAAGCAAAAATAAAGTAGTTCGTATACCTTAGACGGAGATATTGTTGTCCTCGGTGAATCCTGGTCGCCAGTTGTTATGTATTGCTGTCGGCCCCGATGTCGTGTTGTGTGGTGTGCAGGACAAGTGTTACTACTTATAGCTTTATTAGCCAGAGACGAGAGGAGAATACAGAGTAGAACGATCGGGAAGACTGAATCTCTCTAGACTGATTGGGAATCTCAGACATAAGTGTGGGCGGGGCCAGACATGAGAGAGCATTAGAGATAAAGGTAGAGTGGCGAGAGAGCGTGCGGATCAGAGAGAGTGTAGTCTGATCGCGCACGTGCACTTGTTTACATGATGAAATAGTCTAATCGATATTCATAGGGAATAGAGATGATCAATGTACATAGGGAATGGGGGTATCTACACAACATTTATAATACCTCTAAACAGTTCGGTAGAATAAGATGTTGACTGATTAAATCTTTAAACATACATATTCTAGGAAGAATGGAAGTTCGCAGCAATGGCATTCGATCGATTTCTTCTTCTAATATTCTCAACCCAACTTACCATTTCAATGGTTGGACTGTGCTACTTTGCACCCTATTTTGATGCTGTTTGAGCTACAGTATTAATGTTTAACACGAATCATTTGAATAAAAATTCATTTACTTTTTTTCTCCGAATAAATTAGATCCAGACAAACTGGCACGACATAAAACAACAACAAAAACTCCAAAGAGATAAAGGGCAGAACGCTTAGTGGCTAGGCCAGAAGCAGAATACTTTTAGATCTATTGAAGCCCACATTCTAATGATGATGATACAGTACTGAACAACAGATGTTTCAGTTCAAGAGTACAGTATACATGGCTATCAAAGTTCTCGTGCAGATTACGGTAGCAGATCATACGATGAGAGGATACGGTAGTAACCACTGCTTTGGGCACATGAGAACGAAGTAGCCTATTGTACAGCTAGTGGTTGATATAGAAAGGAAAACGGGTTCAAGTAGGTACAAGATAATGATCACTTGGTATTCAAATGGGAATAAGGAACGAATGGTCGTAAAAAAAGGAAAAAAAAACAACAACAAAAACAAATTAAAGGGCAACTTATATAACTTGATATCTATATAAACATGCAAGTTTAGTGAGAGCACACACCATGTATAAATCAGATGCAAGCGTACAAAAGGTCACAAAACAAAGAAAACATTGACAAACCAATCATTATGTTAGATTCTGGCAAGACATTTAGATGTCAACGTTTGGCATATTACGCAAGCTATCAGAGTTTGTCAAAATGTTTGTGGTATGCCTCTTATATGGTATTAAGCGAGCATGAAGCAGGTATCAAGGGATGGTGGGACAAGAAAATCGGAGGCAACGAGGGCAAGGTGCTGGCTTGGAAAACCAAAAACACACATACGACCGAGCAATTACGAAAGGGGCCATACAATACAAATTGTAAGAGGAAATATCTATAGAATTTATTATAGATAAATAATAAATCTGTAAAAATGGGGGTGGGGACTAGCGATATATATATGTACTTTCACATTGGGGATCAGATATACACGAGGACGCATCGCTGGCGGTGTAGGACTGACAGACAAAAGTTTAAAAAGAACTGTAAAAGATGAAAAGAAGTAGAGCAAGATGGGGAGAATAGCTTACCTTTGTGCGAGTCAAAGTTCAATACAAATGTACCATATTCAGAGTACCGTATACTCAATCAATACAAAGGAGACAAGATGAGTATACGATAGAATCAGGAGAATATAGTGCTATAGAGTGAATGCAAGATAGAAAATTGACAACGTGTGGGAGGACGGGTGATATGGTGAATGAAGAACAGGATAGAAGAAGAAAAAGATAAGAGATACCATATATGAGAATGGATTGGTAGAGGGCTACAGTATTATAATGCAGTGAGGTATTCGAAAAATATGAAGGAGGATAAAATGAGAGAATTGAAGATCTGGATAGATTATAAGATAACGGAGACAATATCGCAACTTGTGAAAATAGAAAAGTTTTACAAGGAAATTTTGATCTAAAGATCGGATAGAAAGAGAGATGGAATATAATGGGAATACAGTAACCATACACGGGGACACAAGGGATACGGTAGCGTAAAATATTGATGGAATGGAAGATTAAGCATACATCTAGTAGCCGAAGAACTTGGATGGACGAGTCTTTTCGTTCATTGGACTAAGAGGAGACATCGAATCTGCCGAGGGACTGAAAATAAAGATAAATCGATAATAGTACACATACATGGGCGACGACACACCCCCTGGTGCCCCCTGAAAAATTAGGGCCTTTCGAAAATTTGAGAAAGTTTTGAAAAAAAGTGAAGGCCCCCATGTAAAATGAACCATATATCGTTCGGATGCCCCTGTAGAATCTCCAGATGCCCATGTATGATACTACACCATCCACTATCTCGACGAGAAGCACTAACAACAATCAGGTAAATGTAGCGTACCTTAGTGACGATACATCATCAAATGTGAAGTGAGAGTTGGTGGTGCTACAGGCAGATGGAATACCCAATCCATTCGATTTGTTTCCTCCTCCTCCACCATGTGCCATTGACGCCGCTGATTCACGACCAAATGGCGGCGGTGGTGACGCACGTCTGTGATGTGCATCTAAACACACACACAGGATACTGTATCAATTTTGGTTATTATTGATTGATTACTGTATCAAGTGGACACAATCAGGTTTATAATGGTGATGGCTACAGTAGTTAAACAAGGAACATAGGTCGAATATCTAATTGATCAGTTTCCATAATGCGGCCAGGTAGTTCGATTTTTGGCAAATTTTGGCTCAAAATGCGGTCAGGCTTGGTACTTTTTATTAACATACTTTTCGACGTATGACAAGGAACACCGTAATCTCACCTCTTCCGAATGGTCCTCCAATCTCACTGTACAGTGTACTGGTACTACCACGAATGGTCGCCAGTCCACTTCTTCTACCCACTGATCCTGCTCCTCCATTCAGAGAGCCATTAGCCATGAGCACAGATGAGGGTGTGGTCAGCAGTGACGGATATGTACCTTAACATCCATAATAATAATAATATTTTATCACATTCGCACATTGGTGCGGTGGGTCATGCAGGTCATCCTTCATAGATCAATGGGTCTTCTTTCATCTATACATCTTAACAACCAATCGATAAAATAAGAACCGTATCACAATGAATAACGATAAATTATATATATATATATATATATATATATATATATATATATATATATATATATATATATATATATATATATATATATATATATATATATATATATATATATATATATATACAGTAGCGCCGGAAAGTCAAAATACACTTTTTATTTCTGGTGTAATTTTGGCGTCAGTTGATATATCAAGCTGCAACTTGTACTTGATGTACCCACAGTATGTACGTATTCGATCCTCTTATAAGGCCTCACGGGCCTTTCTGGTTATTGCATTGTGATGACGCTACCGAACAACACTTTTTCGAAAATTCATTATTCTTTCAGGGATTTTTTCGTACTCAACAAGCTTCGTGAGCATTGAGAGAACTACAAGGCCAATCCAGAAAAAAAAGGTTCAGGTTGCTGCGAATTCGGGTATTGGCTGCAGACTTTCTGCAATATCGCGATCGCAATATCATATCTCGGCTTCTAGAAGAGCTTCAAAGGAGTTCAAAGCAGGAAACTGATTCTCTTGGTGATTCCTGATAATCCTGTAAGTTTGGTAGCGGTAGCTCATCATTCTTCCTCATGGATCGAAAAAGTCACTTTTTTACAAGACCCAACTTTGAAGGTTCACAATTCTGAGGTCGGACCTTGTGAAAATCTGGTTTTTGGATAGAAATGTTGCAAATCTATTAATTAGTCGATTTCCCGCTTTTCAGAACGATTGCTTATCTTTCTTGCCTGCGGCAGTCGATTATCTGAAGGATAGTCGTTTAGGCCGCGCTCCCTTCTCATCTCGCGACCCGTACACATCTCTAGGCCTTTCACTCTGCTCAACGAGCTTTGATAGATGAAATCGCTCTAAAACGTATTGTGGCTTATCCTGAACATCATATTCTATAAAAGAAAGCGTTTTTGGTCTTCTTTGATCGAGTGAAACAACTTTTCACTATGATTTTGAGCAAAATTTGACGAAAAATTAAGCAAAGATCAAAGATAAAATATCCAAAAGACAAAGATCTAATATCAAAAACTGGATTCATACAGTGTCTCTCTATTCTGACTAATCAAATCACTATAAGCGGCTAAATCGTCATTGAGCAGTGAGAAAGGCCTTGAGATGTGTACGGGTCGCGAGATGAGAAGGGAGCGCGGCCTAAACGACTATCCTTCAGATAATCGACTGCCGCAGGCAAGAAAGATAAGCAATCGCTCTAAAAAGCGGGGAATCGATTAATTAATATATTTTCAACATTCCAATCCAAAAACCTGATTTTTACAAGGCCCGCCCTTACAATTGTGATTTTTCAAAGTTGGGTCTTGTAAAAAAGTGACTTTTTCGATCCATGACGACGAATGATGAGCTAGGGCTACCATGCTTACAGGATCATCAGGAGTCACCAACTGAATCAGTTTGCTGCTTTGATCTCCTTTAAAGCTCTTCTAGAAGCCGAGATATGATTTTGCGACCACAAAGTTGCAGCAAGTCTGCAGCCAATACACAAATTCGCAGCAACCTGAAACTTTTTTTCTGGATAGACCTTGTAGTTCTCTCAATGATCACGAAGTTTGATGAGTACGAAAAAATCGCTGAAAGAATAATGAATTTTCGAAAAAGTGTTGTTCGGCAGCATCATCACAATGCAATAACCAGAAAGGCCCGTGAGACCTTCATAAGAGGATCGAATACGTACATACTGTGGGTACATCATGTACAAGTTACAGCTTGATATCTCAACTGGCGCCAAAATTACACCAGAAATAAAAAGTGTATTTTGACTTTCCGGCGCTACTGTATATATATATATATATATATATATATATATATATATATATATATATATATATATATATATATATATATATATGTATATATGACAAATATATACTGGTACCACACACTTTGAATTTAAAAAAAAACGTACCATAAGATGCACTACTAGAGTGATGACGCATGCTGCCGCCCGCACCTCCACGTGGAACGCCCGCGCCCGATGAACCGCCAGTCCAGAACGAAGGACTCATTGCAGATGAGGAGTGATGATGAGATGAACCAGTAGATGAGAGTGAGATAGGAGGAAGGAATGGAGACGATGGGGCAGATGTACGATTGTAGTGGTAGTTAGGATGGTGAGAGGAACGATAGCTACTGAAAGAGATCAAAGATCAGTCAACAAAGATCAAAGATCAACGTTTCACCTCGATGTCTGATTGAGTCCCTTGAGCATCGGTCGATGATCACTCGAGTGAATCGATGAAGACGAATGCCAGATCTGATAAAAAGACGAGATTAGACTGAATAATTAATATTAACGAATAAACCTTCCAGCAGGGATCACAGAAGTACTTGAGACAGCGAAGCTCAGCGCAGAACGAACGAGTAGACATCTGTACAGTAACCATATTGATTAAATAGTGATCTACCAAGAGTATAACAATGCTTTGTATTAACGAAAGTTCATGCTCACCTTGAAGCATCTCTCACATATCATACAATCCTCTAGGTAGGGCTTCATCTCGACCTATAAGTATAATCGGTTGCTATTTAAATGTAGCGTAATCGATCAATCAATAATATTCAAGTCTAAATCAATATTTATAAGTATAAATCTACAGTACCTCCTTGTACTCATCCTTGTGTAGATCGTGAGAGGCCATTGATATGAAACGACGAGCGATAGCAGTGATATATGCCTGAACCGATACCTTAACCAATTAGTAGTGGGTATATGGAAACCAACCTTCTCGGTTCCGAATATGACTCGAGCGGCTCCCTTTGGGTACTCGGTATCGTAGTCTACCTCAATGCGAACAGCAACGACGTCTCCAATGGCACTTTCTATTGTCTCGGCTAGTCCACCTGATACGTATCATAATAGCAATAATAAGAATAACTATTATTATTATTATTATTATTATTATTATTATTATTATTATTATTCTCCTGATAATAAGGATATTAATATTCATTGTCCATCTATATAACATGATTAGTCTCACGAGCAGTAGAGGTTCTCGCGACTCCTCCAATGAATATAGAATATCGTTGAGTACGAGTTGAGCTAACCTGAAGCTGGAATATCAGTATTACTACAAATAAACACAACACAAGCTATGCACTTATGGTCGTTCATTATCTCAATGATTATCAAGGTAATTATAAACAAGAATTCTCTAAGTCAATCAAATTTATTGTTCGAAAGTGCTTACGCAATTAAATGGAATGAAATAGCGGACTTACATAATCATACCCAGTTGCGTAATACTCACGATCCATCTTGATCCAAGGGCGCACTTGTACCTGGAATAGAACACTAGAAAACATGCAGCGATGTCCGAGTGGTTAAGGAGATAGACTTGAAATCTATTGGGCATTGCCCGCGTATGTTCGAACCCTGCTCGCTGCGATATCTTTTATATATCTTTTGCAGAGTTTACATTACATTATTTCGCATCATAAGACTGTAAAAGTCAACTTAATGCATTCAAGTTGACGTTGCTAGTTGAAGTTGAAGGTGCTTTTAAATATTCAATTTTTAATGGAAATCGCTTATTTGGCGCTTAGTTGTAACACTAATTTACGATACAGACGAGATGGAAGCAACCCATTAATCATTCAAAATAAAGTTGATGAATTAAAATTTGAAAGAATAATAATGATTACACAGTATGGTCCCAGGTAGATACAGTGCTTGCCGCGTGAGACTGAACACCGATTGACAAGAGAGTCCACGGATGACGAACGGGAGAAGACAGCAAAGGCGTACCCTGATACGAACCACAGATATTATATCATATCAGAAACCACACACTATCTAGCAGATTGTAGCAGATAGTACCTAGTAGACCAATGCTAGGGTTTATCTAACGTTGATCATTTACTACTGATATTCTAGAACACTCCTTAGGCCGTATGCATGAATGCTGGCAAACCGTTTGCCGACAAACGACAAAAGCGTAGGCGGAGGATTTTCGACGAACGCCTCCGCCTACGGTTGTGACGTCACATTTGTCGGCAAACGGTTTGCCGGCGTCCATGCAAGCGGCCTCTTATGATAATAGTTAGACATGAATAAAACAGTAGCAGTGCTCAATAATTAATAATAATAATAATAATTTTTATTATTAGTGCTCACCATGGGGAGGACGGTCAGGCATACGTTCACGATGTGGCCAATCGATCATGACTGGTCCGAACTCGGAGAAGAAATGGCACAGCTCTTCTGCAATTTAACTATTGGCAAGCTGTCACGAAGTAGTCGTCAAGTATCATAGCGATCATAGTGGGCAAATACAATTTCGGGAAATAACTGGAGCAACAACGTACTGGCTGTAAGTGTCTTCGGAAGGCCACCGATGAAGACCTGCAAAGTTACAAGTTCATTTATAAACAAGTAGGAATTAAAGACAAACCTTTCGCGAGTACATGCTCGAATTGTCCCTCGGACCAGTCAACTCGTCGTATACCTCACGTTCGGGATCATAGGGATCTGCGAAATGAGAACAATTAGTTGTTTTTATTAAAATACGCAAATTTCTCACAATCAGACATCTGGAGAAAGTTCATTTCATCTTGTTGAAAGAAAGGTTGCTCTGGAAAAAAACGATAAAATAACAGTAAAATCAAGAAATTACATACTTTGTAGAGAGCTTGGGAGCGACGAGTAGCCAGACAAATCGGTTTCAGGGAACGGGAAAGCCGTCGTCATCGAAGTCGTCTCAGAAGACGCTGGAGAAGACGTTTCCGGGTCCTCATCTCGGGCGGGTTGAGATGCCGGATAATTCATTGATTGTATCTCGTTCAAGATGTCTGTAAAAATTAAAAATTATAACTTAAAATACTGAACACTAACTGAAATGGAACACAACTGTGAAAAGCTTTTAGTCGTTCTCTTTTCAGTCTTATTTTGTAACAATATTCCGTCATTACATTCGAGTCTTATCACTTCATCTGGCACTGCTTAATCTATCTTGATGCATCTATCGCTCTGCCTGTACATCGCTTCTAACGGCACAGGCTTTAAAAATCAGCAATCGCAACAAACGGGTTTCATACGACTGGCAGCGCTGACTGTCTGATAAAATATCTACTATCAGTCGTGGAGCGATATATAGTCGAAGCAATGCTTGAAGATCAAAGTATTTTCACAGCCTAATTTGTCAACAAAAAAAGAAAATGGAACAAACCTGAGAAACCGTCCATTGTTGGCCAGTCCTCGTGATGAAGGGCTGTATTCATATTACAGGAAAGAGGCTGTAAGTACACGGCTTGACTTCGAACAGCGAAATTGAAAGGCAATTTGATAAATAAGAGATAAATGCAAATTGTGATTGATCTAGCTCACCGATCAAATCTACCGTAGATAGGATTAATCGATTCGACTTCGCGCGTTGCTGCGCGCAATCATGCTCATCATAAAATTCAAATTCAATTACTACCGTACTCTATTTACCGTCGACTGCAGAGTCTTCAATTTGTTTGCTTTATTTTTTTATTTAATTTAATTGTTTTTGTGTTGTTTTATTCCATAGAATAAATCGCTATAATTTAGAGAACAATGTTTGACAATATTTGAGTGTTGCTGACAAGTTTATCCCGGAAACAATCGCGAATCGATAAAAGATCATGGTAATAATAATTGCTCGTGTGTTCGATTATTCTTCTGGCGTGTAGGTCGCCGTTCTTCCGATGAATCACCAAGACAGTCCATAAAGTGACTGCAACCCACGACACAGCAACAGAGACAGAGGGCGATAAGGGAGAAGGCGAATAGAGCCGAGAAGAAATACAGACCCTGTAATGATCATACGGTAGTTATCATTACTCTCTCTATACAATGTGTATACACTACTAAACCACATTACTAAAAATTATATTGTAGTAGCATCAATCGATGGTTAAAGTCTAGAGTATAAATATGTATACGGTAGTCAAGAAAATCGATAGCCAGCATTGACTAAATGACTTCTTGAAGTTATCTTCTACAGTAGTCAAGCTTACTGCTTTGATAGTATTTATTGTGTTACCTGTAACGTCGAAATGAACGAAGTCAGTCGGGATGATGTCGTTTCCTCCTGAAACGAAAAACAGATTACGGTAATTACATACTGTCTCAGAAAAATACAACATTTGTGATTCTGGTAGATGCTCCTTTAGTAAATGTTATTGCGAACGAAATATTGTATAGACATGAACTAATTATGTTAAAGCACCAAAAATGAAAACATTTTTTCAAAAGTGGCTTGTTCTACCAATCAATAATTCATGCGCTCCTACACCTGCTCTAATATTTATTGCGTCTTCGCTCTTTCAATTTTCATAAGTGGACTATCTGCGTTGTGTCTATGTAGACGTTGGTTAAAACAAACAATATGACGTTATGATTAAGTAATAAGTAATTATGATCATCATAATTATTATTATTGTTGTTATTCTCCGAAATTTTTACTCGCGTTGTTCGCCGTCTGAATACAGTGGTGTACGGCGCTGGGCACAAACTTTTGATGGTGAACACCGCGTTGTGAACATCAGACCCCGCTTCGTACGCCGTCTTCCCAGGCCGCGGTGTACAATAAAGTAAAAAAGCTTGCTACTTCCCGCTAAACACAGAAGTGCTCTCTGCTAAATACCGAAATATTCGATAAGTGATCCCAATCCCCGCCTCTTTCCCTTCCTTCCCTACTCGCGCTCCTGTACTAGCTCGCTCGTTACCAAACCCGTCTGAAGTTCGCCGTACTAATTTTATATTACGCGATAATTCTTCTTTCCCTTAGAAAGACGAAAACAGACTAGGATCTTGTACGATATAAACAAGTGAATTTTATACGGTCAATATTATTATTATTATCTCACCATCTTCCGTACTTCCGGGATGGCAGCATCATAGGATTGAGATCATAACTGATTCTGGAAAGACCAAAGATCAGGGGAAAACAGGAAGAGGAAGTGAACTAGTTATGAGGATTAATGATGTGAAATAATGAATGAAGTCGGGGGAATGAGAGAATAGAGAATGAACTTCTAGGAGAATGAGTTAGTACAAAGAAATATAGAGAAGAAGAAGAAGAAGAAGAACGGAACAGAAACGAATTATGTGAGAGGTTCTATGGGTAGAATATAGAGAGGAAATGATGAAGAAAAGTAGGCCTGGTGGTAAGATAAAACTTGAACATATACGGAAATATGAAATGATGGAAAGAGAGGGACATAGAAGAATGAGAGAGGGTGTGGGTTGTTTTAAGAGAAACGAAGTATGGGAAGAAAAGGAGCGAAAAAAAGACGAAGATGCCTAACAATCCATGCCATCACTCATGTCTATAGACAAGAAAAGATGAGAAGAAGAAGGAGAGGGAGAGGGAGAGGAAGAGGGAGAAAAGGAGAGGGAGAGAATCTAAAGGGAGAGGGAGAAAAAGAGAGGGAGAGAATCTAAAGGGAGAGGGAGAGGAAGAGGGAGAGAATCTAAAGGGAGAGGGAGAGGAAGAGGGAGAGAATCTAAAGGGAGACAGAGGGAGAGGGAGAGGAAGAGGGAGAAAAGGAGAGGGAGAGAATCTAAAGGGAGAGAGATGGGAGAGGGAGAGGGAGAAAAGGAAAGGGAGAGACTGACAAAATAGGAAATCTTACATAAGAGGACGACAATACTAGAGAAAATGGATTTGTGTACACAAAGAGAGAACCATAATATGATTATGAATAAGGGATGTGAAGAATGATAGAATGAATATAAATTTGTAAGTTATTTCTTCAGGAATCATTTATTATTGTAATTTCATTATAATATTGACTTAGTAAATGAAAATAGACCCATCTATTTATTTATGTATAATATAACTTTGAACAAAGTTTGATTGAAACGATTCAAATCTAATGAATATCCCCACAATGCAATTGGAAGCTTTGCAGATAGTTTCAAATTGGTTTAGTCTATCTATTTAGAATCGCAACAGATCTTCGTCCTACATTCTATATTTTAAATATTGTGGTTAGCAACAACAGTAAAAGAAAATATTAGAACCATTTGGAATTGACCCTCATTTCCTCTTCTGCACTAACAATAAGTCCTGATGATATAAATGAATACAATTACCCTACTATACCCTACTATTATATATATATATTTGATGGAATAAAGAATAAATAAATAAATAATTAAATCTCGCGTATCTAACAAAAAAGTCAGAGAAAGAAAAACAAATCTTTGCTTCCCCTCTCCTCTTCCTCACCCTCCCCCTGCATCAATTATCTTATAGAATTACCCTCTCACAAAGTATGTATATGTACAAATTTTAAATTATTAAATGATGTTTTTTAGTGACATCATCAATCGTATAATTATTGTCATCTAACTTCCATTTCTAGCACAATTCTTCATTCAAGACGGTCGTATCATGTGCTTTGGAGGAAAAGTGACAAAGGAGAAGGAAACGATAAAAGATCAACCAAAGATCAAAGATCAACCAGCGAAAGTTGATCAGAAGAAGGATGACGTGAGTCTACCGTGCTACCGTAATCTGCTTAGGATCGATTTTTTTTTAAAATTTGACTAATATCAGGAATCAATCGATAAGTCTCATCCCCTTGAGACCAAAAGTGAACGACGACGTAGACGAAAGGAAATTAAAGAAAAATACGCTAAGTCGCCTCCCACTCAGTACATACTTGGACCAAGTGATCCAGAAGGAATTGATGGATCGTTGAGAGGAATTCCAGCCATTCCATCATCATCTTAGTGTATTCATCGATCAATCGATACACTATAATACCGTAGTCCGTAACAAATCAGACACATACACCATTCCATGCATGATTCAGTGCGTCTTTAATCGATAAAGACATTATGTTATTTTTTGACACGCAAAACCAATACTATCAATTTAGAGTTGATTATTGCATAAATATGGGATGCCCGAAACACGAATCTGTCAAGTAGATACTATTTCAGGAACCTGATTGATATAATGATTACTTATAATTAATTATAATTATAATTATAATGATTATTAGTTTATTTTCATGTGTCGTTGCATGCGTGTGCATGTAGATAAAATATAAAATATATAGATTATGTTGTCATATGGGAATTCTAACAAAGTACAAATATATTTGTTTACATTGTCATCAGCCCAAAAATAAAGTTGTTTTTTTTCCGCTCAAAAGCATTACAACAATGGTCATAGAAGACAAAGGAAGTGTATTTTGTCCCTCTTCCTTTTCTTCTACTCTACGTCTTCCTACCGCCCCCCTCTACCTCCTTCTCCATCCCGGCTTTCCTATCCTGGAACCAAATATAATATTACTAGATACACAGAACTTTTGCTTTCCGACCAAAAGTCACTGAATAGCTTACAGTACTTTGGACTATCGTACTTCATGGTAAGAATAAATTCATTTAACGATGAATAGAGTAACGTAACTTATCGACCAAACTAGAAAGGGTCGTTGTGTGGATGGGTGGCAGTCATGAGTGAGATGAAAGACGAAAGGAAGACAACCTAATTAAGAAGAAGAAAACGGAAGAAGAAGATAGTGTACACAGTGAAATGAGAAAAACCATCGAGATTGAATAAAATACACTTGTAGTAATGTGACATTAAAAAGCACTTTTATAAAAATATCTTATTGTCAAATGGAGAATTCACTGAAATAAAAAGATTGCTAATTAGTCAAATCGCAATAAAATGATCAAGGAATCAGGAAGGAACATGTGTTCAAAGACAGTAATCGGAACTTCTTCTTCTCATTGTGCACAGGAAGAATATGCGAAGGCTTCTCTATAGATATGACAAGAGGACTCATTTGAGAATGGAGAGAAAGACCAAGAAAAGGGCACATATTCTCTCAAGTGAGAGACCATGACACCGCCCATTTTGGGAATATAAGACTTTTATGGAAGAGGCTAAACAAACAGATTGATACGATCAAAATATCCATCAAAGGTTGAAGATCAGAAGATTAACAATGATCATCTATTTCGATGCCTGATTAAAGAGTCAAAGATTAAAGATCATCGACCAAACAACACGTCACTTTCTCCTTATCGACTCCCTAACAATCAACCACCCCATTCTCTTTCTTCCTGATCAAAGATCAAATATCAGTAATCAAAGGCAAACTTCTCGATGTTTCCACCGATTCACTAGACCACTTCAAATGCTCATAATTTGTCATTAGTCGTAATCGATGAATTACGATAGATCCTTATAAACAACGCTGAGGAAACTTTATTAATTTTGCAAAAAAACAACAATCAACAATAATCAAATATTTGGGAATTCATGTAAAAACAACAACGATTGAACAACGAAAACTAAGAACAAACAATTCAATGTAACAATTATCAACCCGTCATGGCCAACATACACAAAAACAACTAATCAATCACTAATCTATTCCTTATCCTCGTTAGACTTGAGCCTCTTCCACACTCTGTTAATATTCATCTTATCCAACTTTCTCTTCTTACTCTCGTGCTTCCTCTTCTGTTTACTCATCGTGGCTGCAGCTGCGGCCTCCGGATCGATCGCTGCCAGACGCTTCTGATCACTCCTGTAATCATAATATAATAATAATATTATTATTATTATTATTATTATTATTAATATTATTGATAACAATCAGTCGTTTTCCTCGTACAAGGTAAAAGATAAAGGTAAAGGTACAACCCGGTATTCAAGGCACACGAAGTCCTGCGTGTGATCACTGCTAGGCCAGTGATAATTCAAGGCCAATTCAGTCCGGAGGGCCTAAATTAGGCCGCCTAATCTCTTCTTCGGACCTACTTTGCAGCGTACAAGGTAGGTTCGCAAAAGAGATTAGGCCCTCCGGACTGAATTAGCCTTGAATTATCACTAGCCTAGCAGTGATCTCCCGCAGATCCACAATGTTACTGTAATTACCACAATCCATCCATTCATTACAGTACCCCCCCAATTGTCATACTGTAAGTGTACACAATACATACTTTCTACTCTCACTCCTCTGTCGGGTCTCCTTTTGTGCAGCAATCATTCGATCCGCCACTGGACGATCTCCCGCTCGTTTCTTCAGCACCTCCACCACTTCTTGTGCGAGTGCTGACAGCTCATCAGCCACTGAAATTTATTGTTCTTGTTACATTAATAATAATAATAATAATATAAATATATTATTATTATTATTACATTGCGCCTTCTTTCAAGCAAGTAAATTGCTAAAGAAAACAAATCCGGCAAAAGCTAATTTCACTCAGCTTTTCAGCTAACTTGACCCGAATGATCACAACACCAATACCAACAATATATATTTATTTAAAGTGCATGTATACTTATTCTTGTACATCTATTAATATTATTACAATAATAGCACCAAAAGTACCGTTATGTGAGCTCTTTCTGCTCATTTCTCGTGCCAGCAGAGGCACAAAATGATCAAGAATCAGCTCCATCCTCCTACCGTCCATCTTCAACGCCATCGCTCCCGCCATCTTGAAGCACGATGAACGCTGCAAAATCACATGTATGACCAGGTTGGCGACCCACCGCACTCAGTCGAGATACTGTAATCGATAAGTGCACACACCAACCTTGATGGACTCATTGGGGGCGTTGATAATCTCGAAACGGGCAATCTTCGCCAGTTTCTCGCACGCCTCGCCCACCTGCAGATATAATCGATAATTGGGCATATACAGTAATCTACGCATCTACCGTAATACAGTAATTTGCAGCTACCGTACCTCATCCTCATTGAGTCGTTCTACCGTAACCAGTACGTTCCTCATCGTGACACGAGCGAGGTCTTCATCGACGGTGGCCTTCTTACCCGATAGAGGCCACACAGCCGCACCGAACAGTGACCACGCATCGGGAGCCTAGGGAAGATCAAAGATCAAAGATCAAAGATGCAATCGACGTTATCAAAATCATAGCGTGTAAGTTAAGCATCGTTACCAGACATGGTCCATGGTTATCCCACGGCCAAAAAATGCGGGTGGGTGACGTATGTTTTTTGGCAAAAAATGCGGGTGGGTACACAATATAGGGGAAAATAAAATCAGTTTGCAATAGTAGGCACAGTCCAGTTAGACTATTTAACTTACAGTAAGAACGAGAACTGATTTTTATAATATGCGATTTCGTTCAATACTGCATTACTTGCATAGTATCTCAATCTGATCGGGTACCGACAGAGAAAAACATGAAACTCAAGAAATTTAGTAATTATTGCGTTTAAGAGGATTTCCAGCGCGTTATCCCATGGTACCTACGTTGGGATAACGCTCTGGCAAATGATTTTGACGCGTTTGTTTTACATTTCCATATGGAAAATTGAAATCTATTTTGGTACGCGACGAGAAATAACGCAAAAAAATAATTTTTATATGCTAAGAACAAGGAAATAGAAAAAATAAATCCAGTACGCGATAATCATGCTTGAAAATGCACCCCTCCAATCAACACTTTCCAACTACAATTTTCATATTTCTTATTGTCCACTGTGTTTTCTGTCGGTACTCGACTCTCTAAATGTTGTGTAGATACCCTATTCCTATGTATATTGATCATCTAGTCTTCCCATTCACTACGCTCTGTAATTCTCTCTCTGCTGCTAATAAAGCAAGATAGTTACTCTTGTGCACACTACACTACAATACACGGCAACGGGGACGAAGCAAGGACATAACAACTGGCGACCAGGATCTACTAAGGACAACAATAGCTGTCTAAGGTATTCGAACTACGAATTATTTTCCTTCCTTTGTTTCGTCATTTTCTTGTTGTGAAGTGCTACTGTGGTGTAGCCCGATACTGTGGTGTATCGAATCGTGTGATCAGCGCTACTAGGTGTGGCAGAGGCTGATAGAGGCTACTAGGTGTGGCAAATTGCTTGATCAGGCTACTGTGTGTGGCTAGGACTGATCACTGCTACTGTGTGTGGCTAGCTACTTGGTGTGGCACGTTTCTGATCGAAGTACGCCGAAGGCTCTGCCCAAATATTGATTTGGTGATTGCATCCTTGCGGTGGAAAGTTGATAGTGATTTCATCATCAAGTGAAATTGACAGAGACAATGACTGCCAATGAGTCAGAGACAGTGAAAGCTCTGAGGGAGCTCATTACTTCACAGGATAAGAGGATGAATCTACTACAGGATCTAGTATTGAAGATGAGCAGTGACAAGAGCTCATCGAATGGAGCATTCTCTCTTGATGCTGTTGAAGCGAGGATCCACGAGTTCAATTACTCCCCTGAGGAAAACTCTACATTCGAGTTGTGGTGGAGTAGACACGAAGACATCTTCGATGTTGACCTGAAAGATTACGATGAAGTAAGAAAGGTCCGATTACTATTGCGTCATGTGCATCCATCGGTCGAGAAGACATTCGCTGATAGCATTGTCCCCAAGAAATGGAGTGAAATGAAGTTGAAAGAAGTCGTCGAGAAGATGACGTCACTCTTTGGTGATCAGACATCACTGTTCGAGAAACGTCGAAGGATGTTTGACTTCAGAATGTCGACTGAAGGCATCGATGATCCGAGAGTACTAGCTGCGAGAGTAAACAGGCTGGTGCAGAGTGCAAAACCTGCAGAGATCAAACTAGAACAGATGAAGTGTCTAGTGTTTCTTCATGCTCTCGATGTTCCTCGCTATAGTGATATTCACATGCTGATGCTGAAAGAGGCTCAGAAAGATGAAGGAAAGGATGTCACTCTCGACAAGCTCATCGAAGTGTACAATAGCTCGAATCAACTGAGAAATGATTCTCGTGCGATCACAGAAGCAAATGCGAATGTGAACGCTGTCAGGAAGCCTGAGAACGAAGGCAAACAGAACACTGAAGACAAGTTCAGCTGTTACCGATGTGGTGGAAGAAACCATAATGCCAGTCGGTGTAGATTCAAGAATACTATCTGCAACAAATGTGGAAAGAATGGCCACATCGAAAGAGTGTGTAGAGATGGTAGCAGTGATTGGAAGGAGGTCAAATCGATACGTGTCGACACGTCTGACCTGGATTACTGCCGAATCAACGTACGACTTCAAGGTAAATCGATTAGTATGCAAATCGATACGGGAGCTGATATCACACTCATATCGGAAGAAGTGTGGAAGCAGATCGGTTCACCCGATTGCTCAAAGGCAAACTGCAAGGTAGTGTGCCCTAACAGCTCGAAGCTGGATATCAAGGGAATGTTCCGATCTACAGTAGAGTATGGAGGTATCGAGGTGGAGGGTGATATCTATGTCACGTCATCCAATATCGTACTCATCGGAAAGAATTTCATACCGAAGCTGAAATTGATCGTCGTAAGGGATGATCTTCTCCCTCAAGCCCCATGTATGGAGACTAAGGAAGTCCCAGAGGTCACGAGTAAGATGGCCGATGATATCGATCATGAAAGGATGGTTGATAAAATGCTTGCTGACACTATGGAAGAGAGTCAAGCACCATGTATGGAGACGAAGGAAGTCTCAAAGGTCACGAGTAAGATGACCGATGATATCGATCATGGAAGGATGATTGATGATGTCTCTGCAATGACTCCGAAAGGTAGTCATGCACCATGTATGGAGGCTAAGGAAGTCTCAAAGGTCACGAGTAAGATGACCGATGATATCGATCATGAAAGGATGAGTGATGATGTCTCTGCAATGACTACGGAAGGTAGTCATGCACCATGTATGGAGGCTAAAGAAGTCTCAAAGGTCATGAGTAAGATGACCGATGATGTCGATTATATGAAGATGATTGACAGTATGCTTGATGAGGCTACGAAAGAGAGTCGAACAGCAATCAAGAAGATGAGCTTGAATGTGAAGGTGGACACCTGTTGTCTGCAGGAGACAGTAAATGATGAAGTGGTCATCATTGCTGATGTCGCTGAGACGATTCCGACGGCAGCTACATCAACTACAGTATCTCCGCTTCGTTCAACTACCGTATCTCCACATCGCTCAACTACCGTACGCTCATTAGCTCAATCGCAGGGCAAGCCTGACGAGATCACCACCGAGACGAACAAGCCGATCGCTCCGATGAAGCTTCATGTTGATGTAACGTAGAAGACTTACCACTATGTGGTCCTATTGTTTATTGTATTGTATTCTCGTTGATTATTTCATGTTTTATAAGATGTCCCATCTTAGAGGGAAGGTGTTGTGTAGATACCCTATTCCTATGTATATTGATCATCTAGTCTTCCCATTCACTACGCTCTGTAATTCTCTCTCTGCTGCTAATAAAGCAAGATAGTTACTCTTGTGCACACTACACTACAATACACGGCAACGGGGACGAAGCAAGGACATAACACTAAACGAAAAATCAATTTTTTTGAATCGATTCATATTTCAGTTCTTCGTAACGTGAAATTCCGACACAGCGTACTATTATCACTTCGCTGAACTCTTAGATCGTACTCTTCTGATATTCGTACTCATTTATTCAACTTACCATACTCTTTCCTTCAAATTTCTTGGACATGATTAATCAATAATTTTTACAAGTCGATATTTTTCAAAACTTTGCGGGTGGGTCTATCCCATGGGATAACCATGGACCATGTCTGATCGTTACATGTGCCTTACGTTCCTACGCCGTAACCTCCGCCGGCGTAGGCACGTAAGGCAAATGTAACGATGCATTACGAGTGTGATCAGTAAATATGGAAAGAATGAAGATCAAAGATCAAAGATCAACAAGGGATACCGTGTCGTGAGGTCCGAGAGCGAGTAGATTTCCCAGCAGCACGCATGCGGGCTTCTTCGCCTCGATAAACGAGGACTTGATCCATTTTGAAGCCATTACTGAATTAAATTAATAATATTAAGATGTACAAGTATAGGCACTTTCAATGTAAAATATATAGGTTAGCCAATAAAGTTCCCTATGGTGTTTCGGCCTCTACGTATAAATGAGAACTACGATATGCTGATAACAGCAAGTCATATTCGAGAATAGTAGCCACACGTTCGTCATAATATTACAGATACAGTAGCCTAGCACGAGATATTGTCAGAGAAGTAACAATAATTTATCTAAACAGAGGGGTACTGTAGAGCAACCCCCCCCCCATCTTAATACCGTAATATACATACCGTATACGGTAATATACATACCGTATACGGTAATATACATACCGTATACGGTAATATACATACCGCATACGGTAATATACATACCGTATGCCGTAATATACATACCGTATACCGTAATCTACATACCGTATACCGTAATATACATACCGTATACCGCAATATACATACCGTATGCCTGCAAGAGTCCCTCCACGTCCACGGCTTCCTTCCCGAGAATGCCGATGATAGCGGCTAGCGAGTCGAGTAGAATGACGATCGTACGTGGCGAGAACGACGAGGTCGTCACATCCAGCGAATCTGATGTACATATCATTGTTTACTAAGGTGGTGTTACATTTTCAAAACGTGCGCACGCCATATCCCCCTCCGCCGCGTCTCCGTCGTTACGGCGTGCGCACGTTTTGAAAAATGGAACACCGCCTAAACAATCAAATATTATGTTTATCAGCAATGAATATTTCCGTTGATGTTTCGTAAACGGCGTGAAACACAAAAACGCGGGCTCAGAGGAAAATACGCCACCACAATCCCCACTTTTGCACGATCAGCCACGAATGTCAAATACCAAAATCAATCGATACAATGACTGTGCCGTACTCCAACCCCCCCCCCCCCGGTCCCCCCAAATGACACTCACTAGCCACAGCAGTCAGAGCCTCCATCAATCGCTTCTTATCCGTCTCTTCCTTCGCCCCGCCTCCTCCCTCCATAAGACAGAATTGCAACAGCAGAGAAGCACCTGCAATATTTTGGAAAATATATTTTTTCATATTTTTTTAAAATATACAATATCTAATTAGTTAACATTTCTAAAAATATCCGATGAACACATTTCCAGCAAGATACCCCGAACAGTGCTGGGATTTTTTGATTTTGATTTTTTGAATTTTTTGAATTTTTTGACCATTTCAAAAAATTCAAAATCAAAAAAGTTTTTTGACTTTTTCTCAAAAAAATCAAAAAAAATTATACGTAAAACAGTACCGTTAAAACGACAAAAAGTGAAACATTTGTGGAAAATTGTGATAAGATTTGACAAAACTTAACAAAATTCCCATGTTTATCATTTTTCTCGGTCTTGATGAAGAGGATTCTATGGGTTTTAGTGTGGATTAGTGTGCCCAAAGCATTGACGTAGAATTTATAGAAAATGAAAAAAAAATATTGTATCATGTTTTTCATGTTTCAGAATTCAGTTTATTGCGTAATTGACTTTTTTAACCACTTTTCAGGCAAAAATGATGTATCTGAATTGCTTATTATCCTTTTAAACAAAGTAAAGAATTTTTTCAAAAATTTTTTGAATTCAAAAAATTTTTGAGGCATTTTTTGAATTTTTTGATCAAAAAATTTTTTGAAATTATTTTCAAAAAATCCCAGCCCTGACCCCGAAGATTACCAATTTGCATAATGTTTCACCCATTTGATATTATCCATGAAACACGAACTAACCAGCCGCTCTGATTCCGTCCTTCTCATTCTGCAGCCAATCCATGGCGGCAAGAAAAGCGTCGTTCTTTCGCGACTCGGACAGATTCGCCAGAAGACGCCTACAATCAATCGATAATATTACCAATCAATAAATCAGCCACGCTACAGTATGACTGTAAGATGGGACAGATTACGGTCACAGGTCGAAAAGTATGTTACAAAGTACAAAGCCTGACCGGATTTTGAGCCAAAATATCACAAAAATCGAAAAACCTGACCGGATTTTGAGACAAAATTTCACAAAAATCGAAAAACCTGACCGGATTTGAGCCAAAATTTCACAAAAATCAAAAAACCTGACCGGATTTCGAGCCAAATTTGCCAAAAATCGAAAAACCTGACCGGATTATGAAAACCGACAGCCTAGCTATTCGACCCATGATAACGGTATGTACCTCATTGCAAGAGCCGACATCGCACGTCCCTTCTCGTTGGGTTCGGAGACGAGGCGAGAAGCGAGTCGAATGACGCATGTGAGACCGACCGGATCAAGTGCTGACTGAAGCAATTAATCGATATATTAATTTACTTACTTATTAAACATTAAATTGGTGATTACAAAATTATTATATTATCCATTTTAATTTTAATTAACCAATATATCTCTCTCAATCTACTTTCCGGCTAGAACTACAATTCAACTAAATTTACACTTATCTTAGCACATTGTCGTATTATAATAATTTGTTAAGAGGCATGTTCCCTAAGACTCGATCATATTCGACCACCCCCGGACACGTGCGCTAGCAGTGGGAACTGCGGGTCCATACTTGGGTATTAGGAGTGTCACCGACCCTTATTACACAAAACAGGAGAAATTTAATGTTTGGGATATTAGAAAAATTAATTTTGAAAAAAAACTTTTAAAAATCATAATTTTTCAAATTGTTGAGATGAAGTCTCAATATCGTTTGCGATGCGTCTAGGGTGCACAGAACTTGCTAATTCACTATTAGCATCGAATGTGCGTTGATTCCTAAACCACTTTTTTGATTCAAAATTTTTGTTTTTTCGGACAAATTATCGCTTTTTTGTAGATTGCTGCAAAGATTTCTGACCAGGTATTGTAGCCTAAGCAATTCTGCATTGATTTCACTTAAAACCGGGTTCTTCCCGTTAGACCATCTTGCCGAAATTTTCGCTCAAATTTCCGTCATCGATTGTTTTCTCGAACAAATGTATTTTCCAAACGTATTTTCCAAACGATTGGTGCGGAATTGTGGTCTACAAAGTTTCGAGGTGAGACGAGTAAAATGACACAAGAAGCCCATCACTTGAATCAATTTGAAAATTTCGATTTTCATGACCCCGGGGTCATGGTCCGAAAATTTCAAAATTTTTCAAGTTTGAAATGTTTTCATTTACGCGGCCTATTGTGAAGTACTAATGATATGAATAATATTCAGCCAATGCTCAATGGCTGATCTCTCCTTTCAACCATTTTTTCGAAAATTTTTATTCTGATTGCGTGCGAAAAATCAGAATTATGTTTGAATCAGCTTCCAACTTGCTTTCTGTAACATTCTGTCATAGTACTTTACAATATACATAATCAATATGAAAATCGTTTATTTTGGAAAATTCAGAAAATAAAATTTGAGTGCCTACTTTCACGGTAATTTTTTGAAATATTGCAGTTTGTCGACTCGAATGCTGCGACAATGAGCAAATGACAATGACAATGTGAAGTTTCACGATGAGTAAACATAGTAGAACTGAAATCCCGGCATTTGGCTCACTTTTGAAAAATCGATTTCCATGACCCCGGGGTCATGGTAAAAAATATGAATTTTCGAAAATTAACGATTTTCATATTGATTATGTATATTGTAAAGTACTATGACTGAATGTTACAGAAAGCAAGTTGGAAGATGATTCAAACACAATTCTGATTTTTCGCACGCAATCAGAATGAAAATTTTCAAAAAAATGGTTGAAAGGATAGATCAGGCATTGAGAATTGACTGAATATTCTTCACATCATTAGTACTTCACAATAAGCCACATAAATGAAAACATTTCAAACTTGAAAAATTTTGAAATTTTCGGACCAGGACCATGGTCATGAAAATCGAAATTTTCAAATTGATCCAAGTGATGGGCTTCTTGTGTCATTTTACTGGTCTCACCTCGAAACTTTGTGTAGACCACAATTCCGCACCAATCGTTTGGAAAATACATTTGTTCGGGAAAACCATCGATGAAGGAAATTCGAGCGAAAATTTCGGCAAGATTGTCTAACGGGAAGAACCCGGTTTTAAGTGAAATCAATGTAGAATTGCTTAGGCTACAATACCTGGTCGGAAATCTTTGCAGCAATCTACAACAAGCGATAATTTGTCCGAAAAAACAAAAATTTTGAGTAATGCAGTGTTCAGAACTTGGAAAATGCACGAAAATGCGGAAAATGCTGTTCAGAAGTTCAGGCGGAAAATGCTCAGAAAATGCTCATTTTCGATGATTTTAAGCAAGTTTTACTGGGTTTTTAGTTGAATATCAACGTTCACGGGTTGCAAACAGTGTTCCCGACGCATTTTATTGATGATAAGTGAAATTTTTAAATATAGACTCGCTAGGTTGATTTTTCGCAGCATTTTCGTTGATTTTCGGCTCAAAGTGCTCAAAAAACGATCATACGATATTTGTTTCAGTAGCATACTTTATAAATGACCTAATTTAGATGCTTTTCGAGAATGAACGAGTTTCAACGCTTTTAAAGTGTTTAAAACCATCTTTTTCAAGCCTAAATCGAGCATTTTCGGGCATTTTCCGCATGAACTTCTGAACAGCATTTTCCTCATTTTCGTGCATTTTCCAAGTTCTGAACACAGCATTAAAAAAGTGGTTTAGGAATCAACGCGCATACGATGCTAATAGTGAATAAGCAAGGTCTGTGCACCCTAGACGCATCGCAAATGATATTTGGAATTTATCTCAACAATTTGAGAAATTATGATTTTTAAACGTTTTTACACTTAAATTAATTTTTCTAATAGCCTGAGGGCACAAACAGGAAATTTCTGCTGTTTTGTGTAATAAGGGTCGGTGACACTCCTAACACCCAAGTATGCCCCCCCCCCCAGTTCCCATTGCTAGCGCACGTGTCCGGGGGTGGTCGAGTCTTAACGACCATCTCTCTTAAATAGACGTAGCGGCCGAAACACCATAAGGCACATTATTAACTAATATATTAATTTTATAAGATATTTTTTAACGTGCAAGTAAACCAATAATAGTACATCCAATTTTATTAATAATTTAATTAAATAAAACTGTAACCTGGACAAGATTGCCAAAGAGCGAGTGGAGTGTATCGATCGCGGATAGGCGACCCTCCTCTGTCTGAAACATATCATATAGGTCGAAAAGTACGTGCTTAATCTTATTCTTTATTCCATCACAATATACGTAACAGGGAAATAGTAACATAACAGGGATTGATGGATGTCCGTCGCTAATGTAGCGATAGGTACGCTACAAACTACGAAGCCTGGCCGCATTTTGAAACTGTGAAACAAAGCTATTCGACCTATGACATAGGAATGAGTCATGAGCAATGGTCACAAGCACATACTCATGTCGGTTATTAAAGATCAGATTATAAATATAGACATCTCATCTTCCGAGGCACACCTAATTATTTTAGAATCACCCCCCACTGACATGGAGCGTATGGATGGTACCAATGAACCCGACACTTTGTCGTTTCAAAAATAACATAATATACATATGTTTGCACTGTACCTCGTAGTCCAACTGAGCTAACAAGAAGTTGACATGGCTCTCCACCTTCTTGCCGTCCGGATGCGAACCAATGAATTGGGTCAGCAGCTTAAATTACATCAATCAATCAATAATGTATCATTGATTAATCAATAAAATGAGTGACTGATCGTTCAGGGATTCCTCCTACAGTACCTGTCTACAGTGTCCTCTGACATAATCAATCTCGGATTGGATACTCATCTCCTCCACTCTTCGCATGATTGACTTCAGCTGAAAAATAAGTCAATCTATAAACAAACCATTCAATCGAATAACCATTAGCTATCGTATCCCTGTGATTTAATCAATAAATCAATCAATAACCTCTGGATGTCTTATCTCCCTCTGTACGATACTCTTCAGGAGGGCAAAGGCCGTCGCCTGCTTGTTCGTCTCCAGTAGATCACTGTGCACGTACGACAATAGAATCTGAAGGACGGGACTATCGATTGATCGATTATCGATTGATTGTTAGACCACCGTATCCGGCTGCTACCGTACCTCGATTCGCTTTCCACCCAGGACCTCCTCCTTCGAGTACTTGATGAGAAGTGAGAATGTCTACAAAGCAATCAGTAATTGACACAGATTTCAGCCCGTCATTCTCGTGTTTCAATCTCCCTATAATATCTCCGCGCCTTTAAGAGAATTTGTTAGACAGCATCAAGAGAGCCAAGAAAACAAGAGATACGAATCTCAGATTTTGAAACCACCATAGGCCAAAGTGTAATGGAGGGAAGACTCCATAGCCCAAAAATTCACAAAATTTGGAGTATTGCGCAAGGAAATATAGCCAATTCACAGTATCCAAGATATCTAAGACATGGAAAAAATCATAGATCGAAAAGTATGTTACAAAGTACCATGGAAAAGTATGTTACAAAGTACCTTGCAAGCCTGAAAGCATTTTGAGCCAAAATATGCCAAAAATAGAAAAAAACTTGACCGCATTTTAAAAACCGATAACCTAGCTATTCGACCTATGTGAAAAATAAAAAAAATCTCTCGTATTGTGCACAGTATGAGTACAGTATTTCTCTCAATTATATTTTACAAAGGGGAATAAATCACTAATCAAATTAAAAATAACCTTGAACAACATCTGATTAAGCGCCATTCCGGTGCCCTTTCCACTCACGAATCCGGCATATGTTGAGAGAAGCACAAAGAGACGATCAGCCAGAGCCCTCAAGCCATCAATCGATAATTTACAGTAACTAAGATATACAGTATCCAAGATATACAGTATTCAAGATATACAGTATCCAAGATATACAGTATCCAAGATATACAGTATCCAAGATATACAGTATCCGAGAGATAACCAATCAACTCAATGATACAGTATTCAAGCAGCTACAGTAGTCACCCACCCGATATTGCTTTGCAGCGACGGTAGCTCTCTAGGAAGCAGGAGTTGCACGCAACGCAACGCGCCAGTGGCAACCTGAGACAACAATCAATTATTGATTGAATGGCCAATCGATGAACTATTATCAATCAATAAATCTAGACACATCATCATAATATTAAAGATACACGAACACTGGTTTTGCAGGGTACTATTGTAAGTAGCAGTGAAAAGTACTTTTTATTTACTGCTTCGCTATTTCATGAGCGAAACATCAAATAAACAGTAGGTTACTATTTGCGTTTTACCCTAATATTACCCTGCAAAACCGGAGCACACGTGAACAATGCCCGCTAGCAACAAGATGTACCAGGTGAATCCACGTCTCACCGCGTAATCATAGTAATAGAGATAGAGAGAGAAGTACCTCACCTTCTCATACTTCAATTCCATTGCTCTCATGACTATGGCGAGGAATGGATCGAGTCTTGCGGCGTCTCCATCCTCCTTCCATGATTGGGTCGACAGCACGGCAGCCAGAAGGTGCAGACCAAACTCGAGAAGAACAGGGGCGTGACCCTACCAATGCATTCATTCATACAACATTCTCATTAAAGTTACACCAAGAGATAATTTGAAACTGTCCCCACTGGCAACACTCTCTCGCTTTCTTTATCTTCGAGAGAGTATTGCCAGATGCGGAATGCAAAATTAGCTTGAAGAGTGCCCTTAGATAGCTATTCGTAAGTTACTCTACCCTACATTTTTTTTCATTCCTGCTTTTGTGCCTGTTGAATTCAGGCTGCAGATGTCCCTATTTAGCCACACAAGTATGATACACCATGCTAGTTATTTGCTTTTTTTATATTTTTGATGCAAACAATAAATAAAATCAAGACGACTCGACATATGCAATGTTCTTCCATATCTTTAAGATTTATTTGTCCAGATTTTATTTTACAGTTTACAGTTTGAACACATTTATTAAAAGTAGGCTCTGATGTGCATGTTGGGAGATTTTATTTATCATGAATAAATTGGACGCGCGTATAAGTTGAATTTTTAGTTATTTTTTACCGTTCGCCGAAATCAATATTTGCAACTCATTTTGCCTTATTAGCTCAATAATATTCGAAATATCATCATTTAAGCTGCCACTCCCCTCTCTTTAATTTGATCTCTTCAATTTCTCGATTTCTTTAAAAAGCAACGGAACTCTCCTTTATTGCTTCATCCTTTCATTATTCTTGTTATAACTGATGGATAAATAAATAAATAAACAACATAAATAAATAAAGAATAGCCACACCTTTTTGGTCTTCTCAATCGCTCCAACTCGTTTGGGTGCCTTGGGAAGGATGAGACAACTCTCGGGATTCCGTGCTTGTTCCTCCTCTTGCTGCCCCACTCGCTCCCACTCCGTCTCCTGAAAATAGTGTTTTTTTTCTTTAAAAAATAATCAAAAGTACCGTACCATCATGACAGTTAACCATCTCACGCACACAAAACTAAATCAATAGATCAATAACCCAAAAGCTACCGTACCTTCTCCTTGATCTTATCGAGATTAGTCGTCATCTGATGGTAGACGTAGATGAGCAGTTCACGATGGTCCATTCCTGACAAATTAAATGGGAATAATAATAATAATAATAATAATAATAAAAATAATAATAATAATAATAATAATGATAATAATAATAATGATAATAATAATAATAATAATAATATAGTTTCCACATAACTAAACAGGCCCAATCAATCTAAATGTAATTAACCTTCCATAGTGACGGGTTAATAGCCTCTTATCAATCAATCAATAAATCAACACTACCGTACCCTCGTTCTTCTTGAGTCCCATAGCGATCTCCTTGAGTGCCGTACCCACGATCTTGTGGGTGGCCGCATCGGGCTTGTTATCAAGCGCCTCCTCCAATGGTCGCAGTAGACGGCCCATCGAAGCACTCGAGATGAATCTTAATCGATCGATTATCGATCAATGCCATACCGTATACCGTAACAAAGTTTATTTGGGCAATACTACAGTGTAGGCAACAAGTCTCCGGCCACTTTTTCATTTTTTTATAACTTTTGATCCAGGAAAGTAATCAAGCTGATCTTTTCAGCCAATGTACAGAATATATCAAGGAATACAGCCATGATGTGTTGGTGTAATTAAATTAGTTCACTGTTGCATAGTAATGATTCTATCGAAATACACTTTTTTGAAAAATTACATTTCTTTTGTGAAAAGTCCTGTTCTTCTGAAACATTGTGAGAGTGGAGGCACCCACTAGGGCTGCACAGTCATACAATCCGGAATGGCTTCGATTCCGATTTCAAGCTTTAGCAGGGTCGCAACTTTGACCCCCCCCCCAAATTTATAACTCAGCTTCTAGATGTGCTAACGACCCGTTCTAAGTGCTAAAATGATGCTAGTGGCGAGTAATGTTTATCCCCAGATTATGGTAGTCATAGCTCGTCATTTGCCCTCAGGGCATAAAATAATTTTTTTGTTGGGATGATCGATTTTGAGACCCTACCGTTCAGAGGGCAGGTCTTCTACATAGGTCGAAAAGTATGTTACAAAGTACCAAGCCTGACCGGATTTTGAGCCAAAATTTCACAAAAATTGAAAAACCCTGACCGGATTTTGAGGCAAAATTTCACAAAAATCGAAAAACCTGACCGGATTTTGAGCTAAATTTGCCAAAAATAGAAAAACCTGACCGGATTTTGAAAACCGATAACCTAGCTATTCGACCTATGGTCTTCTAAAATTATGGTTCCTGCGCAAGCAGCTTTGCAATGTATCATATATGTATTTCCCTTATTTTGGTTTGGTTCCGATTCCTTTCAGACCCGTAGCAAAAGTTATGCTGATGTCTACTCTTTTTCAGCGATTAAAGATCAAAATCCAAAGATCAAAGATCGAAGTTCAGCAATAGTATAAAAACTTTTGTGAACATCTCTAACATGCATAGGTGCTTTGCAAATAAGAGATTTCATCAATAGAGGCTCAGGGATGAGAGCAGTAAGAGAGAAAGCACTATAGCGCGCACCGAGTGGACCTCAGCATAACTTTTGCTACGGGTCTGAAAGGAATCGGAGCCAAACCAAAATAAGGGAAATACATAAATGATACATTGCAAAGCTGCTTGCGCAGGAACCATAATTTTAGAAGACCTGCCCTCTGAACGGTAGGGTCTCAAAATCGATCATCCCAGCAAAAAAATTATTTTATGCCCTGAGGGCAAATGACGAACTATGACTACCGTAATCTGGGGATAAACATTACTCGCCACTAGCATCATTTTAGCACTTAGAACGGGGCGTTAGCACTTCTAGAAGCTGAGTTATCAATTTCAGGGGTCAAAGTTGCAACCCTGCTACAGCTTGAAATCGGAGTCGCAGCCATCCCAGATTGTTTGACTGTGCAGCCCTAGTGGGGTGCTACACTCTCACAATGTTTCAGAAGAACAGGACTTTCGACTAAAGAAATATTTTTTTTTCAAAAAAGTGTAATTCGATTGCATCATCACCACGCAACAGTGAACTGATTTAATTAGACCAACACATCATGGCTGTATTCCTTGATATATTCTGTACATTGGCTGAAAAGATCAGCTTGATTATTTTCCTGGATCAAAAGTTATAAAAAAATGAAAAAGTGGCCGGAGACTTGTTGCCTATAATGTATATTTCCCCCAATCAATCAATAACTTTGACCACGGTACTTTTTCAGACCTAATTGATAAATCAATAAATCACGTCTACTGTACCTCGACATGAGTGCGAGTGTGTCCAGACTCTTGCTTTGCTTCGCCTCCATCGTTGCCT
This sequence comes from Parapristionchus giblindavisi, assembly GCA_943737045.1. NCBI lineage: Eukaryota > Metazoa > Nematoda > Chromadorea > Rhabditida > Diplogasteridae > Parapristionchus > Parapristionchus giblindavisi. The sequence goes on along the minus strand of CALSFV010000271.1, from coordinate 414,412 downwards.
CGCGAATCGCTCCGACCTATACATTATTGATTCATTCGATCGATTAATCAATAAATCGATAATTCAACAATCTCTCTCACCTTTTTCTCATCAGCTATCAACCCGAATAGATCCTCACAGCACGCCTGCAAACATGAATACATTATAAAACCTGGAAGTTTCATGTTTCAGTCAGTGGATTAAAGAGTACGTCGCTTTACGTCGAAAGTGCCATCAATAAATAAATCGTAGTGAGCAACGTAATTGGGATTTTTCATTGTATAGTCGTGAACAAGATTTAATTGGCAAAGCGTTTAGGCAATAATCATATCGCACTGCTACACTATCAATTGTCATTAAATTGCTGCCGCGCCTCGGTCTCATTATAATAATAATAATAATAATAATAATAATAATAATAATAATAATAATATTATTATTATTATTAGACAAATTATTATCATAATCGCCATCACCAGTTGAAATTTAATACATCAAACTTGGGTAACTAAACTTGTACTTGGGTAACTAAACATTAAGTGATGATAAGAAAATAAAAAATAAAAAAATAAATAACTAAAATGTAGACAACTCTAACCTCGACAACTTCATCGATAGCCGAGTCAACGTCTCCATGTCCGATCACCGTTTGCATCGATGAGAGCAGTGTGTGGATCGTGTAGATCATAACGTGAACCTGAATCAATCAATAATCTAAACCATAGGTGGACATCAATTTTGAGCCATAGTCGTTCGTACAGCCTACCCCCCCCCCAGCGTGCCCCCGCCTATGATCTAGACTTGTCAATCAACTCCAGTCTTTCATGAGTCGACCCCGGCACATTACTGTTTCAACACTCCCATAACTTGAGATCTCGATAATCCCCCCTCAATACTTTGTACGCCAATCGTTTTAACAAAATAAGAGATAAAAACCTTGTATCCTCTGGTGAGATTCAGCTTGAGCTCCTTGAGGATGAAGGAGAGATACTTGGGTCCGAGCGTTTCCGCCATGGACACCAGCGTCTTCCTGGCGACTGTGCGCACTCGATCCGATCGAGAACCGAGCAGTGAACACATCTTGAGTACCAGTCTGAATGGAGAATAGGTCAGACAATTGAATCAATCAATAATGTAGATGGAAGATCTAGGCAAAAGTGTGTTGTAATATGTATCATCTGTAATATTGGTTCACTCTACCAATGCAATCAAAGTGTGCGGATGCGATGTTCAACTAACTATACTCAGTGAGTATTACTCACATACCATCGCTGGGAACTATGGAGTCTGCCCTCTCTCCGATCAATCGACAATTCACATGCATTACAGTATCCAAGATGTAAAGCATCCGAGAGATACCAATCAACTCATCCAACAGCATATTCGCCGCCTTTCATATATGCAAAAATAAGATGCGGATAAATGAATCAGCCCCAAAGAATAAGAACATACATGGGCGGGGTACCTAGAGCTCGATTTTACAGGAGGCATCCGAGCGAAAAATGTTTAATTTTACAAGGGGCTTTCGCGTTTTTTTCCATAAATTTCACATAAACACCATTTTTATAGGGGACATTCCACAAATTTTCGAAAGGCCCTAATTTTACAGGGGGCACCCACATTTCGGCGTCCATATATGAATAGTAAGAATCTGTGGGTGCTCACCCATGGAGATGCTCATCCATGATGGACTGGGGCAGCTTCAGCAGCAGTTTGGCCGTAGCTAGGGCGACGGGAGCACGCTGAATGTCGTCCTCCTCACTGAAATTAAATTAAATTAAATTAATTTAAATTAAATTAAATTAATCATCATCATCAGTCTTATCCATTCAATATCTCTATCAATTTCATTCATCAAACTATCAGTAACGACAACCATTACATTACGCGCTTAGCCTATGAATTAGCCTAATCCGTCTGTGAGATCGAACATTTTTTACATTTACATTTACATTCAATCAACTTTATCAGCTTTAATGGGTCGAGATCGAACAATACAAAATATCTAAATGATGTAAAAAGTAGGAAAGATTGAAAGAACTCCAATGAATCGCCTCCCTACCACAGCTATAATATATTATAACAAAAGACTCAACTAACATACATATCCCATCCCCGATGTGTTCTATTGAAGGAATAAATATTATTATTATTATTATTATTATTATTATTAAAACAAACTCACTTGTAATACTTCTTGGACGCGGCCTTCTTGTGCACCGACTGCGCCTCCTGCAATGCACAACCTCAATTCAATGGACACCAAACCCGTACATTTTCGCTCTCCCATAATGTGGCTGAGCACTTTTTGTCGATGCGGCCAGTTTTGAAACGTGAAACCCATCTAGGAATATGCGGGAGATCGAGATTAGTTAGAATCACCCCCATGTCAGTTCCGAGTACTTGAGATGTAGATCGGGCCAGTTTTGTTCAAAAGTGCGGTCAGTTTATATTTCGCAATACAAGGCGAGAGTATGAGAAACGAGAGATTGTGGGCGGTGCGAAAATGTATGCCCAAACCCGTCTGGCCTTCGCCGCAGCCACTCCCCCACTAACCTTGGAGTCGACACACGACTTGAGTGAAGGCAGTAGACGATTGAGGACCTTCTTACGGATAGACGAACCCTCATCCGAGATATCGTAGTGGAACGCGTCCACGATCGCTACTATTACTCTGCAACAAAGAGATAAAATTAATTAACAATAAGTACTACTGTCTAAAAAAATAAGTCGATCATGAAACTCCAAAACACCAAGTTGTCCAATCATAGGTTGAATAGCTAGGTCATCGGTTTTCAAAATTCGGTCAGGTTTTTCGATTTTTGTGAAGTTTTGCAAAATGGCTCAAAATCTTGTTGGTACTTTGCAACATACTTTTCAACCAATGTTGCCAATCAATCAATATATTATATCAAACTACCGTATACCTCACGATGGGCTTGCGCTGCTCTACCGTAGTCAGACGTCGCAACCAGTAGTCGAGCATGGCGATATAGCGCTTCCACTCCGACTTGGACAGAACCGCCGAGAGGACACTGACAATGAATATGGTTATTGTATTTTTATTATTATTGTTATTATTATTATTAATATTATTATTGTTATTTTTAATAATCTGGAATGGGGCATAGTACCAAAATCTGTTGGATCGCTCAATGTTATATCAAAGATGCAAATTCAAAGGAAAATTATGGAAAAAAGTTGACTGACAGCCCCATAACATTTCATTGCGAGGTAGGGCTGGTATATGAACAAGATTAATCGTCAACAATTTTAATTTAAATTTTATTTATTCTTTTTTATTTATTTATTATAAATTTTAACAATTTAAAATCGATAGCGCATAGACTTACCGTAGTGCCTCGTCAGACAGAGCAGAGTTTGAAACGTCTTGAGTGAGGACGAACCATTGCTGCACCAGAGGAATGATGTAGCGAAGTAGTGAATCGGTCGAGATTGATGTCTGAAATATAGATAATACTAAACGTCATTTTTTAAAAGGGGCATCACACCCAATTTTTGCATAAAGCCCCATGTTTGCGGATAATCATTGTTTGCCAACCATATTCTTTCGTAACCCGATTCATCGTATTCTACAGTAGCCCATCTACCATAATCCACCGTAACTCCGTACTCACCTTCTCTACAGTAACCCATCTACCATAACCCACCGTAGCCCCGTACTCACCTTCTCTCCCTCAATCATCTCAGCCAATCTCCACATGGCCCTCTGTCTACGATGACTCTGGATATGGACAATGTTCTGGAAGAAATCCGCTTCTTCGTCATCTGTAACGTACAAATATCGATTGGATGTATCGTGGCAGGATTCTTCAATCGATACGAAGAATACAAGCTACGGTAGAATCAATCAATCAATATCCCGTATCCGAACAAATGAACCACTCGCTGCCTTACCCGAGAAGAATCAATCAATACGATCAACTTTATTCGAAAAGCATCAATCAATAAATACTAGCTACCGTACCCGATCGAAGCGTGCCAAGAGGACCGATCTTGGGATGATCCGGAACCGCACTCACGAGCACCGCAAACGCTCGCATAAACTCATCTCGAACGACCTAAAAAAAATTTGAAAATATAATTCTGCTTAAATATTTAAGAAAAAAGTGTATTCCACTCAAATCTGTTTCACACACACACACAAAAAGCTGCCCTGTCCGAGCAATGTGTGTAAGAATGGAATAAATTTTTAGAAAAAATACCATTTACCTGATCTTTGTGACCGAATCCGTGAATGATGAGCGGCGCTAGGGTCTTGTCGATCGCCAGCATACGACCCGACTGTTCTGTAGTCTGATCTTTGGTCTTTGCGGTCTGATCCTGCTTCTTCCTCGGCTCCTCTACAGCCTCAACGACGACTTCCGACCGACCCACTGCCTTGATCAGCTCTTGCAGCGCGTCTGCAGCAGCAGCACGCAGCGCCACGTCATCAATCTGGAATGGGGGATAATCGATCGATGATCTTTGATCTCTGGAAAATTGATCTTTGATCTTTGATCTCACCGTTCTCAGTGCGTGCACGTCATCGTGCGCGAGCAGCGCGACAAGATCGCTGTCAATCTTGGTCGTATCACGGCAGAACTGCAACACAATAAATCAGCCAATCAATAAACTGATCTACCGTAATCTATTAGGGTGTAACGTATATTTGGTAGCACTTATTGATGAGATCATCATTCTCTCATAATGAAATTGTCCGCGAAACTCAACCTAGATATTCTTTTTAAATAACAGGCTTGCCAACATCGATGGGGGCTATTCTATGAGTCACATGATCGACCCACCGGACCTACCGTACCTTCTCAATCGTATTGTAGGCCAAATGCCTCTTCTCGTAGTCCATCTCATCAACTTTGCGACCATCCCAAGAGTTCAAGTCGGCAGCTGTCGTCAGCAGAGCTCTGAAAGCACACATACGCCTTGCCCCTGGTGTCCAGATCTACCAAACGGAGCTAGTGCTTACCGTAACTCCGCACCGCTGAGTCGTTCGTTGGCGCCGAGGCCACGGAGGACAGACGCGAGCGACTCTCGACTGGGACGAAGATCGACCGATGAGAAGAGTGGAGTGATCGATCTAGAAAAAGAATCGTAGGGCTGTTAGACGGAATCGTTGATATAAGGCAAAAGTCGAAAGCGCGTACCGTAGCAGAGCTCTAGGCTGCTCGAGGGTGGGCGTGAAGTTGGCGAGAGCTGATAGGATCGTGGGCAGACGTGTGTCACGAGGCTTGTCGATTGCCTGAGAGATAAATATATATTATTTATTTATTTAATAAGGAATACGAAACCTCGCAATCATTGCCATCTTTCCTACAGTATCGTGCGCATGCTACCATAGTCTAGAGTATCCCTCCCCACTCTCATCTACAGTATACCTGTTTGAGCAGAACGGCGGCGAATCGTGACCGATGTGAGGGCGATTCGATGAAGGCGGACAGGCGAGCGAGCATCTCCAGGTCCGTTGAGGTGTTGGCGAGCTGAATATGAAAGATCAAAGATCAAAGATCATAGTCTAAAGATCAAAGATCATGGTCTAAAGATCAAAGATCATAGCCTAAAGACCAAAGATCATAGTCTAAAGATCAAAGATCATAGTCTAAAGATCAAAGATCATAGTCTAAAGATCAAAGATCATAGTCTAAAGATCAACTGACGCATCCTTGTTCGATCGTATTAAGCAGGAAGGCTAGGACGAATGGCAGTTGCTGCACCATCAAACGCGTACCCGTGTTCACTCCTCCTAAAAAAACCAATTGATCAATCAATAATCACTCGACGTTGATTTATCGATTAATCTTTCACCTCCACGATCGAGACGATTTGTCGAAAAACAAAGAGACTATTATGACCAACTTATTACATAGAACTCGACAAAACGATCGAATATTGTGATCTTTTGTGCACATTTTAATCTAATAAAGCAGTTGATCTCGTGTTTCAAAGGAACATTTTACGCAAGCGAAAGAGATCCTGCACAAATTTCATTTCATTTTTTGAAAATAGTCAACACTATCGTTGTCATCGAAAAGAGCGCCAACAATGGCACATAGGATCTTGCAGTGGCGATTACTTCATGCAATCGAACATATTCATTGTCACTTCATTTTGCTATTTCATCATCAAGCGTTTCATTATTTATTCATGAATACGTATAAATATTATTATTATTATTAACTAAAAGTATCGCTAACCCTTTTGCTCCAACTCTGGTAGATCGACCTGGGGAAGATCAGGCATCGTCTGCAGTTCATCAGCATACGTCAACAGATTCGAGAAGGCTGTACGGAGAACGGTAACCACGTCCTGAAAGGAAAAATGATCAATATTTATAAATCGATACTTGGTTTTCAATTATACAATTTTTGTTCTTTGCACTAACCGCTGATAATTCAATTGGAAACGAACCATTCATGGGCGCCAACATGGGGGTGCCCCCTGTAAAATTAAGGATTTTCCAAAATTTGTGGAATGCCCTCTGTAAAAAAATGACGTTTAGGCGAAATTTTTGAAGAAAAGAGTGAAGGCCCCCTGTAAAATTAATCATTTTTCGTTCGAATGCCCCCTGTAGAATCGAGCTCCAGGTACCCCGCCCATGTATGAAACGAACTCATCTTTCACTCACTTTTGAAAGAATAATTAATCAAGCAAGAGAATTCAAAATACTGAAGCGCTCTTTCTCTCAGTCATTTCGTTAAAATTACATTTCTAACTATTCATTTATTTTCGAAGAAACGATAAATATTCATTATTTATATTTGTGTATTATTACTATTATTTTCGAAAAGCTAAAAATGAACGATCGAATCCTTCGATAACTGCATTCCAGCCAACGGCAAAATGAGCACCTTTAACCAGGCGAATTCAAGTCGCATCACTTCCACAATATCACTGGGAATATCGTACAAAGATGATATTAAGCAAGCATACCGCATAATTGTTACACTATTATTTTACCAGAGGCCGTATGCATAAACGCCGTTAAACCGTTTGCCGACAAACGTGACGTCAAAAGCGTAGGCGGACGATTTTCGACAAACGCCTTCGCCTACGGTTGTGACGTCACGTTTGTCGGCTAACGGTTTGCCGGCGTTCATGCATACGGCCTCTGTTCAATCAATATCAGTCAATACCGTACCCTCTTCCTCAGTGATATAATAAGTGAAGAGCACATCAACTGGAACGGTGTCGACATCGCTCCCTTCGCCGTGATCTTCTTCTTGCCGTCAATCTTAAAATACATTTCAATAAATCTTTAATAAATAAATACTTAATTGATATAATTAACATACCTTCAGAGCTCCCTCCGTCGCGATACAACGTGTATTCAGCAACGAATACAAACTATAAACATAAACAATTATTATTATTATTATTATTACAAAAATATACATATTAAACATAAATCAATAATTGCTTAAAAATCAATAATTACGGTGGTAGAGAAGTCCAGCTGACAATCAGCTTTATCGTAGCCAATGGAGCCACGATTACGGTAGTCGGAAGGGTGGCATCGATAACGTCTGCAAAATCGATAGAATGAATGGTATAGTGTAATACAGGAGCCAATCAATAATCAGCTACCGTACCCTGGGGAACGTTGTGATGTTCGAGTCCCACTTGGAGAAAGTGCTTGCAGAGTACGGTAAGTTCGGCGGCTGCTAGCGGTCGAGCGGGGAACGATTTGAAATACTGTAAAATACAAGAAATTGGACGCAGTTATTCCCGATTGTGCACCCCGCACATCTCGGTTTCAGAATGTCCACATAAGCAGAAATAAAGATATCTGATGATAAGACATCGGAATCCACGGACTCACACAAATACTAGGAGATTAATTAAAGGACTCCCGCGAACATTCATCTACCATCTGCACACACTATCTACCGTATACCGTATACCATCTACCGAATACCGTATACCATCTACCGAATACCGTATACCATCTACCGTATATCCTATATCATCTACCGTACACCGTATACCATCTGCCGTATACCGTATACCATCTACCGTATACCCTATATCATCTACCGTACACCGTATACCATCTGCCGTATACCATCTACCGTATACCCTATATCATCTACCGTACACCGTATACCATCTGCCGTATACCATCTACCGTATACCGTATATTATCAACCGTATACCGTATACCATCTACCGTATACCGTATAAGGTATACCATCTACCGTATAAGGTATACCATATACCGTATACCATCTACCGTATACCTGGGTGAGCGCATCGGCGATGGCTCCTCGGAGCTGCTTGAGTGCTTTGAGCGGGAAGTGTACACGGGCCAGCTCCACGAGCACGGACGCAGTCAGTAGCAGACGAAGGAGCATGGATTGGTCAGATGGAGAGAGGGCGGCTGCCAGACGAGCCAGAACCTTCGACACTGATCGGATCGCCCTTAATATTATTTATTTTATTAATATTATTATTATTTATTTTATTAATATTATTATTATTATTATTATTATTATTATTATTATTATTATTATGTTATTTATTCCATCAAATATAATGAGAAGGGGTGATATGTATAAGGGAAAAAGGGATAGATGGATTTCCGTCGCACAAGGCGATTTCGGTTCTGGCACGGTGGCATTATTCATATCTTTATTATACATTATTATAGCCATTTTCTTCCAATAGATTATAACATAATTCTCACATCACATCTGTGGATGTATTATAAATAAATTAATAAATAAATATTACGATGACTACAAATCCCTCTATCCTCATCATTATACTTTTTGTTGTTGTTTTCCCACAAATTCGTATCAACATCATCTCTTATTTAAAAAAAAAGGAGATACAGTTGTGAATGAGATAACAATGTGCGCCCTATCTCTTTCTACCAATGATAATAGCCCTCATGAAGACTATTATAATTACCATCGAAAGGTTAAATGAGATGTATAATAGAATTGAAGAAGAAAATAATAATGATTGACATAATGATCAGCACACAAAACGTGTGTGTTTCACATTCAAACAAAAATCTAAAAAAACACGTAAGGAAAAATATTTTTTATGTGCTGATCACGATGTTAATCAAAGTTATTTTCTTATTCAATTTTATCCCAACTATATTATACATCTCAATGTGTTCCTCCCATTCATCCTTCCTTCCATCATCATCACCATCATCATAACTCCACCAGTCCATTAATCAAAAAGTGTGTCCACTTCACACCCTCACATATCTTCCCCTCTCCCCTGTTATTGCACTCCTCTCCTATGCACACTAAATCCGTCCCTCCCCTCTCTCTCTATGTGTGTAAATCAGTCATCTGCCTACTTAGCGTGAGCACATCTACTAGATAGATTCAGAGAGAGAGAGAGAGAGAGAGAGAGAGAGAGAGAGAGAGAGATATGCCAAGACAATGCGAGGGGAAGAAGCAGACAGAGAAAAGGATGATTCCCTATCCCATAAAGTCCCTTCCTGCTCTTGTGCTCTGCTTCTGAATTTGCGCCAGGCTCCGCCCTCTTTCAAGATCTACATGATTTTTGCTGTCAGTCTGTCCTAACCAAAATCCATCGAGTGGTTAATATCGTCTGAGTCAGCGCCTCTGATCCGGCATACGCACCACACTGGATCAACACGCAGACACCTTTTGCCCAAATCACCAGTGAAAATCGACTGAGTCAGTCTCAAATAGGCTCCGCCCACTTCGTGTTACAATCACTCAAGAACAGGGACAACAGTTGCTGTCAGTCAGCAGCAACTCATCCACGCCTCACTAGAGAGCGAGGAGACAAAGAGAGGCAGAGAGAGGGGAGAGAGAGAGAGAGGTACAAGACAGAGGAAAGAAAATAGCCACTTGCTACAACTTCTTCTTCTTCTTCTCCTCATTCAAGCCTTTTCTTCCTCATCATCATCTCAATTTCTGATCCACCTTCTTTGAGAGAAATAGGACCATCTCAAATTACCAATCGGTCATCGCTCATGCCACCCTGAGCCGAGCTCCCCCCTCATCACCGGCCCAAAGATCGTCTTTCCCTTCATATTCTCACGGTAGTCTTCATCGTTGTCTGTCTTCTTAATCTCTTCATTGTCGTGCATTTCTTCCCGTTCCCGAACCACTTCCTTCCTATGTATATTCGGAGTCGTTCTTCAATCATCGTTTACTATTCCTCCATCCCTCTTCTTCTTCTACTACTACTCCTCTTCCTCACTAATACCATCACAGCCTTTGTTGTGCACTCCAATCCGTGTCGGTGAGTCCACTCCTCCTCCTCCTATCTCGGTTGTCAACAATAACACACTGAGACAATGAGTGACAGAATAAAGCAAGTTTTGCTTTGCTGGACTCTATGAGCAATTTTTCGTTCTTGAAGTAATGTATGAACCTTACAAGTGGTGCACAACATGCATGTTGGACCAAATAAAAAGTTTCTAGAAAAAAAAAGCTTCCTAAATATGCCATAGCCACACATAGATACAGCTGAGTCTAGCGATTAGATATAGCTCCCATATAATATCTTCCATCTTCATCGTGAGCTTTCAGACTAGATGACACATCTGTGACGTCACTATCAACGTGTTCATGTCTACCGGACGATCAATCGATAGTGATCGAGTGTAGTGAAGCACGCCTCTCGAAAATACCCATACTACCGCCAGATACGCCAATCACTCTCATACTCAAGGTGAATTCAGACTGCTGACTGGTACTTGATATATGTGGACTAGATAACAATGTTTTGCCACAATATAATTTTTTTGACAGTTACTCAGGAAAAAAACTAACTCTCTCAAAATGAATATTTTAATTTGGAGAATTACTGAATTATTGACAGACAATCCCAATCATCTTTTTTTTTAAATCACAGCATGTTCTAGAATGACAACTTGTACACTCTTCCGCCCGATTCATTCGGCACTGCCGACGTTCTCTCTATCGATCTATCCAACAATGGACTGCGATCTGTCAGTGCAAATGCATTCAGAGGACTAGAGGTATTTCATTTATTTATTTGATACACCCGTGACATGTGCGGCAGCAAATACAGGAGCGATAAGAGAAATAATTATAATAATGATAGAAGGGACTTGTGGAAGGTGACAGGGGTTTATCGATAGCTATCAAATCGCCAGTGACCCAGTTTGAGTGAGGTGGACGAGGCCTCAGAACGGGAAGGGGACCGTTCTAGGTAATAAATACAGACCTCTTTACTTTGATAGCGGTCACGACCTACACTTACCCATGCATGATTCTCTTTCACTTTACTGACAAAATGCTTAGAAAGACAATACTGTCATAAGCATCACTTCGTATTCTTGCTGTTCAGTACTGTTAGGAATGGGAAGTGCATAACTAATTAATATATAGAAGATTAAGGGAGGGAGGACGCTAAAGAGCAGCTCGTGCCTCTGAAACATAGTTCATGCATAATTCACACGAACAATTATGTGTGCAGGGATGGGCTTTGAGGATATAAGGAAGATAGAGAGGAGAGAATTAGAGACAACTCCCACTATCCTTTTAGCCTCATTCATCTAGTAAACGCTAAATTAGTACAAATGAAGTGTCTTTAGGACATACTAGCAGACACAAAACGCATATCCAAACAACCGTGTATTTCCATGACGGATTTATGTGACTTATAGGGGATAGCCCATAACATTCCAGTCACACATTTTATAGGTACATACACATGCACAGCATGTACGTATATATTGCCATGCATGAATATATTTCTGCCCCTATCACAAAATGCAATTAAACTTATTGTCAGATATCAGGACTGAAACAAATACTCCATTCAGGATTCCCTTCGCACACTTCGCCTCTCCGAGAACAAATTGTCAGAGCTACCCACATGGTCGTTTGCGTATCTCACGCACCTGGAGACCCTCGATGTCTCCTTCAATAGAATCGCAGTGATACGGTAATCCGTAATTCTACCGTACCTAATATTTACCTGCCCATCATTTAGAAACAAAGCCTTCGACGAAACAACGCTCACGTCACTGAGATTTCTCTACTTGCAGAATAACATGGTACCTTTCAAATAATATTAAAGCACTGATATTTAAAAACATTTTGTTCTTCAACTTAAATCACAAGCAAATCACTCTATCTAGATATATAAATTTTAAACTGTAGATAGAGACTGTACCGACTCAATCACTTCGTCGTCTACGGTGCCTCGTCCTTTCTCTGGCATCTAACAGAATAACCTCACTCGAAAAGTTGTCCCTGCCTGCCACACTGACCATACTAGATCTCACTGGAAATCTGCTTTCTGAGGTGAGCAAATTCGACTTCTTCCAATCAATAAGTCGACATTAAGATTCCTTATCTCGCCATGGCCGAGCAGAATGATCTACGTGAGATCAACCTCGAGGGCAATCGAATCACCAAGACCGACTACAATCCTGATGTATACTTCCCATATCTCATGACAAATAATTGGAAATAACTATTAGATCATGCTGAGCAACGAGCTCAGGGTCGTCCTGCGCAACAACCGCATCACCGCTCTTACTGTTGATTCGTTCAAGAGCTTCCGCAAGTTCACAACACTTGATCTTAGCTACAACGAGGCAAACAAAGACTCCTTTATTTTATATTAATCAATATCATTCCAGATAGCTACCGTATCACCACACATTTTCGAAACGGTCAGCACGTGCAAAGATCTGAACCTCTCGCACAATCGAATAACCGCCCTGACCAGAGGAACATTCGAGAATATTGGCAAAAGTGTGGAGAGACTAAGTCTCGCATGGAACGACATGCACACTGTGCCTGAGGCTCTGGCTGATTTACGAGTACTACAGGCTCTGTCATTGGAGGGAAACAAGATGAGCAAGTGAGTGCGCTTACAATTCCAAGCATGATAACAAAGTGTACCAAATGATACGATTAGCAGAGCAATAGCTCAACTGTTCTATATAATCCGGACTAACTGTAGATTTCATTTATCAGGCTGAACGTGGAGCCAATGACCGTGTTCAAGGACACCCTGGTAGAGTTGAGTGTAGCCTACAACCATCTGAGTGTCGTGCCGGAAGACCTTCTACTCACACTGAGTGCACTCAAGACACTCGATCTGTCCAAGAATCGCATAGAGACGGTCGAGGCGACATGGCGCATAGGACAACTGCACAAGGTATTACAATACCACATTCATCACGGTAGTTGCTAGCTGACTGTAGTAACACAATTACAGTATTCTCTTGCAGCTCCTTCTCGCTGCAAATCGGCTCACAACGATAGCAGAGCCCACATTCTTCACGCACTCTCCATCTCTAACTTATTTGGATCTCTCTTTCAATAAGATCCATACACTTGCACCGACTGCATTCACAACCCTGTTGGCACTCGACACACTATTCATCAAGGTTTTGCTCTCCCCCCCCCCACAACAACAATGGAATAGAAAACGCGTACTCTAAACACGAATTTATATTATATCGATATGACCCAATTAAAAAAAACATTTAAAAAAACTCGAGATTCATTTTCAGCACAACAAGCTCACCCTTGTTCCTCGCGAGGCTCTGCTCGCACAGACTTCCCTGCACACTCTCGTACTCGATGCAAATCTTATCGAACATTTGCCCACTCAGGTGCCTGACACTAGAGCTCGACAATATAGCTTTTTAATTCATTATTGACAGAGCAACATGTCGAACAATAGAAAGCTCGCACAGCGAGAGGCAATGTGAGCGTCTAGTGTCAGTAGAATTGGGTTAACGCATTTCAGACGACTGCTCCATGGCCACGATTAGCCCGACTCTCTATCAACTCGAATCGGATCATATCCATGGACGACCGAGCATTCTCAGCGGCATTCTCACTGAAATACCTTGATCTGTCGCGCAACCGAATCGCAGTTGTGAAACCACGAACATTCGAGGTAAACAATCTTATCATTATCATCAACCTTATAATTTATTAGAGTCAAAACACATTTCACATCAACTGAATTTGCACAAAACATGCATTGCACTCTAGAATCAGTGTAAACACGCTGCTGCTAGAGCAATAGAGCGAGAAGTTACGCTAACATCAATCAGCGGCAGTGAGATATAGAGATATCGAGAGACAGAGAGTGAGAGAGACTGCAATGATCCAATCCCATTATCTCGTCTATTTGCCGACAGCCGATAGACATCATATGACCGCAATCAATCAGATACAAAATATAAGCCGCTAAAATTCGCACCACGATCAATCGATAATTGCAGCTCCTTCGTCTCACCACACTTCTTCTATCACGGAACGAGATCAAGCAACTTCATCCCATGGTGAGTTATATCTTGGTTCAAAAATCAAAGATCAACTTTCAGTGCATCGCTCACATCAATGACATGCGCCGCATAGATTTGTCATTCAATAGAATCCGCATATTACCATCTCGGTCGATCTATAATGTAACCAGTATTGATCGTTTCACTCTCGCCCACAATCGGCTTGAACATCTGGAACACGAGGCGTTCTATGAGGTAGGCAACGATACTGGAGAAATACACGTTTATTTCGAATTCCAGGTCCGTCGTATAGGCCGATTCGACCTCTCTCACAATCGACTCAGACTCTTCGCTTGCATGATCTTCAGCTCACTGGCAAGGGTTGACGAGCTAGATCTGTCGCACAATCAGATCTCCAGGTAGCACACACCTCCACAGCAAAGATCAAACATCTCTTGCAGTCTCGAGCTGTCGTGCCTCAAGCCGTCGCTGGTCAGGCTAGATCTCTCGCACAATATGCTGCAGACGCTGGAGGAAGACCTGCTGGAGGGTGCGCACTCCTTGACCACTTTATCGCTCGCGTACAATCAGCTGCTATCGGTGAACGCGCACGCACTGAGTGCCGTACCGTCGGTGAGCAACATCGATCTCAGCCATAATCATCTGCGTCTCATACGCAAGGGAACGTTCGGCAAACAGGTAGCTAATCTTGACTTCGATCCAAACTATTATATATTCATTTCATGAAATGGCAAGACCAAGATAATCCTTTTTTAACACTTCAACGACAAATGATAAATATGTTTGAGCGGTCAATCAGCATGCTGGATCTCTCACACAACGCGCTCGTATCTCTGCATCCAGACGTTCTGGGCATAAACAACGTGCATTCTCTACGACTCGCAGGCAACCAGCTCGTATCTATACCCCTCGAGGTCTGGTAGCCATTCAAATTATGCTCGAACTAATTCTTGATTTAAAAAAAATATGTGATCTTTTGTTGTTTATTTCATCAAGCATTAAAGAACAAAGATATAAGAATCCATAAACATATGCGCAGGGTCTTCGAAGTGTGTCTCAGTCGCTGGAATCACTCGACCTCTCCGAGAACTACATCACATCCATCGATGCTATTCAGTTCGCCTCACTGCCCAATCTGCGCACCCTTACACTGGCAGGTTAGCGTTTAAAAGCGTCTATAGGTATCAGCGAGAACAACAGATTATGGTAGCTACTCAGGAAATCGTATACAATCCATCGAGGAGGAACTCTTCGCCGGTCTTCCTCGACTGGAGCATCTCGATTTATCAAACAATCCCTTCTCCAGTTGGCATCCCAATGCGTTCAAGGTACAGTAACCTCGGGCACGACCACCGTTCATCATAAATCAAATTCAGGGGCTCTCTGAAAGTATACTGTCCATCAGTCTCGCGTCCACTGGACTCTTCTCTTTGCCTAGATTTGACGCGCCGGAACTGGAATCGGTCGACTTCAGCGGGTAAGTATCATCAGCATATAGCAGCCAAAAATAGCGCACACACTTGCAGCAACAAGATCCGGGAAGTGGATCCTGCTCAGTTCGAGGCTCTTCCCCGGCTACGGTCGCTGAATCTATCCTCGAATGGCATCACCACACTGCCCGACCGCGTCTTCGCCAACCTGTCGACTAGTCTTGAGCGGCTAGACCTGTCCGCAAATCCATTGCACGCTGTGACTGATCAGCATCTAGCAGATTTGACTAGGGTAAGAAGTCTTTCTACACACTTCTCTCATTCGCAACAACATCACAACAGAAAGTCATATCTATCGTAAACCGAATTGCCAGTTCGAATGTACCATTACAAAAATAAATTACAGCTGAAAGGACTGTTCCTCAACAACATGCCCTCACTGTACGCACTATCAACCGCAGGCAACTTTGGGAAGCTGACGTCGTTGCGCGAGCTTGAGGTACCACCGGATAAAACTTATTTTGACCTAGAAAATCTTGTACTCGGGTCTAACAAAATATATTTTTGTAATATACATAGAAACGATTTTTTTCGCATTTCAGAAAAAATAAACTTCTAAAAAATTAACTTTAACTTTATTTCATGTTGGTCTTCCCATGACAAATTTACGACCGATTCCGAGAATGGACTTTGACCAACTAACAATAAGCCAAAATTCCAGATGACCGCAATTCCCGAGGCCATAACCAACTACAACCTGACGGCCATACTGTTCGCCCTTCCACCTCTCGAGCGTCTCGCCGTCCAGATCAATGACCGCGTGCTGACGGATCAGTTGCGGAGCGCGGACGCGCGCTCTCTGCGCAGTCTCACCATATCGGGTGGCAGTCTTTCTGAGGTATACAAAAGAAACAACCATCTGCTAATACTGTCTAGACTTAAGTCGGAAGGAAAAAAGTCTTGAAAAGCTATTTTCACGCCAGCCAAAACAAGCTAAACAACAAGTCGGCTTTCCGTTTTTTTTGTTTCCAGGTGTGCTTGTTAGCACCTGAAAACTCGTCAATTTCCGTTTACCACTCGTTTTAGCGAGTCATGGACCGGTATTGGAACTAACGGGGAAGAAGCCTAATCACTAATTATTTATAGATTGATCCGGGAGCGTTCCGACAACTGCGCGGCTTCGATTTTGAGTTGTCCATTGTGCACACCAACATCACCGCCTTTCCCGCGGCCATATTTGACACACTGACCGATATACAAGTGAGCGAAAAATGCAAAATATTAATAATAATAGGGGGAATAGGGGGGGGGGGGTGGGGTAGTTCACAATAAAAACTTTATAATCCACTATATCAAGCACAATATTAGCTATCTTATATATTTTTAATTTTTTGCATTTGTAAACGTATACTTGTACATCTATTAATGTTATTGTCCTAATATACCACACCAAACATGATAGCCCTAATTTTAATATAAACTTTTTTGAGCGTCTATCGCTCTCACTGGAACACAATAAGCTGACGACGCTCACTCCCTTCACGCACACCTCACCACCACTACTCAATCGACACGCCACAACACTGCAGACTGTGTCACTGGTTGTAAGTAACTCTGACCTACTCTAATTTATACTTATTGCCATTGTAACAAACATCAAAGATATGCATTGATATCTAAACATCAAACCCAGATTCTAGATCACGACCCGAGTCATAATCACTATACTACGCCTAGGGCAATCCGATCACGTGTGACTGTCGGATGGACTGGCTGGCCGAGTGGCCAATTGTCGGCCAGCCTTGCATCGGCCTCATTCCCGCCACACCACGACGATTTGAAGATGGCGAGTGCAACAACGCCAACGCCGTTTCCCACTGTACCCTATTCGCGATTGCGTTGGTTGCGCTGGCGCGTTTCTAATAGGGGAATGGTGCACGCCTTGGGGCGACGTTTCCCAAAACACACACGCACACAACAAATCGCGACACTCACCATCCGGTTCTCGGCAGTGAAATCTGCTGTAGGTGCTCGGAGATGTCCGCTCGAACCTTCTCCAATAGAGGATCGGTGTCGGCATTGCCTGAGGAGATATAGGTTACAGTATCCTTCGACAACCCGAGTTACCGTAGTCTAGGCACTTACTACAGTATCCTTCGGCAACCCGAGTAACCGTAGTCTACGTGGTTCACTCTCCGATGATCTTTAAATGTCCCTTTTTTTCGTCAGTATCCCCCCCCCCCCTCTATGTCATCCCACTTATATCTCGTGAACTTGTCTCTGATCTCGCCATATCACTCACTCACCGTTATATCCCACATCGATAAAATCATCCAGAACCATTCCTAATCATTCTCATACACTTTCGGCGCCCTCACACGACTTCTTATATAGTTCGAAATATGGTGGATCGAATTAGAAAAATTGTTATTTTAATTGTAATTTTTCGCATGAACAAAAGATTCACTCATTTGAGAAAATGATAATAAAGTATATTTAAATAATTAATAATGGTATGATTACCGAGCTGTGGCATGATGGGCGCGAACAGAATGGAGAGGAACGTCGTCAACTAAAAAGCAATCAATAAATTTTTTTTGTACAATGATGCAAAGATGCAATGCAAAGAGCAATATACATATCAGACATATGTTTGCACGAGTTTCGAGAAATTTCAAGATAGTTTATTTTCTATTTTCATGATTTCATAACGAATTTTCAAGCATTTCACGCGTTTTAGACCGTTAAATTCGCGATTAGACAAAAACGCCACTTCAAGAACAACTCTGATTAAAATAAAAGAAATAATATTAAATATAATATATGATATATTGAATACAATTTGATAATATAGGCATCTTTCAGTCAATTATTTATTTATTTATTTCAAATACGTAGCCAAGTGGAACTAATCACAGCGCATTCTCAGCACCCTTTTAATCAGCGCGCAACAGGAACTCAGCGGGTGCAGAAGAGAAAGGCTACACATTTGACTAAATCCCCCCTCCTAGCAGTGATCACCCGCAGGACTTCGTGTGTCTTGAATAACGGGTTGTGTGCCTTAACCTTTTTACCTTTACCCCCTCTTCCCCTTTGCTAGTAATTTAATAATATAATTTAATAAACTAAATCCTCACCTCCTCTGATCTACATCCGGCAATGGCATTCATTAGCGCCGTCTTCCGAATCACGTGCGCCTTCGCACTTGACTTGAGCATACCCAGCACGATACTGTAACGATTATGGATTAACCACAGTTACCGTAACCAAGCTAGCAAATAAAGTCAATTATCGATAGCCAGACGTGGTGTCCTACCGTAGGAAGATCGGAATGACTTCGGCACGGTGTCCCTCGTCGATGGCACTATTGTCATCGTCGACGGTGAAGAGGGCGAGCTCATCACGGAACGTCTTCTCTCCCGTCAAACGCTCAAAGTTCTCCCTGAACAAAGCACAATGATTACCATGCATTTTTGGCGCCCTCACAGAATTTTATTTATATAGTGGGTCGATGTAGAAAAATCGCTATTTTTCGCTTAATTTGTGGTCAGACATGGTCCATGGTTATCCCACGGCCAAAAAATGCGGGTGGGTAACGTAGATTTTCGGCAAAAAATGCGGGTGGGTACACAAAAAATGGGGGAAATTAAAACTATTTTAAAACGTATTATTTCAGTTGACAGTTAGACTATTTATCGTACAGTAAGAACGAGAACTGATTTTAATAATATGCGATTTCGTTCAATACTGCGCTATATTACATGCATAGCATCTCAATCCTTACATGGGCGCCAACATGGGGGTGCCCCCTGTAAAATTAAGGCTTTTCGAAAATTTGTTGAATGCCCCCCTGTAAAAATGACGTTTAGGAGAAATTTTTCCAAAAAAAACGTGAAGGCCCCCTGTAAAATTGGCCATTTATCGCTCGGATGCCCCCCGTTGAATCGAGCTCCAGGTAGCCCGCCCATGTATGTCTCAATCTGATCGGGTACCGACAGAGAAAAACATGAAACTCAAGAAATTTAGTGATCATTGCGTTTAAGAGGATTTCCAGCGCGTTATCCCATGGTACCTACGGTGGGATAACGCTCTGGCAAATGAGTTTGACGCGTTCGTTTCACATTTCCATGTGGAAAATTAGAATCTCTGTCGGTACGCGACGAGAAATGACGCAAAAAAAATAATTTTTATATGCTAAGACCAAGGAAATAGAAAAAAATAAATTCAGTACGCGATAATCATGCCTGAAAATGCACCCCTCCAAACAACACTTTCCCGCTATAATTTTCATATTTCTTATTGCCCACTATGTTCTCTGTCGGTACGCGACTCTCTAAACGAAAAATCAAATTTTTTGAATCAATTAATATTTCAGTTCTTGTTAACGTTAAATTCCGACACAGCGTACTACTATCACTTCACTGAACTTAAAGATCGTACTCCTCTCATATTCGTACTCATTTATTCAATTTGTTACCATACTCTTTTCTTCAATTTTTTTTCGACATGATTGATTAATTAATAAATAATTTTTCAAGTCAACATTTTTCCAAATTTTGCGGGTGGGTTACCTACTTTTTAAAAAATTTGCGGGTGGGTCTATCCCATGGGATAACCATGGGCCATGTCTGTTTGTGGTCTTTCGAATAAAAAAATGAGCCTTATATAGTGGGTCGATCCTCACACTGTGAGGGTATGAAAAATGATGATTACTCATTTTCTCATAAATTATCTACTCATCTAATCAACCATTATCACTGGCCTAGCAGTGATCACCTTCGTGTGCCTTGAATAACGGGTTGTTCCTTTACCCTTTTTTACATAATCAATCATATTTGTGTTTAAGTAACACAATTTGGCACATTTGGCACACAATTTGGCACAACGTGATCGGTGTTTCGACCAAAGATCAAAGATCATTACTTGTATGGGGCTAGTGCCTTGATCTTGTAGGCAAAGAGGCACGCGAGCACCGGCTTCTGCAGCTCCACGCAGAGGAGCAACTGGAATACAAAAGAGAATTTATTTATTTATTTATTTATCCATCAGTTGAAAACAAGAATAAGGAATGAATGAAGCAATAAGGGAGTGATGGAGTTCCGTCGCTTAAGCGATTTCGGTTGGGGAGTGGAAAATTTGAGTATACAGCATATTGATTGAAGACTATATGAATTGATGTGCCACATAAGAACAGTATTTGTTTTTTTAATGATTAGTAATCGGTAAAGCGAAACGGTTAAAGATACCGTAATCATCAAACATTTTAAGATCAAAGATCAAACCTCATCAAGCATTGCTCGGAACTGCTTCTCCTTGTAGATCGACTTCAGATCGCTGAACTTCGCGAACAACTAAAGCATATTAATGTCATATTGAAAGATCAAAGCTCAATACGCCAAAAGATCAAAGATCAAAGATCAAACCTCCAATCCAGCAGTAAGCATCTGCACCGCAGCTCGCTTTCCTAGTCTCTTCTCAGTCTTCTTCTTCTTCGGTATCGACATTGTCTTCTTCTTCTCCTCCTTGGTCTTATTCTCCGTTTTCTCCTCTTCCTCTTCATGGTCTTGATCCATATCTTCATCCTCATCCATCTCTGCCTCTGCCTCTTCTTCTCCCTCTCCCTCTCCTTCCTCCTCCTCATCATAATCTGTCTCATTAGCCTCCTCCGCGATGGCCTCCTCCTCACGCAGATAATCACGCCTATAATATTGTTTTATTTTGCATAAATCCAACAAAAAACAATGTCAGTACGATCAGGATTCCACTATTACAGAGACGGATATGAGCCGGCTGCTACAGCGATTCAACAGGCGCAAGAATACCAATGAATACAGAAAATTTTCTCGCGATTAATTTGTCAAGCAAAAGGCGCGAATACAAACTAAGCAGTGCAAAGAGAGACCACGACTGCTCTCATCTGGACTACTTTTCGCGACTTTTAAGCTGCCTCGCTTCATGTTTCCGACTTTAATTTAATAAAATTGATCATGCATAAATAAATAAATAAATAATAATAATAAATAAATAAAATAATACGAATGATACATGATAAAGACTTACTGATAGATGGATCTTTATTTATGTATAATTAATTTTATTTAATTAAAGTCGCGAAACATGAAGCAGCTAGATTGCAAGTCACGAAAATTAGGCCAGATGAGACCAGTCGTGGTCTCTTTTTTTAAAATAAATAAATAAAGGATAAATACTTACTGATAGATGGATAGCACAATAGGGGTCAATATCTTCGTTCGTCTCTCCGCAATGTCCGGTGTCGTTGAGAGCAAACGGAAGAGTTGCACTCGGAAGAGGATGTAGTCCGGCTTAATTATATAATAATTAATAAATTATACAAAAATATGTCAAAGCTCCGCCCACTTTTGAAATAAAATACACATGAACTATTCACTGTATCCAAACAATGAACGCCTAATCAACAACCGCAATCTGGAACTAAATAATGAATAAAATTGTTTCAATGACCGGCACTTTAATGTTTCAACTGTTCCATATTGTAGGGATAGAATAGAAGGATTGATCGAAGCAAAAGAACCCCGCACACCTTCATCTCATCAGCAGCCTGCACAATCTCAGCGTACCACGAATGCTCCGGCGCTTCCTCGGCTAAAATATTGATTTATCGATTATTTCATCAATCAATAAGATTTAATCAATAAAATATTTCCGCCCACCATCTCTAATCTTCTTCGCCACCATCTCCAACGTGGCTCCCATCGTCTTCCAGAAATCATCGATTGGCTGTCCTTTGGCGAACGTCGCCACGATATCGTACACCTACAGTAGGGGCAGGTTATCGATCGATCACACGACGAGTTCAACGCCGTTATGTACAGCCAATAATGAACAGTGAATCTAGCCTAGTGCAGGTTATAATCAGTGGACGTATGCATGAATAGTTTTCCGTTGTCCACGCATTCGGCCACAGCTTACAAGTAATCGTCTTTAATAAAAAATAAAAAGGCCAATCAGATTTCGTATTTATCGCAATCGAAAACTCACAAACAACACGACAACGAAACGAAAGAGAGTTGCGAAAAGCTGCCAACCGCACACTAACCAGACGAGTATATATTATGTTTCACACAACACCAACCTGTGTCCAGAGAGGAGTGAAGCGCTCCATGAGTTGAGACAACAATACGCGAAGAATCATCTGAAAATGATCATTCAATTAGTAATATCCCATTATTAAAAGAGTAATGGAAATGTTCACAGCCACAGTGATCATTCATACATTGCATACTCTCGCCCAAAACTACAGTAATCACTATACAGTACTCACATGCTCCGTCTTCTCGAGTATCTTGACGGGGATGTGGCGCTTGTGGTACGGGTAGGACAGCTTGCGGAGGTACCTCAACATTATTCCATCGTAGAGATGGAAAGATCAAAGATCAACTCACATTAATCTGCTCCTGTAACCTTCCAGATTGAGGACCTCTCGTTCGGCAGTCAACAGAATGGAGAAGGCGGACTCGGTCTCCTGCAAGAATTGTCGGCCTGTATAGCAGGGCTGTGCGTAAAATCTTTTTCGTAAAATTTTCGTAAAACGTAATTTTACGACTTTTTTTCTCGTAAAATTCGTAAAATTCGTAAAATTTTCGTAAAACATTTTGAGCCAAATTTATGAGAAATTGTCCCAAATGTATTTCGTGATAAAAGATATGAAACAAGCAAATGTACATAAACGACTCTCTTATGCAAGGGGCAGACGATAAGCACAAAATTTCCGCTAAAAACTTGTAGAAAATTATGCATACATCTCCAAAGATTGATTTTCCGCCAATTCTTGTCAATAATTTCAAAAATTATTCAGTTTTTTTGTCATATTATTCGATTCGTTAAATTTTCATCATTTCGTAAAATTTTACGACGTAAAAATTTTACGAAAAAAGTCGTAAAATCGTAAAATTCGTAAAATCGTAAAACGTAAAATGCACAGCCCTGCTGTATAGGTATCCATGAACATTGGCAAACCGTTTGCCGACAAACGTGACGTCACAACCGTAGGCGGAGGCGTTTGCCAGAGATCCTCCCCTACGCTTGTGACGTCACGTTTGCCAACGTTCATGGATACGGCCTCTGACCTCCAGCACGATTCATGTTTCACTCTTCTATCAAATGGATAGCCACAATCACAATTCAGTTACATTTTGAAAGTATAGATAAATAGAATATATTGTACAACTATAAGTTTGCATGCACATTAGATTTCAAATTGTAAAATGTGTATTTAATATTATTTTAAGTCATAAACGCGAACTGTGATCCATAATTCAAAGTAGATGGACAAGTGAGGCAGGGAAATAATTATTTACTTTAATTCAAATTAAAATCAAAATCAATGTATTGTTCATTACGTACCAGCATAATAAAGTTATTATTATTAATGACATACCGCAACTCCGTCTTCATTGGGTGGCAGATTGAGCTTGAATGGAGAGAGACACTCGAGAATGGCCTTACGGACGGATGGACGACCGCTCAGAAGAGACTGCAATCATCGATTGAGTACAACATACGTGGGCGGGCATTGCCGCTGGAAATGAAAATCGGGGGTCGGAAGCAAAAATGGAGCATTTATACGTCATTTTGAGTGATTTTATTTGGAAAATCGGGGGGTCGGATGCCAAAAATCGCGGGTGTATTGCCGCTCGCGGCAGTGGTGCCCACGTATGGAGTACAATTTATTGTTATAACAGAAGCATTCATCCATATAATCAATAACTGGTATTTCTGACAAAAGCATCCACAGTCTCTTATCGTAACCCACAATAACAGTTACTTCAAACATAATACAGTAGTAACCCCTTACTATTGCAGTACTACTACGGTGTTCCATTCTTTGGCCTTCATCTCTGCGGTGCGGTCGCCCCCCCCCTTCTCTCTCTCTCTCTCTCTCTCTCTCTCCCTCTCTCTCTCTCTCTCTCTCGACCCCTCCTAGAAGACTGAAAAGTCAGGAGCCGTATTTCAATATTGTCAAACAGGCCTCTAGGACGAGCAACGTAGTCTTCGTGGGGTATTTTACAATTCTAATCAAGTTTCATATGCGGACGTTTTCGTAGTGGAGATGAATTCTCTCATTGTCAGAGACGAAATGATGGATCTTCTGGGTAAGAAGATTCCCCCCCCCCCTCTCTATCTAGTATGATGATAGGATAAATATTCATGTACACCCTAAACCCCCACCCTTTAAAAACTGCCACCGAGCCAAAACCGAAATCGCCTTATGCGACGGAAATCCATCTATCCCTCTTCTGTTTTATACATATCACCTCTTATCATTATATTCGATGGAATAAATAAATAAATGTACAGTAATCGTCAATCTACCGTACCTCTCCGAGTAGATCACACAGCTCATCTGCCTCTGTCTCGCTCGACCACTCATCACGCGCACGCAACCACAGCCACAGCACGCGTATCGCAGCGTCCGACGCATTGTGCGATCTGAAGATCAAAGATTGGATATCAAAGATTGGACATCGAAGATTAAAGATCAAAGATCATAACGCTTTATTGATTCATTGACGTTGAGCAAGTTGTAGGACGACTATCGTCCTTGAATCACATCCACGCATACTAAAAACCTCTCTCAGACAACAAATCAACAGGTGTCATGTACAACTTCTAAAATATGCTGGGGGGGTACTCTTATATAGCATAAATAGAGTACATTTGCATGTTTTTTTTCAAAGTAAACTTCACATTAACATCTCCTCTCTGTTATTAATGTAATTATGAATATATATATATATATATATATATATATATATATATATATATATATATATATATATATATATATATATATATATATATATTCGATGGAATAAAGAAATAAAGGAATAAGGTATATATAAATAAATAAATAAATTACATTGCACCAATAATCACAATACTCACCTCACAAATGCGAACAATTTCTGCTTGTCAATGGCTCCATGAGCAGTGGTCGGATCGATAATGAACAGGGAGGTCATGGCGATGAGAACGAGCTGAGCATCGGCCTCCACGGGTAGATCAACCGAATCACGATTATCGATCCGTGATCTGATCCATTCCTGCACCTTTGCCATACCTGCAACGAGGATACACAGTAGTATTTCATTTCACATCAATGCTAACTAACAATATACTCTAAAGCTCAAATTAGGATAACTATAGATTGACCCCCCCCCCATAGTCAAGCTCCCCTTAAAGGCACACCCCGAGCTAATTTGAAAATCCCCGCTCTGGATATGCTCCCTCGCTCTCTTTGTCTACGAGAGTGTTTGCAGAGCGCAAAGTAAAATTAGCTTGAAATATTCCTTCAAACTGTAAGAAGCAGAGAAAGTTGTCGTTGGCACCATGTGGCCACAAGCTAATTTTTAGCTTATTATTATTATTATTATTATTATTATTATTACTATTCTATACATACCAGTAGGAGTCTCATGAGTGGAGTACATCCAAGGCCAGACTACAAGCATTCGTGCCACCTCCTCGTCCACTCTATCGTCATCACAGATAGCCTCGACAGCACGGCATATCTGAAAGATAAAATTAATAAATTAATTTATTTATTTATTTATCTACGCACACGTGCGCAACAAGACAACAAGCAACAAGTTACAGCGAAATTATATAGATAATGATTCAATTGATACATCTCATATACTTCTCGCTTTTCCACCCCACACCCATTCATTTACTTGTTGTATAAATGTCGCCACATCCTTTTGAAGTATTAAAAATTAAATTAAATCTTGTTTATGCTTTAGTAGTTTCAATAGAAAATACAAAAGCATTAACAATAAGTCAGTGGTACAGAAAGTCAACCGCGGCTCAAGCGCATCTCTATCTACTTCAATCTGTCTTGAATATAAGAATGATTAGAATAATAAGAAAGTTGCCAAAAAATAAAATGGCCAGAGGAGAGAGTACGAGAGAGCGTGCTAAAGTGAGAGCGCAAATTTCGCTATTTTGATTTTCGGCATTCCTCTTACACTAGCCTTTCTTATACAGGGTGTCCAAAAAGTATTGTTACACGAATAAATCCATGTATCTTCCTCAGAAACCATCATAGCGAATTCAAACAGGGCATAGTATTTTCCACTTATCATAGCAACATAACAATGAATGGTCACACGATCTGGCCTCCATTGGCCGCGATGACGCCTCTGAGATGATGAGGGACAAAGTCGATGATGGGCCGCTGGTAGGGGATGCCGACTTTCACCAATGATTTTTTAAGAACTTCTCGGTCTTCAACAGCCATAACACGAGGATAATAGCCCAGTCTCCTCAGCAAGCGGATGCCAGTGGAGGAACCATTCGGAAAAAAGTGACCCAGACATGGTGCCGCACCCATATGTCCGACTTCATCTCGACTCCATAATGATCCTACAACTCCTCCGACCTAAACCCCTGGACTTCATTGTCTACCCCAATCAGTGATGGTTTTACCTGGAGTGTGCCTTACGGCCAAGAGTCCCCGTGTGCTCGTGGATCTCAATAAGGTGTACTACGTCAGGATGATTTTCGAGAAGGCCCTTTTCCCATGGTTCCTCTCCCACTTCAATGGGGTTTACTGGAACTTCTAGCAGGATTCAGCGCCTGCTCATTCGGAAAAAAAGTGACCCAGACATGGTGCCGCACCCATATGTCCGACTTCATCTCGACTCCATAATGATCCTACAACTCCTCCGACCTAAACCCCTGGACTTCAACGTCTAGGTAGTATTGTAGAGGGAGTCCTGCTCTACCCACCATACATACCGCAAGTCTCTCAAAAAGGGCTTGGAAAAGACATGGGAGAAAGTCGGCATCCCATACCAGCGGCCCATCATCGACTTTGTCCCTCATCATCTCAGAGGCGTCATCGCGGCCAATGGAGGCCAGATCGGGTGGCCATTCATTGTTATGTTGCAATGATAAGTGGTAAATACTATACCCTGTTTCAATTATCTATGATGGATTTTGAGGAAGATACATGGATTTATTCGTGTAACATTTTGGACACCCTGTATGTTACAATGTACGGTAATCAATGTTTGAAAGTTGAATTACAAACGCTTATTTTCTCTTTTCACAAAAAATCGATAACTACCGTACCGCCTTCTTTGCCTCTGTATGATCGGACGTATTGAAGAATGGAACACGAGAACCTGAAAGAGTACTTAATGAATATAATCTAACTCAATGGGGGTTCTACTGAAGATGGCCAACCCCATTGGGTAGAGGTTCACTGTGTACAACCAAATGGCCGAAACAGTGAATCTTGCCAATACTAATAACTACTTTTGATTCACCAATATCTAATTTCATGAGCACATTTACATGTTTAACTACGATTTATTTATATTTTAACAGTTGCTACAAAACAACATTTACTTTTCGATTTGATTCGTATCTTTCGATTATTCGAGATGCGGCTAGAGATATGTCTTGAAACACCCACGAAACCAGAAATCGCCTGCTTGCTAATACACAAACGATATTGAGAATGAAATTCACAATAAAGCAGGGTCATATAACTATCCCTTCAAACCACAAATAATAAAATCGATAATCAAAGAGGAAAATCAATAATTAGCTAACAAGAAACACATACCTCCTTGCCACAACTCTGACAGTGGCCTTCGTTCCTGACACAGATCTGCGTACAGTGCTATCGTGTCCGTGCTTAGTGCGCCCGTCGATTCCACCTCAAAAAGACAATCAATAAATCAATAATTAATAATCACCATATCTACAGTATTCTGCATATAACTACCGTACCTCTTTCGCCGCCAACTTGCCCAGGATAGGCATGATCTGGACATCGAATCGATCGAGGGTGGTCAGCTGACGCAAGACTCCGCCCACTCGAGCGCTTTCCAGCCAATCAGCGAGCGAGATGAGGAATGCCACGAGTGCGGTACTGTAGGCGGGAGCGTGCCACAGGACGAGCGCCAACTGGAAGATGGAGAGATCAAAGATCAAAGATCAACGATTAAATATAATATATGTATCGACGCCATGATAGTAAGCTACGAGGCGAAACAGAACAGATGTAATAATATGATTGAAGTAACGAGTGTACATGGCTCTCTGAGTATCATCAACCTTACTACCTCGTTGTGGTGTTGTATTTATGAGTCCCTAATGTATTGCTCTATGTATTTCACTATCACATCCCTACCTGAAACCCACATAAAGATATTATTACGTAAGAGGTAATAGTCTCCATTGGAGTACCTCTCATGGACTCTATTTCATCACAGCCTCAACTGGACCGACCAAACAATGTGTTTTTTTAAATTAAAATTTACTCAAAAGAGCGTGCACACTACAGTGTGCGTTCTTCTAAGAATTTTTGTTGTTGTTATTTCTTCCAGAAATCGGTGTAACCATTCACTCTACTCATTGTCAGACTCATAACATTGGTGAAACCGCAAACTCACATGAGGGAGCAGTTCAGCATAGTCCACCGATCGATCTCTATCTCGTTCCATTGCTGCACGAAGACCATCCAGAAGGGGCTGAGCAATCTCGGAGGGGTCTCTGCAACGGAGGCATTAATATTAATATTATTAATTATTCATAATGTACTTCCAACTACTAAGTACGGCTAATGGACGATAGTAGAACGGTTCACTTTTGCAGATTTAGCCAACAAAGCGGCGAAATAACAAACAAGAATGATAGACATGAGAGAAAGTAGGCATAATCAAAAAAGATGCAGAAAAGACTCCATCAACACTCTCTTCACACTTTTTGTTTTGTTTTTAAGCGACCAAAAGAAGCATATTTCTTTTCCAATATTAAAATTAAGAATAGAAACAATTTTTTAAACACTCGACTTTTTCCACACCTCTCCCTTCATTCGAATATTTGTGTTTAAAAAAACCGCAATAGTGCAACAATTCTGCACAGACTTCCGTTGTTTAGCAAGCAGTGCAGTTTTCTCCAAACTTCGACTCACTTCTTGAGCATCTTACTCCTCGTTACGGTGTGACCAATGAGCTGCCAGATCGCCAGACGCTCTCTGCTACCCTCACATGTTGTCGACAATTCCTACAATGTATATTATTATTATTATTATTATTATTACACACAATTTTTTCACGCCTGATATTCAATATTCATTCAATGAGATATGTTGGATCCGGGGAATATTCCGGAATCCGAAGTCAGGGGAATCTGCTGTACTGTGCTGCAACCTCGATTTGCGATCGAATAAATAAAACTCTCTTCAGTTATTCCTCGTCTCTCCTCTCTATCTCTCAAAAATACGTCAATGAATCAATCAAATCAACGTTGTCATAGTCTCAAACTAATGATTACAAATCGCAATATTCAGTGAGCGACATGAGCAGCAACATTCCCGTTTCACTAACAATAAGTCCATAGACTCTTCTTTTGTATTTAATAAAACGATTCGCTCTCTCTTTGCCACTCTATAATACCCTCATAATGCTAGGATCGAACCATTATATCACGCATCTCGCCTAAGAATTGACCGATTCTACTACACACTTTTGAGTTGACCCACACTATTCTCCACAGTTTTCGATAGGCCTTGGGTAGGACATCAATAATCCCGAGTAGTAAGGATGGTAGATCACGCATCTCTCCAGGAACTCACGTGAAAGTACGTCGTTGAGTCTCCTTCCGATGCGATTTTCTCGGTTCACAGTAGAGCTATGAAAAAGTTTCCAACATATGAAATGTGTATTTTCTCGAGTACTTTCAGATAAAAATGTGAAGATTCAATTTTTTAAATTTTTCGCTCCCTAAGAAATTGATCGCGTTCCATAGTGCCGGCAAAGATTTTTTTAAAGGCTCAGTGGATAGAGCTCGTTCACAGCTTTCATTTAAGCTCTTGGGAGACGATTTTCATGGGGATTTGACTGAACTACGTCCAAAAAACTGCATTTGAATGCTGGTAGATCACTAATGAAAGCTTTGATCTACTCGAAATTGTCGGCTCCTTAACAGGGTTGTCCTGTAACATACGGGAGAATGGGCTGAGGATCATTCTGACGTCGATTCGCTCACACATACTTGGACAGCATTGCCGCTAGCGGCAATACCCTCCCGATTTTGGCACCAAACCCACCCGATTAAACCAAAATTCACTGAAAAATTGAAAACGATTTGGGCAAAATTCACTTGAAAAGGACATTTTTGTGTCAAACCTACCCGTTTTTGGCACCTGACCCACCCGATTTTCATTTCCAGCGGCAATGCCCGCCCATGTATGCGCTCACATATGTTCGTTTCGCTCTCGCTGCAGCCAAACCAGCGAAACTAGTCCCTTCTGATGGTTCCTTGTACAGATTGACCGATGAATACCGAAGATATATTCAAGTTATGGCTATCTGGCTCTCTGGCCAAGTGATCGATGTTCCTCGAAGAATTCTAGAGCGAGTTTTCGTTGGACATAATCTATCCCATTCGACTTAGCCATCTTGGATGCTCATTTACTGGTCCGAAATGGGAAATTCTCTCATATCTACACTACTCATCGGTCAATCTATACAAGGAACCATCGGAATAAACTAATTTCACTGGTTTGGCTGCAGCGAGAGCAAAACGAACATATGTGAGCGAATCGACGTCAGAATAATCCTCAGCCCATTCTCCCGTATGTTACAGGACAACCCTGTCAAGGAGCCGACAATTTCGAGTAGATCAAAGCTTTCATTAGTGATCTACCGGCATTCAAATGCAGTTTTTTGGACGTAGTTAAGTCAAATCCCCATGAAAATCGTCTCCCAAGAGCTTAAATGAAAGCTGTGAACGAGCTCTATCCATTGAGCCTTTTAAAAAATCTTTCCCGGCACTATGGAACGCGATCAATTTCTTAGGGAGCAAAAATTAAAAAAGTTGAATTTTCGTGAAAATACACATTTCATATGTTGGAAACTTTTTCATAGCTCTACTGTGAACCGAGAAAATCGCATCGGAAGGAGCCTCAACGACGTACTTTGACGTGAGCTCCTGGAGAGATGCGTGATCTACCATCCTTACTACTCGGGATTATTGATGTCCTACCCAAGGCCTATCGAAAACTGTGGAGAAAAGAGTGGGTCAACTCAAAAGTGTGTAGTAAATCTGTGGATTTCGGTCAATTCTTAGGCGAGATGCGTGATATAAGGCTCATTTTTATACGAAAAATTACTAAATAACGATTTTTCTAAACCGACCGACTATTAAAACCATAGGTGGGCACGCTGGGGGAAAGGCTGTGCGCAAACCGAGCAATTGTAAGGCAATGCTATGCGCACGGTCTTTTCTTTGGAGATTTGACTGGAAATTTTCCAATTTCTGCGAGGCAAAGCTATGCGCAAGGCCCCGCAAGGGAAGGCAAGGCTGTGCGCAAAAAGAATTCGTTTTCACACGCCCACCTATGATTAAAACACCCTTGTGAGGGCGCCAAAAATGCTTGTTTCTTAATTCTATCTGCCAAATGTATTATTAATCGTACTCTTACCATCATTGCCTTGATCACTCTCGCCATCTCCGTCGGAGCTGCAAACGCCGCCAGTTGCTCCATCACCTAATTTTTATTTTTATTTATTTATTATTTATTTAATTATTCAATGAATATTCTTTATATAAGGGTTAATAAATATGTTTACCTTCGTCCACACACTCATCATACGGTCGTGCACGTCATCTGACGCATCCGACGATAGACTTCCCGATAGTAACTGAGTGATCTTCTGAAATCAATATCATTGATTATCGATTGAATTCGCTCGATTATTGATTGAAATCTAAGACAATTAGAACATGTTTTACAGTAATCAGGAGATGTATTATTGAAATGATTATTGATCTATTAGTAGATGAAGTACAGTAACCTGATGTGCTCGAGAGTGGAGCTGTTTGTTCGTTCCTCGTAGAGTATGGAAAAACAGGAGAGAGATACCATCGACCAGACGATCATCATCCACCTGCCAATCAATAAATACTAATCGATAAATAAAAATCAGGTCAATCGATAAATACCAATAAGGTCAATCGGTAAATACCAATCGATAAATACCAATAAGGTCAATCGAGAAATACTAATCCATAAATGTCATAGAGCTTTCATTATACTTCATTTAAATCAAACTTCATTTTTCTCAATCAACTTTGCTGCAATTATCGTAGTATCGTATTCATGCGCACTCCACTGTATATCAATTTATCTCAAAATCATGTTTCTGCCCTTTCCAACGCATAAATAACATTATTATTATATCATAAAATCGATCAAGATCGAAAAACTATATAATTAACTAATATCCGTTTTCACAGTGATCCCGTTTCCATCAATATTCCATCATTCTAAATGGGTGGAAATCTATGCATTATTGATAATAAAATTGGACTTTGGTAGATATTACAGATCAATCGTCTATAGCTGAGAATGAAGCAAACGATCAATAAAACGAAACGAACATTATTGATTGCCATATGCGCAAACTTGTCGAGTTTCTCCATCTTTCGCAGGAGTACCGACAGAGCCTCAGAGGAGAAACGACGAAGATAATATCGGGGTGAACCAAGCAGAGGCAGGAACATACTGTAATTATTTATTATTATTAATATTATTTTTATATAATGGCAACCATTCAGTATAATTGCAAGATTCATTACATCTTATAAATCTTGCTGATTGTTAAGTCGAGAATTAGGTACCAATAGAATACAGATTACGGTACTAATAATCAAATCTGGATCAACATAGTATAGAGAATGGGCGGCTATGAATCAATAAAAGATAGAGTACGGTAGTAATGAGCACCTGTAAGTCTTCTTGTACTCCTTGATCAGTTTATCGGAATAGAGTCGATTGATAAGTGTGACAGAGAGGAAGAGTGCTTCTATGAGCTGAACTTCTCCTGCTGTATCACTGCCTAGTGCTTTCTTCTCACGAGGACCCTGATTATCGATTGATTAAGGGAGGAAACGGATGTGAACGCCCATTGTTAGGGTTAATCCATCAATCGATATTTTTTGTCTTCAAGTGTTGTTACATTTTTGGATATAATATAAAGATAAATGTATTCAAGGCAGTCCTGCAGGTGACCACTGCTAGGCCAGTGATAATTGTAAGATAAGATAGTTGAATGTAAGATACGGTATATATCAATACAGTGCAAATCAATAAATGAACGTTGACTACACTCACCTCACTCTGTTCATCAGCTACATTCAATAGTGTCTCGAGTACAGGGAATAGGTGGTCATCGAATGACTCTCGAAAGTCACGAATAGCACCCATCAGAATCTCGACGAACGCCAGACGACTCTTGCTCGACTGACAATTGAATTATTTATTTAAATAAAATATTTTAATGGCATGTCAACAAAAAATTACACAGTAAGCTAATTACAGAAACACTATTAATAGTAATTAATAACTTATATTAAGAGAATTAACTGAAGATAGGGTTATCGATAAGATATTGGTTAAAGATAAAAGCGGAAAGGGGGTGATCACCTCAGTTTTGAGATACTTGATGATCACTTCCATAATGGTATCTTTGTGATGGAGTAGTTGGGCGCATGTCTGCATCTCTTGTACGGGTAGATCACGGAAGAAATCGACTGAAATCAGGACGATTTATTGATTAATCGAATGGATAAGCTACGATAATCTGCGCTGAATCTATAATAAATCTACGCCATAATTTACGCCATCACGCAATTGCTGACGAAGTATTGAGCGAGGACTTCGTGGGTTATTAATATCTATTTTCTGAATTCTCTTTCATGATTCACTATTCGAAAAGGATCAAGTGTAGCGGCTTTCATTTTGAATAACGTGTTCAGTAGCTGATCACAAGAAGATGAATGAGGAATTATTTAAGATAAAAATACCCCTCGTATGGGACCTCAACACGCCCTCGTTTAATGACAACCATTCCCTCCCCTATGGTTCTGTGCTTGATAAAGGTCGTTAAACTAAAAAAAATCTACGCTGCAAGAGGCCACTGATTTACACTCATCTCCCGGTCTGGTATTCAAGGAAAGGCAGAACACTATGATAACCGACTATAGTCTTGTCCATGGTCCATATCGTTCCATTTGGTGAGTGCATCGAGGAGAAAACTCTCAGTGGCATCAGATGCCTTGGCCAGTTTAGTACTCCATTTCACAGCATCTCCTCCGATCTTCTCGATTCGCTTCGTGAAACTTTCATACTGAAAAAAATGTTCGATTTCACGTTTTATCTATTTTTTCGATGTTAGTGAATATTACGATCATCATTACATTTAACTTTCGAAAGTGTTGTACGTCTGATAAGTATAAATAAACATATCCACAACAATAAAACTCACATGAAAAGTGTTTTTCCGCTTGTGTCCCATGTTGATCACATAAACAGAGAGGAGCTGTTAGCAGACACCTAAATTATGTACCTTATCTGTAGGAGCACTAGGCAATACAATTAAACAGATTTCAAGAGTAGAATATTATTTAATTAAAACATTAAACTTTGAAAGTTGACAAAATGAATTATGGTGTACCAAAGTGTGCGTATATTGGAGGATATACATACCACGCACCATCATGTTTAATCATGAACTGACTTTATTGCCATTTATTTTTAAAACATGAAACAAATCATAGAATGGTTTTTCTCTCTATCAAACAAGAATGTTTCATTATTTCCTCTCACTGTTGAAACGGAACTAAAATAATTTCCTACCACTATTAGATACAATAACCTTCAGAGTAGATTTTAATCAATTGACTTATGTTAGACATAGATAAAATTGATGAGAGCAATCTGTGCGAAAATAAGATGTAATCTCAATGTTCTGACCATATGGTGAGGCTATCTGATAATTAGCAAAAAGATTCTCTCTGGCCGGGAATTGAACCCGGGTCTCGCATGTGACAGACGCGGATACTAACCACTATACTACCAGAGACATGTTTCCTGCCCGACTCGATTCTGTATGTGTAGGTCGAAAGAAGCCGATTCTCTGTCAGCATTAGAGTGGTCAAACGAGAAGAGTGAAATTTAAATTACACTAATCATCCCATTTTACCCCATCACTATCATCTATGCGGTCATCTTCTTCTCGTTTCGTCGTCGGTCCCAAACTCTACAGGGAGACTGAAGACGACAACAGCTCCTCATCAAGACGCAACGTATCTTGATATTTGATTTCTGTAGTTTGATCTTTGATCTTTGATCGTTCACAGAATCGTAACCACAAGTTTACTGCTGCATCACCCACTCCTGATCTTGGCTCGCTCACATTTCGTTCAGAGTTCGTCGCTTTGATCTTTGATCTTTGTCTTTGATCTTTGATCTTTGATCTTTATCTTCAGCAGCGTCACGAGAATCCCTTCCGTTCGTCCGAAGCGTAAGACATCCGATAAAGAACACATCATCGAACTATCTAATTACGCCAAGGAATCTTACGAAGAGGTTTGTCAATGAATGCCAATTGTCATTTTCCAGGTGTCAAGCCTGTCTTTGTATGTCCCCAAATACTCTGATACGTCATGTGTATTTAAATTTACGCGTATTTTACGTAGATTCTCCATTTCTTGACCCCGAAAAATTGGCAAAATAGTAATAAAATTGAATAAAACCATAAATTAAGCTAATGGCTCGTCGTGCTCTCAACGAGCGTAGAGTACGCGAGATCAGTGACTCCATCAGGATGGATGGAGCTGCTCAGAAGAAGACGATGGATATGGTGAGGGGGAGCGGAGCGAGAGTGGGACATGAGGAGCGGAGTAGTAATGGGACATTCTCTACAGATCGGAAGTACAATTGATGGTATTGAATGGAGAAATGGATGTGATCAACGAGCGATGAAGAAGGATATGAATGATTGCAAGAAGAAAGTTGACCTGGTGAGGGATACTGTAGGTTTAAGTATACTGTAGGTGCAAGGATACGTAGCTTGAAGGGAGCTATATGTGTAAGAGTACTATATCGTGAAGGGCGCTTATTCCATAACTGCATCCCAACCGCTAACAATAGCCCTCAAAATTCACCGATTCATTTGGTCATCTCATACGAGCTTTGCCTATAATTTGAAAAAGCAATCAATAATCTCAGATGGAAGAGCTCGCTCGTCGTGTGGTCGACGCAGAAGATCGAATCAATAAACTGGAGGCTGGTGAGACCACTCGAGATCTTCAGGTGGCTACTATCGAAAAGAACTGGAATGACTACTCTAGACTCAGAAATCAGGTATCGATCGATTTTCGATTGATTTAACATTGATCTATTATCGATTTTTAGGCTCTAGCCCTCGATATCACCTCTCTCCGCACTCGTCATGGCCTTGATGTCACCTCTAGAGGTTATCGATTGATTTGGTTTTATCAATCGATATTCGATTCATTACAGTACCCGTCGATGTGGCTAAGCGAGCCGCGAAGAACTTTCACAGGATGTCTATCAATCTAGCTAGACTAGGTGGGATTATTGATTTATCGATTTTTATCCAAACTTTAAGTCCCTCTTCTCGTTCCATCTACCGACCAGGCCCAGCTCGCTGATGAGGTTGATCTTTGATCTTTGATCTTTGATCTATTTTTGATCCTTGATCTTTCCTCAGGCTCTCACCCTCACTGGTGCTCTGGCAACACTCTTCGGCCACGATGTACCATATTTTGATCCTAATTAAATAATTGATTATTTACATAATTAGAATTCTGGTGATGCATCATCATCATCACAGTCAAGAGAATCTGGTGTGTTCATTTTTAATTATTTATTTGGCATATATCGTGCCCTCCCGCCCTGGACCCTCTCGCCCTTACTCAAAGATTACGAGGACATATGAGAGAGCGAAGCTGTACATCAATCTTGGAAGTTCCTGTCAATATCGCCATCCCGGAACGATCATTCACTAAGGGGAGTGTTCTGAAACAAGACATTCTAGAACAATTTTCTTAAATATTTCGGGTCTCGATAAATATTTCGGTTCTTATCGAGCTTGAGAATCTTTTGGCTCCTTTTCATGTAACCTTCAACAAGCCCAAGGAACATTCTCAAGCATTTTATCTAGAATTTCCCAGAAGCTTCTAGAATATAACACAAGAGAATGTTGCTTAGGCTTCTTGACGTGTCGACAGATGAAGAATCCGGGAGACTTTTAGATTGTTCCAGAAAGGTTTATTAGGTAAAGCTCGATGAGAATATCTGACAGGATATTGTTTAGGGATGGGCTACCCACTCTCTCGTCTGTTTTTTTTCAATACTTTTCATAATTCTTGTCTAGAATTTAATCAATAAATCAGGCACCACTTCTTCTATCAGCGCTACTTCTATCGGAAGCACCGGTTTGATTTTATCGATTAAAAATAATCGTTAATTGTGTAATTATGAGGCTCTTCGATGGTATCTACCAATGAGGTTG
This sequence comes from Parapristionchus giblindavisi, assembly GCA_943737045.1. Classification (NCBI taxonomy): domain Eukaryota; kingdom Metazoa; phylum Nematoda; class Chromadorea; order Rhabditida; family Diplogasteridae; genus Parapristionchus; species Parapristionchus giblindavisi. The sequence goes on along the minus strand of CALSFV010000271.1, from coordinate 376,361 downwards.
GACATAGGGCACAAGATCCCATCGACTCGCTCAAGATTCCCGACTCATCCAAGCAATCATCACTCAGGTGAATAGAAGACTACCGTAATTTTGTTAAAAAAAATAACCCCAATATTACAATGAATTACGGTATAACTCGTTTCAGAAAAGTTTCGAGTGAGGATAAGGAGCAGAGCTCAGATCCGGCTGCACCCAACAACGGTGCAGAGAAGAAGCCCGAGTGACTCCGCCCATATAGGCCCCGCCCACTTCGTGTCTACCGTATACAACCGTATATTTGTCTACCGTAGAACAATTACATTGTATGGTGCCACCTCCTTCATTGAGAGGCCGATTTTCGCAGGAATAAAGCCTTTTGTGTGAACAATTTATCGTTTTCTAACACCGTAGGGGTTTGGATAAAGTCAACATTTGATTCTTTGTAAATATCTCGGTTGTGAGTTGTTTTCTGAGTGGTATAATGGTAAAAGGTAAAGGTAAATCCCGTTTTTCAAGGCGCATGAAGTCCTGCGGTGTTCAGATTAAAGGGACGGTATCCCTTGAAGAATTACATGTTCAAATTCGCGGGAGATCCCCATACGGAAAAGTCGAACTAGAATATTTCATAGAAATCAGCAAAAATCACAAGGCAAAGTGGTGGTGGAACTCGTCAGCTACGGCCTTTGAGCGCGCCGTAGACCACTAGGCCATCAATAGACAAGTGCTTGCTAGGGAAGTGCTATACCTATTCATGATCTCTTTGTATTCACTGGTTGTATTATGAGACATCCTATTCCTTCCGCCAATCAGCTATCGATTTGCCAAAATCGATTGGATGGAAGACGGGTCCCTTCCTATCCAGTCTATCTTTTCTCTTCCACGATGCTTTTGTACTGCCCCCGGCACAGATATCAATGGCGATTTTCAAACATACCGTATGATAGTTCGTCAATTCGTGGTGGGGCAAAATTTCACGTGCAAACATTTTCCACATTTCAATCAATATTTTTATGGGAAACTCTCCCTTTAAGTAGAGATAAAAGATGAAGGTGGTGTAGTATTCACTTTTTCCTATTCACATATCTCTATCTGCAATTGTGAATAACGACATTTTGTCGTTTGCGGGTTTGCACTGTAGACTATAATCTATGAATACAAATATATTCGAAAATGTATTTAGTCTTAATGATTAATCTATAAGATGTCTTTAAATCTTTTGAATCATTCAGTATTGCATATTGCTGTGTTGGATTAAATTCTTAAAATTCTCGAGCGAGATCTTCGTGGATTGTTTCATTTCCGTATTCTCTCTGGATTTTTTAGTTTATGCACAGAAGATAAAGGAAGAATTATTGAGGTAAGAAGACCCCCTTTTATGACACTCCAGATTCCGTGGCAACACCGCCTTACAAATTAATCATTCAAATCATACAATTGTTAGCAAATCTTGATAAAGAATTTTTAATTCTAAAAAAATCATTGCTTTGCAAGATTTCGAAAATTCTAGTATCGTATAAAATTGTGTTTGAATAATTCGAAACTACTACAGTAAGTAATCAATATAGTACAACCATTCTTCAACTGGAAAGAAATTTTTAGCATAAACTGTACCGTATTCTAAAAGGTAAAACTATCTTAGTTTCTGAGTTACCGCCCTTATTCTAATATTCATGGAACCACCTGGATAGACTCTTCTCGTCTTCTCTATTCCCCACGTCCGTTACACTTGATAATTGAAGGCTGAAAATGGCTTGCCTTCCATCACACGACAGATGATTTGGACCCCATTCTTGTTAGATCACAACCCTCTTATGGTTAAGGCATTATTAATTATTGCCTATATTATGATAATAAATAATAATAAATTTATGCGTTACAAGAATAACGATAATATTTATTCATTACATGCACGTTCCCCTCGACACCCACAACAACGGTGGATGTATGTATAAACACTGTTGTCTAATTAATAAGAGTGAACGAGATCATATAGATCATATCGCGCACCTGTCAGCATAGTTATATTTAAAGCGACACCCCAACCTAATTTGAAACTCTCCGCTCTGGTCACACTCTCTCGCTTTCTTTATATATTTATATATATATTTATCGACATGCTTGTCTACGAGAGAGCATTCTCAGGTGCTTGAATCCTTGCATGATCCAAGTAAAATTCGTGCAATTAATGGCATGATCATGCATGGAATATATAGGCTCCCAAAAAAAGTAATTTGACGCACGTTAATTAATTTTAGAGAGTAAATCGGGGTAGGAGATACAAGGAGACACTCCGAGTGTCTCCGGGGACTTATGTTAAGGGGGAGATTCTGCGGGACTGTACTCGAATCATGTTTGGATTATTTGTGATCATGCATGGATTTTGTCATTCCATGCATGATCACGAAAAATTCGTGCATGATCACGGAAGATCCATGCATGATCACGAACCCCGGATATTCCATGCATGATCATGCATGGAATGTCGAATCATGCATGATTATACTTGTATTCGTGATCATGCAGGGATTTCAACACCAAAGTTGCCAATACGGAGAGTAAAAATAGCTTGGATCTCTCAATAGTCTCTTCGACGCGCAATACATTCTCGTTGTTAGAGAACAGAGATAGTGTGCGCAATGAATATAAAATTGAGTGAGGTTGCGCTCTCTTTAATAAGATCGCCAAACGATCACATGAGCAGTGTTCCAATAAAAAAAATTTCGTAAATCACAATTTTTTACAAGTTGTTGTCGCTCTGCAACAATGAATCTTATGTACAATTCTGTCAAGGCACCATAAATCACCGTTTGCTATTGAACACAATCCTCTTGCTTTATTGCTCGTAATGTTACGTCACGAATAAGTTATCTGCAATGTGATTAGTAGTTGGAATATGGGTGTTTCCTGCACGACTACCAGTCAGCTATAGTTATATCATATTTGGAGATAATCATAGGCATCGTTGAAACAGTGATAAACAACTTCACACTGCCCATTATGATAACCTCAGTCGTGTTCAACGCAAATATGCACACTTCTATATTTTGAATTTTTAGTCTGAATTTATTCAATAAGATGCCGCCGGCTTTTTTCATTGTTATTTATTTTATACTCTAAACTCTTGATTTTATTGTAAGACCGAATTTGTCTGCCCTTTTATTTTTATGCCGTTCGTAAATGAAATTTATGAAATTATGAATGAAATTTACCGGGACTTTCCGAACAACTGTTGTAATAAATTATCAATTCTTTAAACCATATTCATATAAAAAAACGAAAGTAATTCGTTGAATTTTCTCTTCTCCCTTATACGACAGCAGACAGGTGATTTATAACGTAACCCTCATTTATCAATTGAATTTTCGCATAATGCCGCATCTATCATCTCATCTGTATCGAGTGCCTTAATGATTATTCCACACATTTTTCTCGAATGTATCGTTCATGCATAACTTCACGACCAATTATAGATAAAATTTCCACTCGCTCAAATTTTCAAATCTTCTTGACATAATTTTACTGTCTGCTCTGGCAACACTCTCGTAATGTACTCGGTGTGTGCCTTTACTTCATCAATACACTCACGGCAAATTCTCTTAGATATAGGTTGTCTAACTGTTCAGCTATAGGGAAAGGTTAGCTCACTCCAAACTCTCTCAAAAAGACACGTTGGATAATACTCTCTCGCTCGAGATTGTAACGGGGACTGGAGTAAGCTAACTAAGTTATCTCACATATGAGGCAACGTTTCTCTAATTGTCGTACCTTAGATAACCTGTGTCTCAAATATGAGACAGTTTGCCGTCAGTGAATGTACTTGGTTGCCAGTCCATGAAGTCTATGTTACATCAAACTGGACTAAACAGAAGAGCAACAATATCGCAAAATTCAATATTTTTGTTGCAAAAGCACTTTCATATCGTACCCCTGTTATTATTAGAATAGAAGCGAAATATTTTGCACGTAACTGGTAATCAATGGTTTACAGAATGACCGATCTTTGAATTCTGTATATCAAATTTTCTTGGGACCACATTTATATATAAACCCGTAATCATTTGAATTGGGCCTCCATGTTGACAACAGCGTAGCATGGAACGTCTCACTTTTGCCCATTTCATATATTTATCGATTTTTTCTTCTATTTTTCAAGAATTTCAAGGAAATTCAAACGTTGAAAACTCGATTTTTGCCATTTTTTAATCGTTTCGATGGGTATTGTGTGGTGCACATTCCATAATTTTATTGATTTTCACCTGCACCTCTCTCTGTTTATCGTTAAAGATAAATAAATAATATTTTTTTAAAGTTGCCAGCGGTGTAACTTATCACACTGTGTCATCTACAATTTCTTGGTGGTGTACTTTACAGTGACAACACTAAAATCTAATTTGACTCTACGCTCTGGCCACACTCTCTCACTTACTTTGTCGGTGAAAGATTCTAGTCATAACATAGATTTTTCAATGTGATGTTCAAAAAAAGGAAATTTAGAAAACATCTCTCTTTGTACGCACTCTATCTCGTATAATTTCTTTTCTTTTTGCAACTTTTTTTTGAATAACTGTAAAAAGGGGTGTTTATTTGGGGGGCGATCGTTTTGCCAACGATCGTTTGCACAACGGATCATAAATCGGTTGGGATTTGGCGTATGACAACCAAAGTTGTACCATTGTTATCAGTGGGAGTGTACGGTATTGGGAAACCGTAACCGCAAGGAATCGCGAACTGATTTTTTTCAGTTGACCAATGACCCGGGGTTCATGGTTGAAAATGGCGAAAGTCGAAAAATTCATGACGGCCCGAAATCAAATACTAGTTCCTATTGCATCAACAGTTAGCCAACTTTTCTTTTTCTGGATACCGTAACCCGAACTACCGTAATCTAGCTACCGTACCCTACAATATTATAGCGAAATTCACGGCAAATCCCTGTTTGAATACGGTAGTACGGGTTACGGTATCCAGAAAGATAAATGTTGGTTCACTATTTATATAATGGCAACTAGTATATGGTCTCGGAGTATCGTGAATTTTTCGACTTCGGCCATTTTCAACCATGAACCCCGGGTCATGGGTCGACTGAAAAAAATCAGTTCGCGATTCCTGACGGTTACGGCAGCCCACTACCGTACACTCCCACTGATAGCAATGGTACAACTTAGGTTGCCATGCGCCATATCCCAACCGATTTAGGATCCGTTGTGCAAACGATCGTTGGCAAAACGATCGCCCCCCGTTTATTTGAAGGTCACCGTGCTCTGACAATGCTCTCTCGCTTTCTTTGTCTACTAGAGGGCGTTGCCTAAGTCAAATTAGCTCGGATATGCCTGTAAAGGACACATAAATGTGGTGATGTTAGCTTCATTATGCTTGACCACACCTCTATCTTTCTCCATGTATGTAGTGTACAATCCATATGTCAACAATTCTATTCCATGTATCATAAATCATATTATGTCCAAGCTCTAATTCGTTAGAACACAACGCTATATTAATTAAAATTCTCTCAACGAATTCGAAAACCTCGTGCCTTATGCATTACATTCCTTGCAATTCTAGAATTCTCGCTGTTGATTTTTAATTATATTTTATCTGTTTAAAAATCATTTAATTGTTTGAAAATGTTGGATTGTTTAGGCGAATTTTAAAGCAATGCAGTCATATCTATCAATTCCCATGGAGGATTTATCACATTCGTTCCGGATTGTATTGTATTGTATACACATAATTGAGGTGCATATTATTTTTGTAATAGATATTAATTTTTTGTGCGTATTTGATAATTGTTTGAAGCCATATAATACATATGTAATTATCATTCGTAGTGATCTCCCGGAGGACCTTTACCATACCTGTAGCATATGTAATTATGCTGAAACTTGAGACAACTAGTGCATTTGCGAACGTTTAATAACATGTCTAAATGTGTGCTTGAAATTGCGGCACAAAACTTGTTTGACTGGATTCACAAACTGAATTTACTCTGATATTTCAAAACTTAAAGTCAACTTAAAATACGTCTCTAACTTGAAGTTTACTTGAAGTCTACTTCAAGTGAGTGACGTCACTTTTTCACTTTAAGTAGACTTACGTTCCACTTGAAGTAGACTTGCGTCTACTTAAAGTGAAAGTGTAAGTACACTTCAAGTGGGAAATAACAGAGTACCAATGCCTAAGATCAAGCAACTGTTTGCTTGGATGCTTGAAACACGCCGATAAAAAACAGTGTAGTCTCTATTTTAGAGGCAAACATACTTTATGTGAGTATAATATGAACTTTTGGATTATGTTTCAGCAAACTAATAAAATTCCTAAAATATCAACGAATTTGCTGGTGCGTTCGAATCATAAACTAAATAATTTATCAGGACTTGTCTTGTTAGCACCCTATCTTGCGTTGTTTCAAATATTTTTCGTACTCTGAAACAGACATACGTCAAATGAAATCATGGAATGAACTAATGCCAATGATGTTTGGATCTTTTTGAAATGCTCGAATATGACATTTTCAAGGGGATAAAGGTTTCCTCATAGAAGAAAATGTTCTAATTGAAAAAAAACAATCATAATTATATAATAGTAGCTATAAAATTGGTCTAGAGAAAAGAGTTGCACTTATTGTTCAACGTTTTTCAGGTTATTTTCATAATAATAAGTGTTATTTTATTTATTTTCGCGATGAAAGTCCTACTTATCTCTTCTGTATTCCATGTAAGTGCAGTTATTTATATCGCTATTTGCAAATATTTCGCGGTATCCCACTGTGAAACCGAGAATGGTTGTTTTCTTTTGTCATTAAAAGAACTTTTTATCACGGAAACTCAGATTTTGATTGATAAAAGAAAATTTTAAAAATAGATTGTAAAAACATTCTGGATTCAAAAGGTTCACTCTCTTGAACAACACACCGTAGACAGCAATAAATATACCCAGTAATAAATAATATTATTAATTACAAAAAAATATTTTATAAACACCTTATGTTTGCAGATCCACCTGTCGGTCATGTGTTGCACCGCATTCACTGTATATATAGCTTCTGTTATAGGTACTTTCGGTATTATATCGGATGAGAACCGATGAATAATAACCGACTGGATGATAACTATTTGCATATTGCGGTGTTACATTTTCAAACGTGCGCACGCCTTATCCTCCGCCGTAACGACGGAGACGTTAGGAAGACGTTACGGCGGGGGTTACGGCGTGCGCACGTTTTGAAAATGTAACACCGAATATGAGAGACCAGCGCTAGTGAATAGACAAAGTATGCAAATAGTTATCATCCAGTCGGTTCTCATCCGACTTTGTGTTTTTATTCATATTTTAACAATGAAAATATCATACAAAGCACTAGAAGTTTGGACACAAAATATAACCGCTATTGAATTTGACGTCAACGTTTCAAAGACAAACTAATCAAGAGAAAATAATTCAGGTCGATTTATTTTGATGCTCTTCGAGTTGCATATCATATTGCCTAGTGAAGATAGTAGAGGTTAGCGAATCGTACTGATCAAAATACACAATAAAATGACAGAAGATATAAAAAATTGCATAAAAATGATCTAAAATGGCAGAAGAGACGTACATGAGAATACAATACAATGTACGTTTGCCATCTCACTAAAATGCTTCGCAGAAACTACACCTCCAGTAGTACCATACAAAGGAGACAATTGATTTTTCTAGAAAATTATTGATGAACATTTTCAGGTATAGACGACACATTATTGGTAGCTGCTAGTTTTCTACGGGTCTATTGCACATTTTATCTCACATTCGGGTGAGTCATCCTCGTAGAGCCATTCTTACCGCTTAAATCACTCAATATTTAATCGCACCAAGCAATCAATAAACCGATATATTGATTGTCTTCCAAGCGATGATCGCTTGACGTGTATAAATTATTATTATTATTATTATTGATTGTCTTATAGGTTACTTGGTTTTACCCTCGAGCGATTGTGCGCCACTTATTGGTGCGACGATTACGAAAGACGAACGAGGTATACTGTAGTTGATCGATTATCGATCAATTTGATTTATTGATTGAGAAATCAATAAGGAAAATGCTCGCTACTTCACATGCCACATATAGGACAGAGTATTTGAAATTTTTTGCAATTCTTATCAAGCAAAAAAATGCCAGAATCATTCTTCGCATTTTTGCGGTGTTTTTCACTTTTTTGCGGTGCGCACAAAAGACCGGGAAGAGAAAAAAGTCGAGAATAAAGGGAAAATGATTTTGCCATTTTTTTGCTTGACAAGAATTGCCAAAAATTTCAAATACTCTGTCCTATATCTCGAGTAAATTCAAACAAATCATCATAAAAATTCTTCTTTATTTTCCATTATTCTATTCTTCTTAATTTTCTATTTATAGCATTAGTATTATTAGGTTCCACTTAAAAAAAAGAAAAATCGATATATTGATTTATTTATAGATGGTGGATCATTCCTCTGATATCGTCGATAGCTTTCTTCGGCGGATTCTACCTCACATATTGCCTGCTATTCGGTGAGTACTGTAGCCAATTATTTATTGATCGATAAATCTCTTGCTACCGTAACCTCTATCGATCGTCTGATCAATAATTTCTGATGTTCCAGACCTGATCACATGGCTGCCTCTTGTAGCGATAATTGGCACGATCAATACCGTCGGATTAGTGGTACGGTAGCATTTATTAATTATTGATCTGAAAATTTGTCATCATTGATTGCCATAAATAGAAGTTGAAAGTCGATAAATCAACATATTCAGTCGTTCCTTCTCCTCCACCGTCATAATTTGAAAAAATACGCCAAAATGCGACAGTTCAAGGCCGTCAAACTAACAGGTATCGCAAATTATTCTCGATCTGATATAATTACAATTTATAGGGTATGAACTGTCCAAACGATATCAACTACTCGAGAACATACGTGTCAGTCAGGTAAGCTATTATTTCAAAACTTTTTTAGTAAATTTATTTTACTCGACGACTTGAAATCGAACCCTCCAAGAATATATTCATATAAGTAGTTTAATGTTCAATGAGCGAAAGTGCAGTAAACAAAGTCATTTGAAAAATAACATTTTCAGTTGCTTTACAAAATGACGTTTCCGATCTTTATAAACTATCTCATCATCTGTGGTTTCTACTTCGCCCATTTATTATGGTACAACTTATATATCTAAATCAAAAAAAAATATAAAAGGTCTACTGTAGAGATGTTTAACCGGGGATTTGCAAGAAAAAATTTTAACAAATGAAGTTTCTTGCACATATTCAGTTAAACTTCTCTAGAATGCAAATTTATATCAAAAATTATATGGGAAATAATTTTTGAATAGATGTGTTGAAAATTATCATCAACTCCAAATAATCAATAATGATTTTAGCGTCTTTCCCTACATATCCATTATATCGCTATGCCTATACGATCTCTGGATTGCCGTGTGAGTTACAGTACCTCTCATTTATCGCATCAAAGCCACCATACACATCCTCTTCCATATCTGACTTATCGTACTCGATATAGTCCGTATAAAATGTACTTGTGTTATTGCCTTGCTACTGGCTGCTACACAGAAAAAAGAACTATCGATTAACTCCTCACGTTTTCCTCCCTCCCTCCTCGCTCTCTATGATCTACCTGCTATCTCACTTGTGCGCTCACTCTAAACATAGAAACACATTGTGGCTGTGGCTGGCTACTCTTGTACCTATATTTTATACGGTCAATACTCACCGTAACCCAGATACAGTACTCTTTACCGAATACCGTAATCCTTTCAGATTCGCATGTTCCGTCCCCATTATGGGCTACGTCATAGAACCAGCGTGGAGAGTGACAACGAGAAAGTTGACAATGAGATCAAAGATCGGAATCTATGTCCCACCTCCGAAAGTCGACCGAAGGTACTGTAAATATTCTTAAGAGAAATCGTTCTTAAGGGGAAATACTTCAAAAAGAGCGAAACCTCTGTCGGTCTCTTCAATCCACACACTATTTCTTTGTTCTCTGCCGACCAAAGACGTATACGATTCTATCCATAAGATACGAAAAGAAAAGACAAGTGAAGAAAAATTTCTCTCATTTTACACACTTTTCTCATATTTTGATTTTCATCGACTTTTGACCACAACAATAGTGGTGAAGGGGGGATTTTTTTTATGTATTTTTCTCTTTCCCTAACAAAAGACTTTCACGAGATCGGTGAAAAGTTATATATTTTGAAACGTTTTCTTGAATGGAGATGAATCTCTCAGAGACGAAAGGATAAATCTTGTGGAAAAGAACATTCCCCTTGTTTTGGCCCCCCTCTGGTATTTTGCCACTTAAAGTCTACTTAAACTTACCCACTTTAAGTAGACTTTAAGTAAACTTAAAGTGAGACGTAAGTCTACTTAAAGTGGTGTGGTATACTGTAATGCATTTCGTCAAATGTTTTTTCACTTAAAGTTTACTTAAAGTCTACTTAAAGTCTGTGACGTAGTTTAAGTAGACTTTAAGTGGCAAAATACCAGAGCCTCTATGCTGACAGGATTAAAGGTGGACTCCCGCGAATATTTTCGTGAACAAACTGTGAAGACAGAAAGGTGGCAAAAGTTATTCTACATATGGTACATCATTTATTTTATGCTGATTCAGCTTATTGATCGCTAGAATCATGCATGAATCATGCTTGCAATCGCAGGCAAAGGCGCGCTTTTTGAAAATAAGAAAGTTCGGCCATGCGCCATATAGCCAGAAATGTTACCACTGCGCTAAGGGACTGATGAGAGTCCACTCTATTTTCTTGCATATCACTTGACACTTGCATAAGCGAGATGCAAGAGATTTGCATGAACATTCGCGGGTCTCCACCTTTAATAGTAATAATAATATTATTAGATTTGGAAAAACATTCCATATTTTCGATTTTTTCAGTCGAGACGTCGATATTCACTTCACTCAACTTCAAATCTTCTGGTCTTAAAGACGCTCCAATAAAGTTGTTCTTTGATCTTTCGCCGCTTACAGTCACAGTCACATACATGCGAACATAAGAGGCCACCGCCTCTATTACTCTTACTCTCTCACTTTTCCATGCTCTCTCGCCTGTTTCTCTGACACTCTCTCAATTTATCACAGTCTCTGCCCTCTACTCTCTCGTCTCGTAGTACTCTCTAGTCTGTCTCTGTTTCTCTGGCACTCTCCCATTTTCACACACTCTCTCATCATCTATTAATCACGGTCCCAGTCGCCTTTTCCGCAAGGGCCTGTTTCGCACGATTTGTAATATCTTCCTTTTCGTTATTTCCATTTTCAAATATATTCTAATCACAACTACCGTATACTTTTATCGATTTGCAGCTTCCGATAGTCAAATCATTAAGTCTTCCCATTGCCAGTTTGGTGCAGTTCGTAATTTATGATAGGTATACGGTATCTATTATTAGAATATCGATCGATGTATTTGAAAATGGAAAGAATCTGTTCATTCATTCATCTCAATATTGAATCTCTTGACACATACAATTATCTCATTATGTCTCTTCCATCAATGACAATCCTAATTAGCAATTCTCCGCTCTCGCCATGCGCTCTCGTTGCAAGTTTGGCCAGAGAGCAGTATAGTTTGAATGATCCTCTATGGGTATTCTCTCACCACTCATAACGGCCCCTGCCTGCATGCCTCATAGGACAATGTGTTTACTGTAGAGAATGGGCAGGCCCCGTAGTTGTGACCTTAAGAGGGAGGGTGATGGGTAGAGGAAAGGGAGAGGGAGAGAAGAAAAAAGGAGAGGGAGAGGTAGAGAACGAATGGTAGAGGCAGAAAAGAAGGGCACAAACCAACACAAATTCGTCTCACGCTAATATTTTCTTCTATGGGAATCGCTCCTCCTTCGTCCTGAACGAGAAGATACTGTAGTTTATCGATCGATAATCTTACCGTATCCCTGTAACACTACCGTATGATCCAGTAGTTACTGTAGATAACAGATCATTACTAGCGTATCCCACTTGTTCTACTGTAACTGACTAATAAATAAAATATCACAAATCAACATTAATACCGTATCCAACCAATCAATATTCCTACCGTATCCAAAAATCATTATTCCTACCGTATCCTCTTCCTACCGTACTCTCCCAATCAATATCCTCATTCTCGATTCTTGGATCCCTTCTCGTCCTCTTAATCAGCTGTCTAGGGGGCTATTAGAATAGAGAGGGAGGCAAGGGTCCGGCTGGCCTCCTCTTCAATCCCTCCCTCTCCCTCTAGCATCTCCCCCCCCCCCCCCCCCTCTAGCATCTCTCTCTCTCCCTCCCCTTATTCTCTCCCTCTCCCTCCACAACCTTCTGTACCCCTCTGCCTCTCGCACTCTCTCATTATCCCATACTCTCTCGTCTCTCTCTGACTTCTCTCGCATTCTCTCACTCTGCCACACTCTCTCCGCGCGTCTCTTTCTCATTCCACCCGTTGCACGTTCGCTCTCACTTTCTTTCTCTGCAGTCCCCAGGGCACACTTCCAATGATCTACCGTATACCGTAACCTTACTATAGTCCTACCATATTCCGTACACCTACCGTATACAGTTACAGTTTTTAACTTCTCTTTATGATTTTTTCTTTATGATAAACTACCGATGACAATATTCAGTACCCATAGTCGCTACCAATAGTGTACACCCCCACTCCCGAAATGATAGCCAGAAAAAGATAGCCGGAAGTTTCGGCGCCGTCAATTAGTCATCCCTCGAAATATGCGCTGATATTAATTTGTTTCTTATCATCCTAACTGACAATGAGTCATAGCCCATACCATAATGGCTATATCTCTCTTTCATCGGTTCACTGACTGTTGAACTTTTTAAACCTCGTTTTCAAAATTCCTGATTACAAGATTTTTAGAAACGATCAAATATCTTTACCGGCTTGTACCCCAAAAATCACAATTCCCGCATAACAGCCTTTCCCGAAGGAATGATTATAATCTTCCCCTCTCGTTACCTCGACCTCTTCTTATCTCTACCTCTTCCTCCCTCCCTCAACCTCTCTCTTCCTTCCTCCTTCTACCTCTCTAGTACACCGTTCTTCTAGGGGTCTATCTGGCCTAAAGGTAGAGGGAGGAGTCAAGATAGATAGATAGGCCTTCTTCCCTTATAAGTATGCCTGACCTCTACCTCTCTGTCCTCCCTCTCCCTCTCTGTCCTCCCTCTCTCTCCCTCTCCTTTTCCTCCCTCACCCTCCTCATCCCCTCCCTCTCCTCCCCTCTCATTCTTTGCATAACCTCCCATTCATCTCGATAGATCTATCCCATAAATGTGACTGTGCGATCGTTCTCAACCTTTCTCCTCTCTCCCTCCCTCTCCCAGTCCTCCTCCTCCTCCTTTCTCTCTCTCTCCATCTCTCTCTCTCTCCCCTCCTCGATCCATAAGTTATCATTCCCTCACGCCTCACGACCTTCCACATCTTATCGTACTCTTGGCACTGGAGTATAGTATCTTTCTCTCTCTCCTCCCTCTCCTTCTCCTCCTCTCTCTCCCTCTCCCTCTCCCTCTCCTCTTTCACTAGATGGGAGAGGTAGAATGGTCTCCTAGCCCCCCACAGATGTCTTCCATTTATAATTGGCCATGTCACATCTTATTCCTCGCTCAATTCGAATGAATTATTGATTTTTAGCACATAATTTCTAAGAATCTATCGTATTTTGTCATAACGCTTAACTTTACCTAAGTAAAGTACCAAACCTATTTAAGTGCCTAAGTAACCTTACCTAAGCAAGACTAACTAGGTATTTACAGTTTTGATGCAATACTTACACCGTCTGTCGCTTGAATAGAGGCCATCTCATCTATTCAATTCTTGTGCTCGTTCAGTCCTATTTCCCTCTATGTGTCATCGCTTCCAACATCTGCCCTTCACATTCGTCCCCTCAAATTACCATAACCCCCTCTAACTACCGTAACCCTAATCCATTACCATAACCCCTCTAACTACCGTAACCCCTCTAACTACCGTAACCCCTCTAACTACCGTAACCCCTCTAACTACCGTAACCCCTCTAACTACCGTAACCCCTGTAACTACCGTAACCTCTCAAATTACCATAACCCCTCTAACTACCGTAACCCTAATCCATTTATGACAACCGGCCAAGTTATTTTGCACACGCACACGCTAATTCTTGGACGGTTACTAGCCTCGGGCGCAGGTGTTCGGTGAATTGTGGCCGATTCGTGGCCATGCGCAATGAACCGTGGCCAGCCACAATCCACAATCATGGCCGCAGGCGGTAAACAACCCCGCATGGTCATTATGCGTGCGGGAGGGGGTGAGGAAAGGCTTCATTATGATTTCCGTCTCTGAATCTCTCTCCACTCTCTCCATATCTCACGCACTCTCGTCTAGTCTCTGACTGTCTGACCGTCTCTTCAAGAAGCTCAGCTCTCTCGCCTACTCTCTGACTCTTTGACCGTCTCTTCTCTTCCCTGTTCTCTAACTGTCTGCGCTCTCTCTCCTTCCAACAGTCTCTCATCGTAAATCTGGCTACTCTATGGCCTTCACTGTTACAGCCATGCAAAAAGAGTGGAAAGAGCGTGGGAGAGTGAGAGAGTGGACAGAGAAAGAGAGTGGTGACGAGAGAGCATTGGAAATGGAGAGAGTTCTAGTGAAAGTAGCGAGAGTGCATTGCAAATGCAGAGATTGGACAGAGAAAGAGAGAGAAACCTATAATATCTATAACAAGTAATGCGTGTGTGGTCACTAGTTTCCATAAATAGTTCGTACCCCTCGGTGACTGGATTACGGTAGGGTTACGGTATTGTAAATACTGTAGGATTACGGTACTTATGATACGGTAGAGCCACGTTATAATGGGCGCGATAATATTTTACAACAACCATGCTTTTAAAAAGTTAAATGACATTGCTATTCAAGTGACATAGCGACAGAAATGTCATTGTCTCTTTCATTAGTCCAAGGAAATAGTGTGTGAAATGAACACAAAAGTTAGGTTCAGTAATGTTCCTTTCAAAATTTGAAAAAAATAGAACAAAAAAAATATAAATTAAATTAAATTTTTTTACAAACTCTCGCTCATCGCTTTTTCTTTTCCTTCAGCGTGTTTTGAACAAAATATGCAGTAACTAACTCTATAATGTTGCACTTCATACTTAATCATTTGTGCAGTTGTATTTTTTATGTTTTAAAATATTTTTAGTAAGGTATTAAGCATTGGTGTCTGAATGGAACAAGTCATATTCATGTACTATAGTCCCCTATAGTTAGCTGAATAAGCCTCCTCGTACTATAAAGTGCAATGGCACTTTTCCCTTCCTCCTTTCACTCTTTCTCTCTATTAGTATTAGTTCATTCGAAGCACCGAATACGTTTCACCATATCCTCTTATGTCTATTGTTCTTGTATTCAATAATTTGAGAGTGTCATTTCCGTACTACGATCAAAATCTAATCTGAACCTTCCCCTCCTCCCAATTGTCACAGTCTCTTACTCCGTCTATACGTCTCCGATATTGTGTATACGGGAGAGGTTCAAAATAGCGCGGGGAGTTCTTTAATGACCCGGCTCGCACCTAATTTTGTCCTAAGTGGTTTCGCCCGATTGTGCCATTGCTTACAACATATTTACGCAGAACGTGAAAAAATCGCTGAAGAAAGATCGTAGATTATCGCTCAAACTATATCATAATTAATTATGGTTAAACCCTAAGGAAACAAATCACCATATGCACCGTTCAATGCTAACGAAAGGAAAAGAAGGACAGAGCTAACTTTATACACTCTCGCCTTTTAGAAAGTTTATATTGAAGTAAACTTTTGAAGGAGAGATTATGATATGAAACATCTGATCTCATCTATCACACCCATTATCACTCCCTCAATACTTATTATACATCCCTCCCTATCTCATTATAATCTGTCCACGCAGTCTAGCATACAAAATCTCTACCTCTGCCTTTTCTCTCCCTCTGCCTTTTTCCCCTCTACCTCTCACATTTTACCCTTCCTTTTCTCCTCTCGCTCCCCTTTTTTGCGTCTCTCCCTTTCCCCTTCTCCCACTCCTTCGCTTACTTTCACTACACTTCTCAATCCAAATCTCCCTCTCCCTCTCCCTCTCCCTCTCCCTCTCCCTCTCCCTCTCCCTCTCCCTCTTTCCCTCTTATCCTTATTCATATGGCGTCACCACTATCACTTTCCCCTGTTCTTATTCTATCCCATCCCTCTTATCACATTGATACAGTATCAGTTATTCTAGTCTATCTATTTTCTACCTCTTCCTCTTCCTCTACCTCTATCTCTACCTCTACCTCTACCTCTACCTCTACCTCTTCTTCTATCTCCACCTCTACCTCTAAATCTACCTCTACCTCTATCTCTATCTCTCCCTCTACCTCTACTTCTCCCCCTCCCTCTATCTCTATCTCTACCTCTCCCTCTCCCTTTCCAACTCCCTCTACCCAATCCCATAACTTTCTCCTCTCCTTTCCTTGATATTATTCCCCTATCAATGGGTACACGCTGTTTATTGTCATTCGAGCTATAGTACTGAATCAAGCTCTACCTCTCCCTTTTCTTTACCTCAACTTTTCCTCTCTACCTCTCCCTCTCTTCCTCTCCCTCTCCCTCTCCCTCTCTTCTCCATTTCCTCTACCTCTTCCTCCATCGTTTGATCATCTCAAAAGCGTACCGTTAATTATCGATATTTTATCACTTATATCATCATGTTCACTAGACGTTTCAATACTAGTTCTACACTATCATTATCTATACCCTCTCATATTCCCATACTCTCTCCATCTCTCTTTCTCACCGCTCTCACTCTTCAACATACTCTCTCGTCTGCACCCATCTTTCTCTACCACTCTCTCGCTATCCCACGCTCCCTCGCTCCTCTCTCGCTTCTCCTCCGTCTCTTTTAACTCCTTCCCTCTCTCTTCAGGTTCCCCCGTAGGGTTCCGTCCGCGTATGGACGAACCTCCGAAGTGGAGCCAGATTCAGGTTTGTCCGAAGATCAAAGATCAAACTACAAAGATAAAGATCAAAAGTTCAAAGAACAATCTTATAGGCCTTATCGCCGTCAGAATGCGGCACGGGCGTGGGTACTCCACTATCAGTATCCGAGGATGATTCGAGAGGGGCGTGTCCTCCAGTGACGGTGAAGAAGGGGGCGGAGTCGACACGCCCACTTTCATCATCAACAACATCATTCTACAGCAGTTTTCCATCTACGTCGAAGTCCACCACGATATGTCCCTGGGGCGAATGTGGAGCCGTGATAGAAGGCAGAGAGACGGAAGTCTACGATCATATTGTAGAGGTCAGAGATCAAAGATCAAAAGTCAAAAGTTCTGCGCGATTAGAGAGCGCAGACTGATATTTAGGTTAGGGATTAGGATTGGATTAAATGATTCTAATGGAATTGAACGTGATATATATATAATGTTAATTATTTTGGCATAAGACTTGGATACCGAAAGTAAAGTTATTTTGAATCCATTTAATTTAAAGACATTTATTGAGAGATTAGATATTTTTGATAAGGTTTTTTTAAGAACAAAATGTTCAAAATGCAACAGCAAAATATTCATACCGGCGGGCACTATTTCCTTTAGCAGTGCGTAAATATTTATGAATCACAAATGAATCGCAGTTCGAAGTTCAGTTTAAAGCGCGTTTTTTTCAAAATTGAAAATGTCTGCAATAGGTTTCGAGACCACAACCACTGGTAATCAAAGCTGCAGATATTTTTAATAATTAAATTTGTATATTTAATAATTAAATTAGTTAAATTTTTTAAAATTTAATTCATTTTAATAATAATTTAAGGACCACATCAACACCCTGATAAAGATGGTGACCGAGATGAAAAAGGAGAAGAAGAAGAATAAGAAGAAAGATGAAGATAGTGATGAGGAGGATGTAAGCTACTTTTATCGATAATATGTTTAATTTTATTTAATCTAAATTTAATTTATCATACATAAAAAGATGTGACAACACAACGAGTATCCTTTTTTCCAGGACCCTTTCTCTTGCCGCTGGCCCGACTGTGACATGGCCCTTGAGAGAGGAAATGACCAAAGAAAGGTAATAGTATATTTATTCATTTTTGGACGACCTCTTGGTTTCGCGAACTATTTCCTCTATTCTACTCATATTAATCTGATCGATGTTGCTATATTCTCTCGTAACCCACAGTCACTCGTTCAATTTGAATTCTTTCTCTATTCTCTCCTTATCTCCTCTCATCTCTTCCACTGTCACCACTAATTATATCGTCATTACAATTCGAATAGGAACAAAACGATTTATATTGTTCTATTATTGCAAAAAATGAAGCTAATTTGTACTGCTTCTTTATTTATAATCCAAAAATTATTTTCTAACCTTTTCAAGGAGCAAACCCATCTATGACTAGGGTATCACACACAATCAATTTAATCTCTACAAATATGAGTACATTTCTTACAAGCAGTGTACTTTCTCTTTCATTCTTCTTCATTATATCTGCACTATCTCTCGAGAATTTTGCTGATCTGTCGTTCCAATTTTCTGGTTTTACTCAATCAATAATCACTCAATGAGCTAACTAATCGATCACCGTCATTTTATGCCGTTTTTTTATCCCTCTACCCCTTCCCCCTCATCTCTCTCTCACTTAGCCAGTTTCGCTTACTCCACCATATGGGAAATGCTGTTCGGGAGATTGATGGGATGAGAGGCAGAGAGACAGACAGAGGGACTCTGGTAGACGCGTCCAGATACGCGTACGACGCGGACGCGTACACGCGGATGCTTGGGTGGCCTAGCTGCTCCTTGTTAATCTTGAGAAAAGGGAAATAAAAAGGCTAGAGACGCAGAGTAATACAGCGTACTCTGTAATGAAAGTTAACACTGTAGCGAACTTTCGAAGGGGGCAGAGCGCCAGACAGACAGACACAAAAATTTAGCAAAGAATTATTAAATATATGTATTATTTCCAGTGTGTCTGGTTGCATGACCATCTCCGGAGCCGTCATTTGATCGGTGCCGCGACCGAGAAGTGTCTATTTGACGGATGTCCATTCCGGACTACCACAAAGAAATTGCTTGGTGACCATGTGCGTGCGGTGCACACCGCCAAGAAAAAGCACAAGTCTCCAACGAAAGGTACGGTACCTTACTGTATCCTGATGATAGGATTACGGTAGTCATTATCGATTGATTACGAATATCGATTGGTTTAGAGTCACGCAGGGGAATGATCTACTATCATCCGGCGGATCCTAAGCCATTGAAGACAAGAGTGAAGAGAAGGATCGAAGTGAAGAACCCGGACGCTTGCTTCGGGTATTGATCTTTGATCTTTCATCTTTTGATATTTTAAGTGGATAATGTTTGATCGCTATAACTTGATCTTTGATCTTGTGGAATTATTCTTTTAATTTTTGGCCTCAAGGATTGGATCTTTGGTCATTGATGTTATGAAATTTTCCTTTTGATCTTTGAACTTAGCACGTTGATCTTTGAACTTTGCAGATTGACCCATGCCCATAAGGCGAAGAGGCTTCCTCTTATGATGGATTTTGACCCAATTATCGATGACTACTTCGCTCGCACACTCGAGATCATCAACAACACTCCCAAGGTATGCCTAATTAATCATGGATCCAAAGATGGGAGAATATTTGAAATGACGAGTGAAACGATCTTATGTTCGACCTGCTTACTTGCTGCTATCTTCGGAATTCAAGTTCAAAGATCAATATTTAGCTAACCGTATTTTCCAGAAAACATAAACGACCAATCAGCCAGAACGGCTTTAAATTGTGCACTCTAGATAACTCTCTAACCTTATAGTGGACACTAACACATAATAATCAATCAATATTCGATTTCTATTCAGCTTCGTTTCGAGCGTGATAGATCGGGAAAGACGTGCAGTGGTAGTGCATGGAGAAAGACGAAATGCACATCGGGATATCTATTTCTGCCTGCAAAAGAGAAGGAAGAACCACTCTACGATCCATCTATTGTAAGTTGGAACTTATCTTTGGGATATAAACTTTTTTAAAATTTTAAACTAATTATAAACTTATAAAGTTGGAACTTATGAGAAAAAGAACAACTTTGGGACTTATCCATGTACATATTTAAACGATATTTTATGAGACTATTCCTATTCGAGTTTCCATAGATTTTATCGATTTATTTTCAGTGTTTCGACCCGATCGCGGAGAGCTTGATGACACTGGATGATCTGTTTCCGCCTCCTCCCCCACGATTGGCTCCACCCACATCTATGGACATGACTCCGCCCACTCCTCCTCTCGAGACCACGCCCACTGATCTGATTCTGCCCATTCTCACATCAGAGCCACTCTGTATGATTCCACTCGATGGTCCCTACACACCTGCCGACTCCGAGTCCACTCGTCTATCGGTAGATCCAATCGAGGCTCCGCCCATATTGTTCGTTTAGGCCACGCCCATTTTTATCTAAAAGCCCCGCCCCTCGACAAAGTGGCATCTACAATATGCGGAACTCAGCAATCCCGTGATTCCGCTGGCCTATAGGAATTCATTTTTTTTGTAAATTTAATAATTGTTTTATTCTTAATTTTTGTATGGCCTCCCGCAGTTGTCCGCTATTGTAGTGCACGCTTAGAGGTGGCCGATGCGGCATACTGTACATAGTCTCCTATTTATTGATTGATTCATTACTGTTATTGATTGATTGACTCATTCGCTGTTACAGCTCCCCTACCGTATGCAACGATTACCGTATACCCTCTCGTTCTTTCTTTCGCTGCAAGACTCTCAATTGTACACACACTGCCAATTACATTCATCACAAGGTGATCTGATCTTCAACCCAAAACATCTCTCTTTCTCGTCCCGCATTCTTTCTTGTATATGCTCCGCCTACTTTCTCATCTAAGCCACGCCCCTTTCATTCATTTGGTGATATCTCCAGTATATATACTCAGTCAGTGATACATGTCCTCCTATAACCGATACAGTAATCCCAATCCAGTCCAGACCAAATGCGCATGAATTCAGTGAGACTCCGCCCACATCTAGTGATCGATTCAGTCCCATCCTACCGTAACCTAACCTACCGTAGCCTATCGTAACCTAACTGACAATGCCCACTTATCGTAACTAATTCATCCCCCCATCCACCTACCGTAACCCCTACGTTCCTCGTCCATTTACCGTAATCCGACTTATACCATATACCCCGCAAATACTGTTGAAAAAACCTGATCTGTACCGTGTCTCAGGTCGCTTTGTGTTGTTGTTGTTCATCTATGACATTTCACACTAATCAATCAATAATATTTATTCATATTCAAGTCAATCGATAATCGATCATTACCGTAACGAGATATGCATGCATTGATGATAAACGCTTGTATTGTTTGATTACTGTACCGTCGTGTTTTCTTGTAAAACGCATAAAATTATTGTTATTACACGTATGCGATATGACAAAGGCGAGGAATAGATGAATACAATAACATAGATACAAAGGCTAAAAGTAGAAAACATTTAAAATGACGAGGTGGTGTATCTTCTAAATGGAAATTAATTTAAAATCAATAAAATTAATTATTAAATGAGATAGGATGTATTGAGGAAAGAAGAAGGTTACAGGGCGGAAATCAATTTTAAAAAAATCAATCAATAAATTCCTGTTATCAATCAATAAATTCTTCGCCTATAGTTGTACTATTATCAAACAGTCAATAAGTGCTCAACAACCGAACCATCTACAGTAATCCCACTCTCTCTTCGTTCCTCGGCTACCGTATCCAGTGACTGGATGACAGACAGGTAATCGAATTGATCTCGAGGAAGACCCGGAGTACCGTAATCCAGAGACAGCGAGGTTCGCGCAGTGTCTTGAGTAATTATCGACGTTTTGAAGGTGGGGATGGATGGAGAATGTCCTGACAGATATCAGATATCAAAAAGGCAATTTTTAAAAAAATAGCTAGTATTTTTAACGATTACTTATCAACAAGTTTCAGAAGGAAGTTCGAAAGAACAAAGATCAAAGATCAACCTCGTTCATATTTAGGCGACACGGCAGCTTCGACCATTTCGTGGCTATTGGAGTGGACACGTCTAGTGGAAGGACGAGTGGACTTGTCAAAGATGAACAAAGCGAGATAGACTGAGTTGAAGCCGAATTGGAAGAAGTACAAACCCTGAAAGATCAAAGGTCAATTACTAAAAGATCAAAGATCACAAAAATATTTTACTGTTGATTTCTGATTCGGCATTGGACTTCCGATATTTACTACCTTTCCTTCATTAATTTATGTGGTGGGAATAAACATACCAGTAAGTATGAAGATCAAAGATCGATTATCAAAAGATCAAAGATCAAACCTGTGTGAACTGACGGATCATCAAATATCCTCCATTGTGTCCATCGTCAGATTCGACAATGCCAAGAATGACCAAGAGTCTAAGAACGCACTCGGGAGCGTTCAGAGCGAGATCAACCATGGCTATGAGTAACCAACGAGGGAGCAGGGATGAATGACGCTGGATAAGATCAAAGATCAATCTTGATTGACTCATGTAGTCAGTCAACGATAAATGCTTGTTGCTAACATCAAAGATCAAAGTTCAAAGATCAATCATTATTGTTAAGAACTCAGTCATAAATGTTTGTTGCTAAGATCAAAGATCAGCCTACCGTAATCTTGCCATGTCCGGCAAAGCGGAATCCCTTGCGCTGCTTGCGGTGTTTGAATTGTATCGATGACCAGAACACGGAGACATCAACGAAGATGATGATACAACAAGGAATGATGAATGACCTGAAAGAGATGATCTTTGATCTTTGATCTTTGAACTTTGATCTCTGAGTCTTTTCCTCAGAGTTTTCTTCAGGAACTCAGTTTCATGTAGAACGGTTATGATAAATAAAATGTTGTAAAAGAGTACCAAAAAGAATCTAGAAGAAGCATGGATCGATTGATGATTTCCCTCTCAAATACGGGCAGTTGTGTGCATCCACCATCTATTAGATTCTGAAAATAAACATATGTTATTATTATTTTATTATTATTATTATTTTATTTTATTATTGTATTATATTATTATTAAGCAAATTGATCTTGTGTAATCAATGTGACGGCAGGATATTATAATATTAGAATGACAAACATTTAACATAATATATTATTAAAGGGGGCGTTGCCTCACTCAATGGTCTCTTCATTGCGCACACTAGTTATCTGTTCTCTAACAACGAGAGAGCATTGCGCGTCGAAGAGACCATTGAGAGAGGTTACGCTCCCTTTAAAGAAGGTGACCCTCGAGTTTTTTTGTAACTAATTTTTTTCCGGGCCACTCTGCGAAAGAACAAAAAATTCAGTACATGCATATATTTTCCTTTAAAGACTTATGATAAGAAAGAAGCACTTGAAACACAAGCAAAATCGTTGTCATGCGTTTGCAACGACGTGAGTATCAGGGCACAGTGAAATATCAGGGTATATTGTAATTACAATAATCATGCGGCTTTGTATGCGCTAAATATGTATTAGGACCTTATTATCTTTGCTCAGCGTTGACATCACAGTTCATTAGTTCATTTAATAGGGTCAATATCAGTGGAGTGTTTTTAGCATCTGAATATCAACACTTCCAACAGCAGTAAAAATCTTTACGAAGTACCAATGTCTTCTCAAAATCCTGTTTTACTTTCTTGGGCATCTAATACAAGGAGAAATTGATCATTCTTAAAGGACCTCGGTCATCAACCAGACTCCCTCATGCCACACTACCACGGGTACATCATTATGATCTCTCCTTGATGTATTCCCAACATTCATCGACTAGATGTGCATATATTATGGCATACTAATGACCAAGAAACACGCAGATGAATTCATTCTCACAATCCAATTCATTTTCCCCACTATGTGTATCTATCCCTATTTTCGTCTCATCATTTCACTTCACTGACGAGTCTTTGGCTTTTCATGCTACATATAAATAGATGGGCTATTTAGATTGGTAGGCTTCTAGTATCTTCCGCAATATTAGTGGGGCGAATAATTTGGTCGAAGTTGAGCCTAAAATTTGGCTACTAGACAAGCCCCACTTAAAAAATTTGGTCTATAATTTGGTGGTTGACCCCTAATTTTTTTCGAAGTGGGCCGTTATTTAAGTATATTATTGAACCAACTTTCGAGTAAATTTATGGCCAACGGCCAAATTATTGGCCCAACTAAAATAACGGAGTTAATCAGAAATTTACTTTATTTTATTGAAAAAAAATAAAGTAAACATTGCTATTTTACAAAATATATCATGAAACTGTAATTAAAGTTTTAAGTTAATTTCAAAATAGTCAGTAATTTTGTAGCCCAAAACATTTTAAAACGCTTACATCAGAGCTGTTGATAACGCTGAGAAGCAGCCACAAATTCTCGAGTACGGACACGACAAATGCCGCTCCCAGAGCCTGCGAATATCGATTGATATGATTTATTTATTGATTGATCGTTATCTACCTTTGGAGGCATCTGCCATAGTCGTATGTATACGAGAGGATGGTAGACGGAAAGATATCTGGAAATTGATATCCATTATCCCAAATCTAGATCAATTATTAGATGTCTATTATTTATTATTATTTGGGTAAGATATCGATTATTGATTGATTACTATGTTATTTATTCTAATATTCACTGTAACGAGAGCTCATTCGGTTTTTACATATCTCAAAAGTTCATAGATCTGAAAGTTAGAACGAGATCACTGCAGTCTGCACAGTTTCTATGTCGTGATTACAGTAATCTATCGCATACCGTAGCACACTCATCAAAAGCCAACTCCAGATGGACAACGACGTCGAGACGTGCATTGAGAAAACCACGACCTGAATTCTTTGATATCAGTAAAATCACTTTAAAATTATAAATGTTTCAGAATTCGTTCAAACATATTTATATCCGAGATGTGTCAAACATATTTATATACGAGATGTCTTCACTAAAGTATATATTTTTTGAACTCTCAAAGGCACCCCCGAACCAATTTAACTCTCCGCTCTGACCACGCTCTCTCGCAGACGAAAAATGCGGGAGAGCATTGCCAGAGCGGAGAGTTTCAGATTATGTGTCTTTAAACAGTAATATAGTTTACCTTACAAATGCCATTCATAGCGGCGTCACTGAACCACGAAAGTGTATCGTGTGTTTGAACGGAGAAGAAGATATGAATAGTTATCATGGATAAGGATACGATATCGGATATGGCCATGATGAACAAACAAATGCCCACACCGTTACTGAAAAGATACGGTAGAACACATGGATCGATAAATAATTTATCACGGATCTCCTGTAAAAGTGTATGAAAATAAGAACCTTTTTGCACAGAAAAAAATTTCCTTTTTTTATTGATAGTGATTGTTACATAAATGTTATTTATGAAGAACTTTCAAATGAGGGCTGATCTATATGATCCCACTGAGACTCACCCCGAGCTAATTTGAAACCGAGTAATATTAACTCGGGTGTGCCTTTAAAGGTCATGGAATTGGGATCAATACTTACTTGTACAAATCCTGACATTTCCTGGCCAGTTTGAACATTCTCGCAAGAACGAAAACGTTGAACGGTATTCCAAGAACTATGGCTACTGCGTACCTGAATAAATATTATAATAAATAAATAAATCTATAAATATTATACTATATTTATCTTATTTTTCATTTAACTCGTCAGTTTTTCAGTTCATTTCACTTTGTTTTTTTTCATTGCAGAAGATATCGCGTAACAGTAAGCTAAAAACTAGAGTGAAAATACGTTGCACTCATTTTATCCTATATGCAATCTGTCTTTTATTGAAGCTCGAGTAGACAGCGAATTATACGATGACGAATATATTCCCTTGTGAAAATTGAGCGATTTTTTCTTCATAATAAAGTTATTCCTGTTACAATTAAACATCAGCTACACTTATAGCACAAAGCACATTTTATACATAAACGCGTAGCCGTTTTTTTCTCTTTATTTATTAAAAAATTGCTTATAGAGGACCGTCGAGATTTTGCGTCACTGAACGGGCCAGATCTTCTTACAGAATACAAAAACATTTTTTTGCAAAAAAAACTACAGACGCTCTGGAATACAGTACTCCGAGCTGAAAGTTCAGTGTTGCACTAGGGAAAAGCGCGAATATTCGAATATGAAAGCAGAATAAAATAATTCGGAAAAGGAGTTCGAACACGAGTTGCGCAGTATACTAACCACCGAACTACACCAGCCATACTTCTGCTTCTCTGAAATCTATTAGATACTTGTTGGTCGTTTATACTTGGAGGTAAATCTCCTTCAATCATTAGATCTACGACAACCCCTTGATAAGCCTATGGAATAAGTCCAAATTACTAAAAAATGTATTTTGATGCTTGGTCTGATACTTTATGTAGTAGTTCCATAGGTCTATGACGCATTCATCAATTTCCCTTCGTTATCCGATAACTATATCTATCTAGTATTTTATGACGGAGCAAAGACTAAAAAGAAATAATTGTTTGACGCACAAAGAAAGACATATGCATATACTGTCGATGATTGACAAAACAATATTATCTATAATTTATTATCTGAAACTATTCATAGTCGTCATCATCAGGTGCAGTTCATTATTAATAGCGTCAGATCAATTATACTCCATAATCATCAAAGATTCCGCGAACATTCTCACGTTATCATGAGCTTTTTTTCTTATGAAAACCAGATAGAGCCGTTCCATCTCAAAATGCATTTATTTTTTACGAAAAATATAATTGAATTTAAAATTTTCAACAACACAACAATGAGAAGCGTTTGTGTCGAGTGAAAGAAGAAGAAGAAGTCTATCATGTTCTGCTGCGACTCAAAAAAGACATTTTCATATTTCTTGAAAATATTTTTTTTAAATAAACCATGATGGATAAATAAATAAAATAAATAAACAAAAATTTAAAAAGTGCAAAACCTACAGCATATATCCAGTGATGGCTATGACCGTATTTATGATAGGAACGTGTTCTTCATAGTATTCTTCGAATTGTGCCTCGGGTAATGATGATGAAGATGACGTCATCTGGAGGGATAGAACATCTTCAACCACGAGATCTTCCATTCTTAACAGGGAAAAGATAATCAATGTTCAACTTTTCTCATAACTTGTCAAGCAACATATTTCTGGAACTATGTATGATATGCTTCAGAAGTATGCTCATTGAAAGAAGATTTGTTCATATATTATAGCACGGTGAGAACGAGAGCAATGAGGCCTTGTGGTTTTTAAAATCTCGCCATTTGTAGTTTCGAGTCATAGAAATTTGGAATGCGAGATTAGCAAAGGTACATGAAAAATTTGAAAGAGAACAAAAAGCGGAATAAAAACGATGAATAATATGAATATAATGCTACACGAACAGATGTAATCATGACCATACATTTTCATACCCCCTGCAATGCGAGGATTGACCCGCTATATATTGCTCGTTTTCGGATCACTTGATGCGAAACGAAGCTAAATATGACGATAAAATAACGAATTTTCTAAATCGACCCACCATATTTCTAAACACGACCTACTACATTAAAAAAACAACGTCGAGGGTACCGAAAATGTATGATCATGGAGAAAAACGGAACGATTCGAGACTGAGAGTGTTTGTTGTTATCCATGGGTGTGTACAATCATCGTAACTCCATTTACTAAACATTGAATGCCGCCAGATTGGATAATATGTGTGTCGCAGAGTCTAGAAAAAAACAGTTTTCACATGAAAATAACACAAAAGATTCATATTATATTTTAATGACATGAACACTATCACACGTGGCTCTATTCTCAGAACGAAATTCACAAGAAGAAAAGAATCAGACAATTCTCTTGGTTTTTCAGATAATCTCTACTTTTTTATCTTATCAATTTGTGATCTGTTAATTATTCTCATTGTAGCTTTAGAATTCCCATGGTACTGTCGGATTCAAGAGATGGTAAGAAAATAGCGAATTGAGATTGAAAACCATAACTTCGGCATACATAGGCATAAATATAATTAGAATAAAAATATATAGACAAGCTTGAGATTCTTGGGAGGTGGGGATTGAATGGTGTAGAGTAAGTGGAGAAAGAAATAGAGAGAAAAAGTAAGAGCATATAGTAAAATAGAGCTTCTCAATGATTTTTACACTTTTGAACAATTGGACTTATATGTGGATTGAAACCACTCAATCACAACTTTTTTGAAAAAATTTGGGCGCGGATTAATATCTGACAAATTCAGACATAGTAGAGTTTAGAAATTTCTTTAAAGAAGTTATTGCTAGCCTAATATTGAAATATTCTTTGCACTGTATGAGAAAGACACGGCGGCTCAATGATAGTAATTAAGGAGCTCTTGCCTGAGAAAGAAAGTATCGCAAACTGAGTGATGATAAGCAGTAAAACATCTAGGTTCTCCCAGCGCGAAAGTTGATTACGGTATATCTGGGCGCTCGCTTCTGACTAAACCTATCATCGAGTTTTACGATTCGCGAGGCATGCTGAGATGGCTTAGTGGATAGAGCTTTTGTTTAGCGATCCGAACTTCGTAGGTTCGAATCCCGCCCAGTGCAAATCAACTTTGCCGATTTTTCGTAATGCAAGAGCATTCAAGCCAAAGTTAAATGTAGGGATTTCTCTTAATTGAACCGCCGTGAAAGAATAATTTAAAATCTATTTTCGAAATCGTATAAAGGTAAAGGTAAAGGTACATCCCGTTATTCAATACACACGAAGTCTTACTGGAGATTACTGCTAAGTCAGTGATAATTCATGATCGAAATCATACGTTGAATATGACAAATGAAAAAAATTGTAGTTTCTATTCCTAAAATTGAATTATTCTTCCACTGGTTCTTTCAAACCTCTGTCTCGTATGGTGTTCAATAACAACAATGTGAACAAAAAGATCTTGGAGCTCCACAATAATATTACACAATCAAGCTGGACCGTCTTCATGAATGGGAATAAATATTTCACAGAGATGGAAGAATGAGAACAATGTGACAATGTGAACAAAAAAGTCGCAAAAAAAGTTGTTCAAAAGTCGCAAATACGATAGAAAAGAAGACTACTCATTCTCACTTCGGTTTATTATTCTTTTGAGTTTGTATAGCACATGCTTTTGAAAACGTGAGAGCTCCTTACAATATCTTCGTGTTTTGGTAAAATAGCTAACAAGATAGTGGAGGCTTTTTTTCCTCACTCTCAATCTTACTCCAATTATGTCAATAGATTTGAGCAAACTAGAGACCAGAACAGGCAATTTACTCGCAGTGAAAAATTAATCGAGATAATTGTTAATTGATCGCTTTAATCGTTATAATCACTTTCTTTGACACGAAAAATATGTCTGAAAAAAGCTCTGAAATTTACGGAAATTTATTTATTTATTTATTTATTTATTCCATCAAATATAATAATAAATGGTGATATGTATAGGATCAGAAGAGGGATAGATGGATTTCCGTCGCATAAGGCGATTTCGGTTTTGGCTCACAATCAGTGGCCTCGGTGGTGGAAATGAGAAATAGATAAGCGATTGAAAGTTTAAGCATATTTTCAGCGCACCTTCTAGCAACTTCTAAAATTCAATCAATATTCGGAACTGTTCGCAATTAGAGAGAGACGCGGGAGCAGGAAATAATAGAATAGGGAAATTTCAATGACCATGTGAAGAATGAGAAGTAAGCGAAAAACATGTCATATAATTTTTTCATATCGTTCTAGTTCTTTATGAAATTCTTCCAATATGGAGTGCTCGCTTGTCTAGCCTTTCCCTCAAGAGTAATTACCAAGAAATTGGAGCATCCTGGGCAAAAAGCAGGCAAATTTTAGGAATGCCTAATTAGGATATTGCAAAAGATATTGTACTGTGCTCTGTTCGAAAGTAAACGAAAATAATCGAAAAAACCGAATATTATATTATACTTTTCAACGTATCAGTCAATATTTTAGTCGAGTAATTCGGCTTGAAATACAAAAAAAGAGATATCGATACACCCAAAAATGACGAAGATTAGTAAAACATATTCAGGAGTTGGTAAAACTGACTGCATTCAACTGGAGACTTTTGTGGTAGAGGTGTTGAGACTCTCTTGAGATGTATCGCAGACCCCGGGGGAAAGGGGATGCTTACAAATAGACTCACACACTTTGCTTTGCTTGAATTTTCGAAGAGAATAACAGCCGAAGGTATGAGATAGTGAGAAGAAGTGAAAGGGGGGATGAAATAGAAACGAACAAGTTTATGAGAGAGCAAACAATGAAAAACTAAGGCAAGAACATTTTGCGAAATTTAAGTACAGTGTTAGCTTGGAAATACCAGAGTATTTCAAGTACATTTTAAGTTTCAAAAAACAAAAAAAAAACCACTGAGTCTCGAAATAGAACATTTATGGGAGTGACTGAGGGGATATTGAATTGACATCTCAGTCTTTTTTTCGAAATATTCATATCAGTAGTGCCCCACATTCACTAAAACATATCAGTGACCATATAACAACTACGATGTAATATCAGAGATTGTAGCTATCGTGTATTACAGAGTATTAGAAAAGTAGTGCAGTTCTTGTCTGGAATATCGGACGACTAAATATTAGTGATACTTATATATTGCACTGTAATGCATCGTTACATTATGCATCGTTCCTTACGTGTCTACGCCGTAACGACGGAGACGCCGCGGAGGCGGTTACGGCGTAGGCACGTAAGGCAAATGTAACGATGCATAAGGATTGGACAGAGATAGTAATCTTCCATCGACAAGTGTGCGATTATCAACAATTATGAATATTATCAAAACAATTATTCATTTATTTATTTACATTTATTGGCCACGGACATCCTCCAAAAGACATATCCAACAGATATTCCCCATACCCGATGGGTTCATTTGAAGTACTAAAATTGCTTTATTATTTATAAATACCCTAAAACACTGTGCAATATCAATCATGATATCATTTGGTATCTGCCGTGGCATTCAGAGAAACGCCCCCATTGTGCAGCAAACAATTAATTGTTATTTTATAATAATAACTGCTTTATGCAGGCAAAAAAAAAAATCCAAAATACAGTTTATCGGAACTGTGCCAACTATGATATTACAAAAGCTAAATTTCTGATATTTCAAAACTTGTACTTATCATTTTCACTTGAAGTATTCTTAAAGTAAACTTCAATTCAGTGACGTATTTTAAATAGGCTTCAAGTTTTGAAATACCAGAGAATGTGGAGAGTGCAAACCAATACATCTAACACCAAGGGATAAGGATTAGACAGAGATCGTAATCTTTCAATGATAAGCAAGTGATTATGAATAATCATGAATATCATCAAAACAATTATTTATGAATGAATACCTCATGAACTATTTGTGGTAGCTTATTAATAGCCCTGTTCACAGTTTTATAAATAGTTGAATACTCCGGGCAGAGAACAGAGCGATGAGCCCTTTAGAGGAACTGAAAGCAACACACCTATACACCCTATTTTCTAGCAAAAAACGGATGACCAAGATAATTTGAAACGCTGAGTTCTGTCCGCACTCTCTTGTACATAAAACGTGAGAGAGTGTGGCTAGAGTGGGGC
Source organism: Parapristionchus giblindavisi (assembly GCA_943737045.1). Lineage (NCBI taxonomy): Eukaryota > Metazoa > Nematoda > Chromadorea > Rhabditida > Diplogasteridae > Parapristionchus > Parapristionchus giblindavisi. Next base: position 344,726 of record CALSFV010000271.1, on the reverse strand, counting down.
GTTTGATCTGAATGGGTATGGGACTTTTAACGTAAACGAAAGGCAGTTAGAGCTGGCTAGGTAGCTGTTTATTCGCTCTATTTCTCATAAACTCATTGTCGAGCAAATTTAATGGGAAGGTTTCAAGCGAGGATGTGACTGGGATGAGGCTATTTGCGTCTACAACTAAAATAAATAAAAATGGAAAAAAAGTAGGTCTAAACATGACATCAGATACAGTCATGCATCCATTACCTTGTTGATACGATACACGAGCTAATTTTACTGAACGCTCTTGCAACTCTCTCTCGTAAACAAAGAAAGCGGGAGTACATTGCCAGAGCGGAAAGTTTCAAATTAGGGGCGTCGCGTCTATTTCTCATAAACTCATTGTCGATGCAAATTTAATGGGAAGGTTTCAAGCGAGGATGATGACTGGGATGAGGCTATTTGCGTCTACAACTAAAATAAATAAAAATGGAAAAAAAGTAGGTCTAAACATGACATCAGATACAGTCATGCATCCATTACCTTGCATTGATACGATACACGAGCTAATTTTACTGAACGCTCTTGCAACTCTCTCTCGTAAACAAAGAAAGCGGGAGTACATTGCCAGAGCGGCTCTGTGCCATTAATAAATTCAACAGAACTACGAGAATGAATCGGAAAATTGTGTACGAAAAATGCGGAAGAAGCATTGGTGTACGTCAAGGGCTATGCTCTTTTGAACTCAGTCGACCCTCCCATTCATACACTATGCTATGGATGGCAGATACATCGGACATGCGGGCCCTATTCATAGTCTCAAAGATAGACGCGATGGGTATTATGAATTGGATATCCATCCATAGACGACAGGAGGAGGGACGACCACTTGTTGAGTTGAGATATCAACGAAACAAACGATGATAAAATAATACGGAGAGAGCAATCACGATATGAACTTGGCGGCAATCGTAACCGGGTAAAATCATATTATAGTTCAATCAAATCTGCCCTGTTAGGGCAAATCGGCCGCCTAGACATGACACTCGTGCAAAACATGTGTAGATAAATGAGGAAGTTACTGAACCGTTTTCGCAACCCCCTTTTCTGTTGTAAATCTGCGAAAATGTAATTAAATTTTCGACCAAGAGTTTAGTTTAAAGTTCCACCTTAATTTTTTTGGAAAGTGCGAACGCAATGGATTTGATGAAACGAATGACAGGGATAATCTGTTCATTAAGCGTATTAAACCGATTGCGGGATAGACAATTCTAGATCATCTGGGATAGTCTGGTGAAGCCAATGAACAACCACTAAGTGCAATGAAATTGATCTCGTGCCAGGTGCGGAGTAAGGAAATTTCACAAGGATTTTTTTTTAAATTTTTTCCGGCTTTAGATTAGAGGCAACCTATATCCTGTTTCGGTGCACAGGGTTTCAAATTAGCTTACTATTAGTGAGAATCCTTAAAACGAACGTGACAATTGTAAAATTTTTTACACAACCAGAGCATGACGAAATAGTGTATGAAATGAGGAGATCCGTTGTGCCCAAGAATAAGTTACAATTATACACACTGGTCACACTTTTTCGCAGATAAAACAGGTGAGAGAGTGTGGCCAGAGAATATTGTAGGGGGGGGGGCTTTCCCTCCTTGTAAGGGATGATTGACACTGCAGGAAGGAGGAAGGTTTGGACATGTCAAAGACACGAAACTTAGAGGATCTTGCATACTTGAGATGTGTTTTCACTCACGCAATGATCAAAAGTCTAAGAGTACGAGGAAAAGTCCGTCTATAAGTAAGGTTAGTCTAAAACAAACAAGCTAATGGACTGAACTTCACCTGCAGTTATGAGTAATGGCTATATATCATGCGAACTGGCGAATATGTGAATATCACTGGTATCGTAGTCAATCGAAGTCCAAGTCCAGAAGAGGAATACCTTTCAAGTGCCAATCAAGGAACGAAGCCAATTTTTGTGTATAATACTTCTTCAAACGTTTTCCCGATAAGGATTCTTCGAATATCGTATTTTAAAATCAGAAAGAGCAAAAGAAACCTCAAAAGAAAAACAAGTTCGTATACTTCTTTGGTAAAGATTTTATATATGATGATATGTATATTATTTGCTTCAAATGTTGTTGTACATGGTAATTAAACTACTTAACAAAGAATAATTTAATTTCCCAACATCTAATGGATGATTGAAATCCCGAAAGCTGGCTTATTTGGAAAAATTTTTGTAACTTTTCATAATAAATGCTTCGACCAAGTAGGTGTATCGACTTTGCTCCCATAATGTAGTAGGAGGGGAAACTCTAAGATGACCTGAGAGACTAGAGTGTACGATAATTCGGAGATGGGACGTTTACATTAATGCGTCATGTAATGCTGATGCGTGGATTGCGAAAAGTTGCATGAGATATTACCAAGATAGTTTCCGCACCCCGGATACCCCTTGCAATATACTCCAATTTATGATGTAGTAGGCATCCTAAAAATGTATCATACAATGCACGCAGTGGTCAAAGATCACGAGAGAGCGAAATTTGTGGTCCGGAATTAATCAGAATATATGATTGACCCCATGAGTAATGGACTAGAAGAATCTATAGGAAGTTGTTGTCAAATGAGCCTTGAAATGTATGCAATTATTTATTTTTATGAGATAAGCGAACGTGAAATTTAACAATAAAGTTAAGTAAAAATACAAATTAAATGTAGGTTTCATGAGAATATCCTGACAGATTCTTTGAGTTCGCTTAAATATTATATGAAAACCTCTAAGCATTTTATATTGTACGCATATCGATGACAATTTTTATCATCATTCCCTAATCATCAAATAGCATTTAAAGTGTTAATAAGGTTATTTCTTGATACTGTGCTGAATAAATCTTTACTCGATGTGAAGATATTACTGACACAACGAAAAAAAAACAACAACAACAAAGTTCCACTCTATCTTCCTTCTTTTAATTTTTTTGCTCTTTTTAGCTGCACAGTTTTGCATGGAGCCATTATGCCTTGCGAGCAGAAAAAATGTGTTTAACGCTTGAGAGAATCCGATGCCCGCAGGCTTTGATTCCAATCTATGGTAGGCATTTTGGACTTTAATTTAATTTAATTTAATTTATCTTACATTAAATAAATGTGACAGCAAGTGATAAATAAATAGCGTGAAATAATGGGTAGAGTTGAGGGGGAGCGGAGAGAGGGAGGGAAGGAGCTCACTGTGTATAGTGGCTTCTGGGTTCAAAGATCATATTGCGATAGATCTATATTAGGGTGGATGAGGCCCTAAGCGCCATCCACCCTAATATAGATCTTTGTCAATTCATCGAATCAATTGATAATCCATAACAACACATATGATAATATCATCATTTATCATTCCGACCGCCCTCATTTTAATCTCCAGTCGGAACAATAATAAATACCTTAGACTGAGATCAAACACTGATGATTATGTATGCATCATAGCTGTGTCATGATATTTTCGAAAACATTAAATAATAATCGCGATGATTCATGATTTTTCCATAATTTTATTGATTTTCACTTTCACCTCTCTTTGTTTATCGCTAAAGAAAAATAAATAAATAAAAAAATAATTTATAATTAATTGATTGATTGTTCGTATTCGAATGTGGCGTTCAAACGTTGATAAAGGAAAAGAGGTGAGAGAGCGTTTGAATGGGGAGATTTTTCTCTCATTCTATATTCTTTTCATAATGTGGTGTTAAGATCTTTGAAAAGTGAAAAGTAGTGTGAATTTTGTGATTTAAGTGGTTGGAAAAGTAGCCTAATTGACGAAAATCCATTGTAAGAGCTTGTAAATGACAAAGCTATGCTTCTTTTCCAGCTACTTTTACAGTCACAAAATTAACAATACTTTTCACTTTTCCATCTACTTTTCCAAGATTTTAACACCGACTTTCGAGGAGAATGTTAGTAACTGAAGACATAGTGAAGATTCTCGTATAATTTTTGGATGTGATCAAGGCGAGATTGTTTTCGCACTCAAATTATGTCTCCTTGGCATTATTTTTTAAAGATTTCTGCAATGTCTCCTGACCACCACCCCGTCCTGCATACATAACTATTCACAGAATCTGGGTATGAAGTCACGACATTCCGCAAAATAGCAGAGTCAGCTTGCAGAATGGATTACTAATATCAAAGCACAGATAGGCCGTGTTTAGAGCGATAAGAACTTTATGCAATTAATTTGCATCAGAAAAAGTGCATACTCTTTCGGTTTAAAAAAAAAGGTTTATGATTGGATGGGATCCGGATAATAAGCAAATGGGAATTATAAATTGATTTTCAAAAAATAAATTTAAAGGAAATAGTAGCGGAAACTGCGAAACATGGTCTACATGCGGTATTAGGGAGTTTGATTTGGCGTGAGAGAGAAGAAGGGGAGGAGGGGACAGGGGGGGAGAGGAGAGGTTGAAGAGAGAAAAAAGGGATTGGAGATGGAGAGAAGCGAGAGGTGTGGAGAGTTGGAGGGGAGAGGAGGAGAGATGGAGAGATGAGGGAGAGGAGGAGAGAGAGAGATGTGAAAGGGAGAGAGGAGAGAGGGGAGGCGAGGAATGGGAGGAAGAGGTTGAAGCAGAGGTCGACTTCACAGATAGAATAATTGAATCGTCTTTCCCTCTTATGATGGAGTCTAGGAATAATTAATGTCTTTGTACGAAAAAAGTGTAATAAAAAATATTGATGTTCAAGATTTTTTCCTTAAAAGTTTAGGCTATGAATCTCATCGATTTGCTAAAAGACCATTTTCTTAAATAATTTATTCAATTATGTGGTGTTCAAAAGCGAAATGAAACGAAAAATAGATGTGAGAGTGTGTAAAACGAGGAGAGTTTTTCCTGATTTTCTTTACCTTTCCCAATTTTTCAGAGCATAACGATCGTTTTTTCGAGTCCATTTTGGCTGTGCCTATGCATCTTTGGGTTAAATTCGGTGCACTTGCACGAAACGAAACAAAGATACTTACTATGAGACTTTGGACCTATTCAAAATCTATCTTGGGCACCCAGACTTTCGTAATCTCCGACTTCCACTCTCACTCGGAGAGACTAAAGAACAACGCGAGGATATTTTCGCTCCGGGCAATTACTTTCAGTGTATGGTCGAGTCTCTCTCTACTCTATATTCATGAGCTCTTTGGGCAGTTATAAAACGTCAGTCGTTCCTTTTAAGATCAGGCATACTTTACGAGCCAAACAGAAGATACAGCCCGTGCAAAATTTGGTCTAAAATTTGGTCCATCACAAATTTGTCCACTTCTTCCAAGCAGTAACGCAAGCCATCATGTCTTTGTCATATATTATTATGTTATATATTATATTATTATTATTATATTATGCACACGACGTTCCAGTAGAGGAATTCTGTGCACGAATCAGAGAATACGTGCGGAATGAGGAAACATAACACAAATTTATCATGAAATCAGCTGTATTCAGTTCGTTTTTTACCCCGATCTTTTAGTGTTTCTGAATGCACCTAAATTGAGTGTAAACAGGTGAGAAGCCATTTATGGAATAAAAGTGATGAGAAATGTTTGGATAATCAGTAATGTTGACATTTTTGATAGATCACTGCAACATCACTGACAAAAATTAGGCGCCTTAAAGGGAGCGTTATCTCACTCAATGGTCTCTTCATTGTGCACACTATTTTTCTGTTCTCTAACAACGAGAGAGCATTGCACGTGGAAGAAACCATTGAGTGAGGTTACGCTCCCTTTAAAGGCTAACAGCTGATTTCTCCGCTCTGGCCACGATCTCTCGTAAGCAAGCAAAGCGAGAGAGTGCTGCCAGAGCGAGGAGTTGTAAATTAGCTTGGTGTATGATTTTAAATATGTGAAGAACGTGGGCGGATGAATTCTGTAAAATTATTGCTTAACTGCGCTTTATGGTGTCTCGTTTGCATATTTTTGCTAGGAAAGGCTACATGCAGAAGAGGAAAATCATCGAAACAAGACTGAAATGTATGTTGCTCATTATTAAGGACAAGGAAGGCTGGGTAAAAAGTAAATGAAGCTACTATGTATTCTAGTTATCCTTAATTGGTTAAATCAATTCATTTCAAGGAAATTCAGAAATTGCTATATTTATCAACGTGCTCATTGTCATTATGAAACTATACAAGTAAATTGATAATATAAATAGATTTAGTATATGTTTGCATGCACTTTAAATGTAAATTTTAAAATAAATAAGTAAGCTAATATTGTGCCGTATGGGGTTTCGGCCGCTACGTCTAGACACCATAAAGTGTTGCCTGGTCTTCAGTTGACCTCATCAGGTCTCTCTAGGGAATTTATGAAACTAGATTTTAATATGAAAGTGTAAAATTGTTGTAATTCAAAAAGTGTATAAAGCAAGAATATATACGTAGATCACAAAATGCTCTCGACATGAATTGATATTGAAAGTACGAAATATAGCTTGAATGTTTCAGAAACAGTGAAAAGGAAATCAGTAAAAAGCGTTTTCAAGTGATGTTATATATTTATTATTATGTAAATATAGAAGTCTAATAAAAAATGCAAAAACATTCTCTCTGGCCGGGAATTGAACCCGGGTCTCGCATGTGACAGACGCGGATACTAACCACTATACTACCAGAGACTTGACGTTGATCTGACTCGACTCTATATGAATGGAGGCGATTCCCCTCTCCCTCTCCCTCTCACTTTTGGGTGTATAACTCTCGCAAACAATGTCTAGGCCCGCGTAGTAAAATGGTCGGAAACACTCGTTGTTATATAAGTAGGGAGTATCAGAGTATGTCTAGATCCTTTCTCATGACTTCAAAAAGGAACCCGTGGTAAGTGATAGGACAATCAATCCGGTCGGAGATTCGGCAATAGAGTTCGATCTCGGATTACGTTGAAAAAAATGTCTTCCTCAAAATAATTCAAATCTTTTTTACAATTTGTTCCTTGACTTATTCCCACTCTCTCAACTCTGTTGTATAGTTAAAGGCGCACGCCGAGCTAATTTGAAACTCCGTTCTTTCACTTTACTTGTCTACGAGAGTGTTGCCAGAGCGGATATTGTCCGTATAAAATGTACTTGCATAATTGCATTTCTACTGCTGCTAAACAGAGGAAGAACTATCGATTAACTCCCCACTCTTTCCTCCTTTCCTTCCTCGCTCTCTCTGATCTACCTACTCTCTCACCGGTGCTCGCTCTCTAAACATAGGAATTCATTATGGCAGTGGTTGGCTACTCTCGTACCAAATAAACAAGTGTATTTTATACGATCAATAGTAAAATTATCGTGGGTGTTAATTTAGGTGACTTAAGTGTCTTAATTGGCAGTACCCTTCTCTCCAAGCATATTACAAAAATTTTCAGAAATGCATTAAATTCACTTAACTTTCAATATTTGGTGGTTGTACGAACAAATCAAAAGATCAAAGATCAACTTTCCCATATTGAGTCCTCTCTCTTCAAACGATCTCATACACTCGTCTTCCATATTCTTTGTACATATCCCACACACTGGTGTTGTGTATATAAATACCATAACAAAACATCTTCGCGATGTATGATAAATAAATAAAAACAAACACAATATTTTCTTCGAGGGCCCGCCCCTTCAAATGTGATCGCTGAATTTATTTATTTATGCCTGTCCATCAGTTAAAACATGAATCGTCATTTTAAGACAGCAAAAAAACTTTTATTAAACTGTGCAGTATTAATAATAATGGCAGATTGTTCAACGGATATATACAAATCTTCAATTATCGATCGATATCGTGACTTAGGCTCCGACAGCATTATTGATCGTGACGGTGTGAACCTCGACGTCTCCATCGATCTACAATAGCCAATCAATAATATGTCTCACTAATCGATCCGTACCTCGACAGTCTTGTAGTCAGTTGGAGCACCTCTGTGAGCGAAGGTCGTGAAGCGTTGACCGTTCAAGAAGATCTGGATGGAGAACTCCTCGTTGATGATCGTCACGTCGAAGCTGCAAATATCGATTGGTTCATCTACCGTAATCTCAGAATATCGATCGATTAACGAATTAATCGATCACTACAGTATGCCACTTACACTTCATTCTTGTTGAGAGGCAGACCACCCTCACGCTCTTCCTTGCCCCATACGTTGTTCTGCATGGCGTTGCGAACAACGGCTCCCTCGTTGAAACGGAACGAAAGCTGAACTTATCGATTGATTAATCAATTATCGATTAATCGGTTCACCTGGAGTCCGAACTCCTTGTTGGCGCGGTAGAGGTTGATGTTGAAGCGCTTGCCTGAATACATTGTCGATCAATAAAATGAACAAACAATCAATATAATCTGCCATCGATCAATACCGCACCAGTGGGAACTCCTGAGATGTCGAGTCTCTTGCCGGGGGTCAGATCAGCGATGGCGGTGTAGCCCTTGTCATACTTGGCACCACCGTAATGGAACAGACGGAGTTCGGAAAGATCACCACGGATGGAGACATGGTCGATCTGGAGTACGGTAAGGTCACCCACTTTTACAATCATGAACTGATTCTTTTAAAATATTCAATACTCACTCCTTCAAGGGATTGGCGGATGTCGAACTTGCCGACGTCCTTGCGGTTGGCATAGACCTGAACATTAATAATGCTATCGAATAAAATCAATACCTCGAAATTATTAATTTTTTAGGAATTTGACAAATATTGATTAACTAATTCATATTTTGCTCCACCTGGTACTTGTTGTCGATGATTCTGACACGAAGATCGAACTCCTTTCCGGCCTGAATCAATCAATATATCAAAACTCCCGTAATCAATATTTGTCCACAGCTACAGTAGTCAAGATCTACCGTAATCATGAACAAGTGTACCTTGAATGGATTGGAGATTCTCTGTTCATCGTCGGACCAGTTTCCATTCATGAACGTGTTGTAGACGAACTTGCTGGTGAAAACGCCTGAATATTAATTGGTAGCTTGATTTATTGTTTTTTTTTTAAAGTTTGTCACCTTCCTTGAAGCGAATCGAGAAGTGAAGGGGCATATCGGAATCCTTGGCGGCTCCCTTGTGGAAGTTGAAGTCAACTCTGAATCGGGTTTTTTTTTCAAACTTCCCCTTATTTAGGAAATTCAAATTTGACCGTATACCTTGTGGGTTCATCCTTCAGCTTGCCCACAGCGTGGATGGTCTGACCCTCGACGAATGACTGCACGACACGGGTCTTGAAGGGAAGAGCCTGCAACAACGGAATAAAGTCAGTTCGTGATAAGCGTCGTTTAGCAAGCAGGATTACGGTAGTCTCAGACACTTACAAACTTCTGTTCGCCGATGTACATCTTGTAGTTGGTCTCTTTCGGTAGGCTAGGATCATGGGGCTTCTCGCTCTACAATCGATAATGTGAGAGATACGGTAATTTCCAGGCAATCGATACCTGAAGCTCTGTAGAATCGCCCGCAGGCGCGGACAGTGCGATTCCTGTCACGAACGCTACCAACAATAACCTCCGCATAACTGTAGGTCTAAGGAATATATGAATTCTTATGAAGAAACAATCAATAAAATATTCTCGACAAGAATCTATGAACGACAAAACTTCGCCACGGATGTTCCTAGAATTTTTTTGTAAAATCAATGAAAATACAGACTACATCTAAATATATCTACTGTAGGAGCACAGTATCACTCAAGCTCTAAGCTACAGTAACCTGACAAAAAAGCACGACCACATTTCAGTCTGTGAAAGTGATAGGACTGAGTGGGGAATGTGATAAGGGCGGGGGAGTGAGAATTCCGCCATCTCATGGGGCTGTTTTCGTCTTTCCTATCAGCCCCTAGGGGCAACTGTTATCAGCTCGGTTGTCTAGCGTCTCTTCATGTACCCATTGTCTCTAGGACAACTCTTTGATTCCTCCAGTGCAATCATTTATCAATCCGCCCATCTATTCATTCTATCATCATACATTGATTCGTCTCCAGTTACCTTGCGAAATCTCAAATTTCAAGAAGCAAAGAATACGCGCTTGTATTGTTCATAAAAACACCCTCTGGAGCGGGGGTGCATCAGTGGTCCCCCGTCTTTAAGGTGATTCATACCAGGATCGATTTGATCACCAATAGTGTAAGAAACGTGTTCTGACATCGAGCATCCTCCAGTCTCATCGAAAACAGCACAGAGCGAACAACTGCCACGAGTGGGTAGAGTAGATAACATCGAAGAAACCAATCAACTTGCATTCACACTAACGATATTACCCCTTCGCAACCTTGAACTTGACAACGTTCCCTATTTGAAATGACTGTATTAGGCAGCAAAACTATACACCGCTTTTATCTCTAACATAGAGTAAATTTCGGGAATACAATAGTCATAGGACGATGAGGATCACTAGGGTTGGTGGAATTAAAGATCAAAAATCGTTCATAAATTAGCCAGTTTAATCCTACAAACAATACTTATGTGTGAAACATACAAACGGGGATGTTGATGGGGGGAAGATTAAGGTATATTTAAGCGAGCTGTCCACAATCGGCGATAACTACTTGCTGGGCAGGCTTGCCAGATTGGGATCCAACAGCCTCAACATTCTTGACGACATCGAGTCCCTCGACGACACGACCGAAGACGCAATGCTTGCCGTCGAGCCACTCAGTCTTGACGGTGCAGATGAAGAATTGGGATCCGTTGGTGTTGGGTCCAGCGTTGGCCTGAACAGTTTCAGTAAACACATTGCTCACACTTACATAATGTAATTCAATTGCACCGTTACTTACCATGGAGAGGATTCCAGGTCCGGTGTGACGCTCCTTGAAGTTCTCGTCGTTGAACTTCTCTCCGTAGATGGACTCACCACCAGTTCCGTTACCACGAGTGAAGTCACCTCCCTGAAAAAAACGACAAATAAAATTTGATACAACAAATTACAAACGCTTACCTGGAGCATGAAGTTAGGGATTACACGGTGGAAAGCGCATCCCTTGTAGTGGAGGGGCTTGCCAGACTTTCCGATTCCCTTCTCACCAGTGCAGAGAGCACGGAAGTTCTCAGCGGTCTTGGGGACAATATCGCTGTACAACTGCAATGTCATCCAAATGTTAACGAAATAAGAAGGGTACAGATTTCCTTCCATACAATATTTATCACGTACTCTCACATTAAACAGATAGCTCGTTAAAGTTGGCACACTTCTCTCACAACATCACGAACCATAGAGCCCAAACATTTAAAAGAACACGTAAAATCGTCATTTATTGACTCACCTCCATAACGATACGGCCAGAAGCCTTGCCTCCGATGGTGATGTCGAAGAAGACCTGAGGACGTCCCATGCTGATGACTGAAATAAGGTGGATGAGGAAGTAAACAAAGATCGCAATGTAGGAACAGAGAAGCAAAGGACGGCCAAAGATTTTTCTAGAAGTTGCCATTAGATACGGAAACTATGGTGAAAGAGTGTGCGAGGCGCTGTGTATGGCGAAAGAAATCAAAAGAGACCCTATCGCAATCAAGAAAGGCAATCAAAACAAAAACGTCGACTGAAAACAATCCCATCGCAGGCGATCAATAGTGACTGTAAAAGAAAACAAGTGCCTCTAAATACAACTACTCGGGTACAAAAAACGCCGAAAAACTACCCGTAAACAACGAACACGCAAATTACTTTATAGGGACTTTCTACGACTTCTAGTTTAACTTTTGAATAAGGTCGTGGAAACCAAAAGTGAAACTGAACGGCCGAAAGGGGAGGCTTACGCCGCCTCTAGCTCTCCTGCCATTGGCTCGCTCCGCCCGCGAAAATTCAAATCCTACAGTATACCTACTGAGTATCGCCACTCTCAAGCGGAAGCGCGCAGTTTAAACAACAATATGGGGAGACTTAATTCTTGACCAGTGTGATTTTAAACATTTCCTTGTTGAATTAATTATTTTTTTATTGGTTCTTCGATAAATTCGTTATACAAATAAATATTCACCAAATAAAAATTATTTCAAGGTAAACAAAACCATAAATATGTTAAAAAAATGGAACATGAGCACAATGAATTATAGTGAGTTATACTAACTTCCTCAGTGATAATTACCAAACAGACAGAGAGTATGAAACTCAAGACAATGCTCGGACTCTGACAAGATGGCACATCTCGTCACGCTATTGACCGGAGGCAGTAGGATGAGAGAGTATGGTGTATTGAGAGAGTCTTTCTCTCTCACTCTCTTCAATACTCACTTTACTCTTTTTCTCTCTTGCAACGCACATTTCCATCGACAACAATAACAACATTATTCGAACCAGTTTTGATGCCAACTTACTAGATACAATAGTAAAGTTACCTTAGTAAGAGACTTTCTGTGGTTAAATTTCAAGAGCTTACGCTCAATTTGCTTTTCCTTTGCTCGTAAAATAGTTTATTTACTTGTATTATCGATAGTAAAGTTGGAATGATTTCTGAAAGCATAACATAGACCATTGTTTGACTGTGGTTATTTTAATGTAAAATCAATGTATCTATTGTTTTTTTTTCCTCAAACCGTAACCATGGTCTTTTTTCTTAATATATTGTCAGACACATTGGACAAATCTAAACTAATTACCTACTTAAACTAGTAAATCCTCATGAATCATTCGTTAAGCACCGCTTAAAGTTCAATCGATTTCGCATTGTCAACATTCTTTTTCGCTCTATTTGTTTACTTTTGCATTGCCGGGTGCACTGGGTAGCCTCTTAGCTCAAGCTCCGTTGAGTATTCTTCCGCTAACCTTCTCAGTTCTGCCACAGTCGATCAATACTCTTTTGCTGGCCCTGAACGTTAAAATTATTATTGCTAGCTTACCTCTAATCTTCTTATTTGCAAGAGATTTCTATGTACAATGCTCTTAAAATGCTTTATTCAGTGAATTTAATCATTTGCATATGATTATTTATCGATTTTCGACCGAATTTCCTGTGTGAGTGACAACATCGTGAAGACTATCGACCAAGTCTCTCATTGTTATTGTTGACTGTTTTGGCCCCTTGTTCCTACTCCTCTTCACGCCGCTGTTTTCCCCCTTTGCATTCCTCTGCAATCCTTCTTTTCTCCTAGTTTCCTATCATTCTTCCAATATTACGACCATATCAGCTCTCCTAACGACACTCTCCAAACCAATATTTCCATGATATCAGAGACATTTACATCTTTACAATATGACTCATGGCAGGCACCCTTTCGCAATCTTCCCTTTCTTCCTCTGCCTTCCTATTCATCCTTATTTTTCCCAATTTCTCCTATTTCCTTTCTCTAACAACAGCACCGCTCCGCATCATCAAAAAGCACCCCGGAGCAGAAGGTTAGAGACGCAGAGGACATTTGTTGGTTGTGTGAGTGTGCCAGCCGGGCCATTCGCCATCTGCCAGCTAACGTTGTTTTTCACTACTCTGCTTCGTCTGGCGCTCTAGCCCCTCTAAGATTAGAGTTCACTTGTCGTCTATCGATAGCTAGCTGTCACCTACTCTTTGCCCCTTTGTCCCTCATATCTCTTCCCTCCGAAATCATCCCGTTGAGTTTATGTTTCACATTATAGTACACAACTGTCATCTTTCTTATCTCCCATCCTGTAAATCGACACGTCTCTAGCCATTGTTGCCTAACTTCATTGTCATTGATCTTTGATCTTTGATCCCTGATCTGATTTGTTATCTCTGAAAATATCTGCATCTAATCTCGTTTGATAGTCGTAAATAATCTTATCAGTTATATTTGCTCTTTCTCGAATATGCTTACAAACAAAATTAATACAATCAATTACTAATTTTCTCAGGTTCATGATTAAAGATAAAAGGAAAATGATGAATGATGATATCATATACCCTAAATAATCATCGATCACTCAATTTTCTGCAGATACTTAACCTGAATCATATAGGATTCAAACACCAATGTTCTTATTTACTAGTGATACTCTTCTGGCAGTGATTAATTACTTATTATGTGAAGTGAATTTCACTAGTTATTTTAGGGAATACACTAAATCCTTTAAAAAAATAGTGTAACAATGGTCATCGATCTCTTCGGAATGTTCTTTCCTTGAACGAGAAATAGTGTGTGAAATGAAGAGATTGTTGAGTTTGGAACCACTTAACCTTACCACATAATTATTTAAGTTTGATACCTTGATGTGGATCTTCATGGGATAAGGTTTCTAAAAGGTTAGGCAAAAAGTTCCACATACGCGTTTTCAGTAACTTTTCGTAACGTTAATTATGTGGTAAGATTAACAATAAGTGGTTCCCTTGTAAGACATTTCGTAGGGTAGATCACTCACCTCCTCACTTCCCTATCGTTAGTCTATCACTTTTTGTCAACACTTTTATTCTATTTTCGTGTCGCTCACGCATTTTATCGTTGCAGTAGTATGTACTCCATCTCATGTATTATATCGAAAACACAAAGATTAAACATTCGCGAAAAGAAACGAAAAATAGTCGAGAGAGTGTGAAAACGAGGAGAGTTTTCTCTGTTTTTTCATCTTTTTGCTTCGCTACTTTTGAAAAGAGCGTAGAAGAGCCTCCTGGGGTCAACTGTCTCTTCATGTTACACACTATTTCTTCGGATTCTTCGGACGAGAGAGTAGTGCGGGGTGAAGAGGACAGAGATTATTTCTCTGTCGTAGCGTTACGTAGAATGGGCACATATCGTTTTGCCTCAAGCCATTTTCTTTCAAAGCTAGACGAGAGACAATTGTCTTTGACTAAATTGTTATGTCGATCTGTTGCTCTGACTCTCAAAATCAAGGGAATGGGTGTAGTAAAGATAAATAATTTACTAGATTCACTAACTCTAGATATTTTGTAATAAGAGTAGGTACAATAGTATCGATTAATTCACGAATGGTGATGAAATTATTGGAATGTCAGCGATAGTTTAATACTATTTACTACTCTTTCAATCTCTCTCTTTACTCGTGCGGCCTTGATCCTCTTCTCCTACCCGAAAGTATCTATCTAGTAGGCAACAAATGTACCTCTTCAAATGTGAGAGACCCAGACGGTTAGAGCGCCAAAGAGATAGAGAGATCTAGTGATAGACACAAAACATTTTGATCGTGGAGAGCGGCAGAGACGCAGACAAAACGTATTCCCCATCGTTGATTGAGACAAAACTGAATCATCACCATGTAGTTTTTCTTGTGCATACCAATAAACAGTAAAGTACACCAAAACACTTGATGAGTCATCATGATACAATTAATCAGAATTCCTATACCAATTGAGTCATACAACCCGAGAAAATGTACAATACGGGCCCCTTTCACTTTCCCTTTCACTCACTCTCGTATAGTTATCAAGAGATACACTATATCAATCATATCTCCTCATATCCCAACAATCCCCCCCCCCCTCCTCAACCGGACCGTACTATTCCGAATAGTATTGATTAATTGCTCAATCAGAATTGGTAACCTTGAAAAAGCCTACGCCCTTTCGCCCATTCTTCTTCCACTTGGCTACTTGTTTGTAACCGTTTTCGATCGACAGTGCTAGCTCAATCTAGCTCTCATAGTTCTTCTTCTTCTTCTTCTTCTCTCGTCCGCTTCCACTCACTATCCCCCCTCTTCCCTTCCAAACTCTCCATTCAAACTGCCACATCTGCCATTGAGAACACAACGTTTATCCATTTCCCGACGTTTCGCTCACTTTCAAACCAATCGATTCTCTCACTATATATCGCGGAGATCAATCAATAGAGGGTTTTATTGTGCGATCACTTAAACTTTTCTTACAATTTCTCTCTCGAATCGATTCTTCGCCGTGTTTGCTTATACATAATCGATGTTTACTCATAATCGCCGTCTAAAGACATGAGAGAGTCAACATTCGTTCCACTCCTTTTCAGGCGCAGCTCTCAAACTTCCTCTCTGATCGTCCAACCTACCTACCATGGCCGAAGTCAAGTCTTACGTAAGTATATTTATCATCCTTTGGCTGTTTGATCTTTGAAAGTATTATAGTAGTACTAGCACACTATTGCAAACATAAACCCCCTCTCTTGCAAATTGGAGCGATAATGCAATCGTGCCTGATTAGGCACACACACACACACATTCGCATTGGGGTTTCCCCTAGATCATGAATCAGGGATAATCACCGAGTTACGGTTGCCAATCGATAAGTGACATTACCAATATCAGAGGGTGGGTAATGATTAAATGTCATAGGGGTACTGTAGT
Organism: Parapristionchus giblindavisi; assembly: GCA_943737045.1. NCBI lineage: Eukaryota > Metazoa > Nematoda > Chromadorea > Rhabditida > Diplogasteridae > Parapristionchus > Parapristionchus giblindavisi. Next base: position 328,547 of record CALSFV010000271.1, on the reverse strand, counting down.
CACTCGATAAGCGATATGCTTAATATTTGATTTATAGCAGCCAATCAATAGGTTTCGTGGGCAATCCGTGGGATACGGTAACCTATGAGTAAATGACATCGCTAACGTATCGAATAGCCAATCAATAAATGTCAGGCTCAATATGGGGGTATAATAGCCAATCAATAATTGTCAGGCTCAATATGGGGGTATAATAGCCAATCAATAAATGTCGTGGAAATTCCCTGGGATACGGTAGGCAGTCAATAACGGTACTTTATGACTCTATGTATAGTGGAATGCGAGACGGGGAGTGAAGAGGTGTAATACTTCAAAATATTTTGTGTGTCTGTCCCATGATAGTGGATGGGGTTGTTGATAGTGTACCCTCTCGCCTGTAATTTGAGGCACTTTTAGATCACTTAAAGAGAGAGAGATCAAAGTCTGCGTGAACATCCCGTGAATCCCCAAACATCTGGGCTCATCCAGAAACCTTGACGATACGTGTTATGCCTTTTTGCAATATGATCCTGCCTCTTTTTCTGGGCCTATGTGATCGGTGGCATTTTTTGGCTGCACGTCGCATCATACTACAAAGGCCTTTTCGTCATATCTACTCTCCCTTGCATCTCCCCACGCTTTACAGCGTGCATGTATCTAGAGGTAATAGAGAACCTGTGATGAGTCAAAACGAGTGATGGTTAAGTCGTTAGAGATATTAGGCCGACGAGAGTGTATGGACATTCGAGAGTGTCAGAGCAGGCAGAAGTGATACCATGTGGTTTGGACGTTTATTCTCCCAATTCTTTCGCCCTTGTTATAGGGTGATTGAGTGAGACAATCATCATGAGGAACATAACAACCATCATTATCACTTTAACACGGTCACGAGTAATTTATCACGCACTACAATGAAATAATACCCAATCAACATCGATTAGGTTAATTATAGTGTGTCATCAAACCCTCTTGGACTTTTCAGGCTCTCAAAATTTTCTGAGGCCCACGGACTAGCCCACCTCCCCCAAACGATGCACTGTTTGTTTCAGAAAGTGGACTATTTTTCTGATCTAGGCATTGTTTCCAGGATTACTGTAACTGTCCGAAAGATCAAATTAGTTGTTATTTCCCCCATCTAGAGAAGGACTACAAATGAGGTTAATCTGAAAGTCTCACGTCTTTTTTAGAGTACGAAGGCTTCCCTAGCAACGGAGGGAATATATTAGAGAGATATAAAATGTATCTGGAATAGCGAGAGTTCGCTCCCATCTAACATCCCTCTTATATTATATGACACTCTCGGAAATGACATGGAAAATATTCCAATCAATAATAATATCAATGCCAATATTCAGATAATATAACTACCGTAATCAGATTACTTTGGTCCCTGGATGATAGATAAGCAAGCAAGAATTTCGTGGAGAGTCACTATCGTCTTTCGTAAGCCCCATAGAACAGTGCAAGAATACGCTTGACGTGTGTTTCATGGAATTGATTAGAGATTGAATGCAGAGATGTTCCTTCAATTTATTTCGAGTACAAAGTTTGCTTTACTTCTCTTCCTCTCTATCGTAATGAATCATAATCAAATCGTCCACATATCTCTCCCTCTCCCCTCTCCCCTCTCCAATCTCTCCCTCTCCCCTCTCCCCTCCCCAATCTCTCCCTCTCCCTCCGTTATCTCTATGCCCATTGTTTCGAAACTATCTGCCGCTGCCACAACGTATATAGCAATTTCGCCTCTTTTTTTCTGATCACTCTATCCCCTCTTTCTATTTGCTCCAACCGAATAAGGGAAGCGAATGAGGGGAGGAGGAGGAGAAGGAGGAGGAAAATTGTAACTCTGCTTCTCTAGCGCTCTCCTCATCCCTCATGCTCTCTCACCCCTTGAGCATGACTATAGAGCACATACGTGAGTGAGAGATTGACAGAGAGATGAAGATGACTGAGAGAGCGCATGGGATGAAGAGGGTACAGAGAAGTAGAGGGACGAGAGACAGCACGAAATGATGAGAGCACAGAGAAGCAGACGAACGGAGGGACTAGAGACAACACGAAGTGAGGAGGGTGCCGGAGAGGGCCGAGTGCACGAGAGTCTGCTGGAGGAGTGGAGCGTGGCAGGGATGGAGGTAGAGTAGAGAACATGTAAAATGAGGAGAGTGCCTTCTGATAGAGAGGATAGACTTGAGAAGAGACGAGATAGAGATGCAGATATACATCGTTTCAACTCCCCTCCTCCTCCCTCCACAACCGCAGCCGACATCGAACTCCCTCATTCTTCAAGAGTGTCAATGTCTGACAGTCACGTTCCCCCGCCAGTGCAACAAGATGGCCAAGCCATCGTCGACAGCGTCCACCCTACGACTACCGTAGCCCCCGACGCACCAATCGATACGACAAGCTCCGGACCCTCTGCTACGTCGTCGACAACTTCGTCGTTTGAGACGATCACGGAGCCGTCACGTGAGTCTGTAAATGCTTCCTCATCTTCGACTCTTGTAGAGTCTGAATCTCTTGTACATACTACTATTACCCCTCTTGCTGTCCTTTCTGGAATCATTAATGGTACTCCGATTATCGATTGTCTTCAACAAGCCCAAGAAGGCATCTTCAAGGGTATCGTATCAGACCTGAAAGCCCCTATCGATACCGTTGATGATAGTCATGTTTCTACTACTTCATCCCTTGCCCCTGTTTCCGAAGAGTCTCATTCCCATGCTGATCAAGAATTCCACGTAGATCAACCCTTAGAGTCATCCGAGCAACCCTCAGGACCCGCCCAAGTCATTTCTGGTATTATTGATGGTCATCCCATTATCGATTCTCTCAAGACTAGCGTAGAAGATGTAGCCACAGATGAGTCCAAGACCATTCTAGAAGAAGTATTTGAGAAACTCGATGGTGCTCAGCTCCAAGCTGCCGAGTCCCAACTGTCAACTGACCCCATCCCTTCAAGTGAATCTAACGAAATGTTTATGGCCGACAACGCCCCTGTTATCTCTGGTATTATTAACGATACTCCCATCATAGAATCAATGAAGCAAACGCTAGAAGATGTAGCCCAAGCAATGTTGTCTAGTACAGAGGAAGCCAAGCTTTCAGAAGGCATGGAAGAAGTATGCGAACGAGTAGAGGCTGTGTTCCAAGAGACTGTAGATACTGTAGATACGAACGAAGAGAAACCTATCCCTGAACCTACCACCGAAGAACAGGCTGTCAAGCCTGATGATCGCCTCCATGAGGACGCACCCCGACAAGAATTGACTACTACTATCCCCACCTCCGAAGAGACTACCCCATCTGAACCCACTACTGAAGAACCAAGTGAATCTGCACAACGACAAGCGGATACTACTACTATCCCTACCGAGCCTGAAGCCAAGGAAGAGATCAAGGAGGAGTCTGCACCTGTGATCTCTGGTATAATCGATGGCCAACCAATCATCGATTCGCTCAAGCAACCCGCAGAGGAAGCTGTATGTGCCACCATGCCCGAGTCTATTAGTGAAGAAGTATGCGAGAAGATCGAAACAGCTCCTCAGGAGTCTACAGCAGAAGCTGAGAAAGCCCCAGATGCTAATATGGATGAAGCTAAGGGACACGAGATCAATGTCTATCACAAGCCTCTACTGGAGGAGGTCTTCGAAAAGATCGATGCAGCAGCTCATGAAGCACCCTCCCCTGCTGGAGAACCTGTTGAAGTATGTCCCGTAATCTCAAGTACCGTCACTCATCTCGTTGAAGATGCAATTAAAGATGCATCTAAGCAAGTAGAAGGAGCGCTTCCTGAGGGAGTTACAGTATGCCCTGAGGGCAAGACAGAAGATGCCTTGCATGCCGATGCCCCAGTCCAGGAGTTAACTACAACATTACTCGAGGAGAAGAAGGACGACGAGATGTCGGACGATTCAGGAGTCGCCGAGCCAGAATCTGTCAAGGAAGACATTCAGAAGACCGAAGCCGCAACCGAAGAAAAGATGCCGGAAGGAGAAAGAGATGAGGTCAAGAGCGCATCGCCTGATCATGAATCATGGGAGAAGGTCGAGTCACCCGTCAAGATCGCGACTGATGCAGCTGCTGCAATCGTCGAAAGACTTGAGCAAGCCGCAGATGACGTAGCTGAGGAGTTCTACGAAGCAGTTGAGGCGATCTCTGAAGAAAAAGCTCAGACTGGTATAGCCGAGGATCTCTCGAAGGAGAAGGAGGCCACGCCCACCGAGGAGCCCACCGTAGCCCAGATCGTGTCAGGAGTCATCGCTGGCGTTCCTGTAATTGGCGGACTCGTTGAGGAACCTAAGAAAGACGAGGTCGATGAGTCATTCGAGAAGGTCGAAGCTGCTCCAACAATGATCCAAGAGACGGAAGAGTCAGCTCATCCCCCAGTGGATACAGAACAGAAGGACATTCATGAGGAGACCGTCTCGCCCATTCCTGATGACTTTGACGTCGTTGAGAAGAAAGATGTAGATTCGGATACCGACAAGGCCCCAGTAGTCCCTCAAGAGGAAGCTATGAAGAAGGACGATGAGAAGAAGGAAGAGCCGGCTCAAGGAGAGGAGTCCATGAAGGATGAGGATACTCCTGTGAAGGTCGATGATATTGAGGAACCCTTCGAGAAGGTCGAAGCCGTTCTACAGTATGCTGAAGATTCTAAGGACACTCAAGGAGAGGGCAAGGAAGCTGAAGCGAAGAAGGAAGATGAGGCCGCACCCGAAGAAGGGGATCATCATATTGAGAAGAGAGATGTTGAGCCCAAGGAAGAGGAGGCAGCACCAACTATGACTGAAGCCCCTGCTGAGGAAGCCAAGGCTGAGGAGCCCAAGGAAGAAATGAAGGAGACAGCACCAACTATGACTGAAGCTCCTGCTGAGGAAGCCAAGGCTGAGGAGCCCAAGGAAGAGATGAAGGAAGCAGCACCAACTATGACTGAAACTCCTGCTGAGGAAGCCAAGGCTGAGGAGCCCAAGGAAGAGATGAAGGAGGCAGCACCAACTATGACTGAAGCTCTTGCTGATGAAGCCAAGGCTGAGGAGCCCAAGGAAGAGATGAAGGAAGCAGCACCAACTATGACTGAAACTCCTGCTGAGGAAGTCAAGGCTGAGGAGCCCAAGGAAGAGATGAAGGAGGCAGCACCAACTATGACTGAAGCTCCTGCTGAGGAAGCCCAGGCGGAGGAGCCCAAGGAAGAGCTGAAGGAGGCAGCACCAACTATGACTGAAGCTCCTGCTGAGGAAGCCAAGGCTGAGGAGCCCAAGGAAGAGATGAAGGAGGCAGCACCAACTATGACTGAAGCTCCTGCTAAGGAAGCCAAGGCTGAGGAGCCCAAGGAAGAGATGAAAGAAGCAGCACCTACTATGGCTGAAGTACCTGCTGAGGAAGCCAAGGCTGAGGAGTCCAAGGAGGCTCTCGCCAGCTCTCATGACTCAGAAGATGAGTTCCACGATGCGGAGTCCGACCTCCACGGTGAACCAGCCGCTGAGACTCAGGAACAGACCGAGGATTCCAAGAAGGAAGAATTCTCCGAGACCCAGGCTGCCCCTGAAGAGTTCAAGAAGGACGAATTCGCCCAGATCCAGGCTGCCCCTGAGGAGTTCAAGAAGGAAGAATTCGCTGAGACCCAAGCTGCCCCTGAAGAGTTCAAGAAGGAGGAGGTCACTGAAGCTGCCCCTGAAGAGTTCAAGAAGGAGGAAGTCACTGAAGCTGCCCCTGAGGAGTTCAAGAAGGAAGAATTCGCTGAGACCCAAGCGGCCCCTGAAGAGTCCAAGAAGGAGGAGGTCACTGAAGCTGCCCCTGAAGAGTTCAAGAAGGAAGAATTCGCTGAGACCCAAACTGCCCCTGAAGAGTTCAAGAAGGAGCAGGTCAGTGAAGCTGCCCCTGAAGAGTTCAAGAAGGAGGAGGTCACTGAAGCTGCCCCTGAAGAGTTCAAGAAGGAGGAGGTCACTGAGGCAGCTCCGGAGGAGTTTAAGAAGGAAGAGGTCACTGAGGCAGCTCCGGAGGAGTTCAAGAAGGAAGAATTCGCTGAGACCCAAGCTGCCCCTGAAGAGTCCAAGAAGGAGGAGGTCACTGAGGCAGCTCCGGAGGAGTTCAAGAAGGAAGAATTCGCTGAGACCCAAGCTGCCCCTGAAGAGTTCAAGAAGGAGGAGGTCACTGAGGCTGCCCCTGAGGAGTTCAAGAAGGAGGAGGTCACTGAGGCAGCTCCGGAGGAGTTCAAGAAGGAAGAATTCGCTGAGACCCAAGCTGCCCCTGAAGAGTCCAAGAAGGAGGAGGTCACTGAAGCTGCCCCTGAAGAGTTCAAGAAGGAAGAATTCGCTGAGACCCAAACTGCCCCTGAAGAGTTCAAGAAGGAGCAGGTCAGTGAAGCTGCCCCTGAAGAGTCCAAGAAGGAGGAGGTCACTGAGGTAGCTCCGGAGGAGTTCAAGAAGGAAGAATTCGCTGAGACCCAAGCTGCCCCTGAAGAGTCCAAGAAGGAGGAGGTCACTGAGGCAGCTCCGGAGGAGTTCAAGAAGGAAGAATTCGCTGAGACCCAAGCTGCCCCTGAAGAGTTCAAGAAGGAGGAGGTCACTGAGGCTGCCCCTGAGGAGTTCAAGAAGGAGGAGGTCACTGAGGCAGCTCCGGAGGAGTTCAAGAAGGAAGAATTCGCTGAGACCCAAGCTGCCCCTGAAGAGTCCAAGAAGGAGGAGGTCACTGAAGCTGCCCCTGAAGAGTTCAAGAAGGAAGAATTCGCTGAGACCCAAACTGCCCCTGAAGAGTTCAAGAAGGAGCAGGTCAGTGAAGCTGCCCCTGAAGAGTCCAAGAAGGAGGAGGTCACTGAGGTAGCTCCGGAGGAGTTCAAGAAGGAAGAATTCGCTGAGACAAAAGCTGCCCCTGAAGAGTCCAAGAAGGAGGAGGTCACTGAAGCTGCCCCTGAAGCTGCCCCTGAAGAGGGCAAGAAGGAGGAGGTCACTGAGGCAGCTCCAGAGGAGTTCAAGAAGGAAGAATTCGCTGAGACCCAGGCTGCCCCTGAAGAGTCCAAGAAGGAGAAGGTGACTGAGGCTGCCCCTGAAGCTGCCTCTGAAGAGGCCAAGAAGGAGGAGGTCACTGAGGCAGCTCCGGAGGAGTTCAAGAAGGAAGAATTCGCTGAGACCCAGGCTGCCCCTGAAGAGTTCAAGAAGGAGGAGGTCACTGAAGCTGCCCCTGAAGCTGCTCCTGAAGAGGCCAAGAAGGAGGAGGTCACTGAGGCAGCTCCAGAGGAGTTCAAGAAGGAAGAATTCGCTGAGACCCAGGCTGCCCCTGAAGAGTTCAAGAAGGAGGAGGTCACTGAAGCTGCTCCTGAAGAGTTCAAAAAGGAGGAGGTCACTGAGGCTGCCCCTGAAGAGTTCAAGAAGGAGGAGGTCACTGAAGCTGCTCCTGAAGAGTCCAAGAAGGAGGAGGTCACTGAGGCAGCTCCTGAGGAGTTCAAGAAGGAAGAATTCGCTGAGACCCAGGCTGCCCCTGAAGAGTTCAAGAAGGAGGAGGTCACTGAAGCTGCCCCTGAGGAGCTCAAGAAGGAAGAATTCGCCGAGACCCAGGCTGCACCTGAAGAGTTCAAGAAGGAGGAGCTCGAAGAAATCCAGGCTGCCCCTGAAGAGTCCAAGAAGGAGGAGGTCACTGAGGCTGACCCTGAAGAGTTCAAGAAGGAGGAGGTCACTGAAGCTGCCCCTGAGGAGGCCAAGAAGGAGGAGGTCACTGAGGCAGCTCCTGAGGAGTTCAAGAAGGAAGCGGTCGCTGAGACCCAGGCTGCCCCCGATGAGTTCAAGAAGGAGGAGCTCGCTGAGACCCAAGCTGTTCCTGAAGAGTCCAAGAAGGAGGAGGTCACTGAAGCTACCCCTGAAGAGTTCAAGAAGGAAGAATTCGCTGAGACCCGGGCTGCCCCTGAAGAGTTCAAGAAGGAGGAGGTCACTGAAGCTGCCCCTGAGGAGCTCAAGCAGGAAGAATTCGCCGAGACCCAGGCTGCCCCTGAAGAGTTCAAGAAAGAGGAGGTCACTGAAGCTGCCCCTGAGGAGCTCAAGAAGGAAGAATTCGCCGAGACCCAGGATGCACCTGAAGAGTTCAAGAAGGAGGAGCTCGAAGAAATCCAGGCTGTTCCTGAAGAGTCCAAGAAGGAGGAGGTCACTGAGGCTGACCCTGAAGAGTTCAAGAAGGAGGAGGTCACTGAAGCTGCCCCTGAGGAGGCCAAGAAGGAGGAGGTCACTGAGGCAGCTCCTGAGGAGTTCAAGAAGGAAGCGGTCGCTGAGACCCAGGCTGCCCCCGATGAGTTCAAGAAGGAGGAGCTCGCTGAGACCCAAGCTGTTCCTGAAGAGTCCAAGAAGGAGGAGGTCACTGAAGCTACCCCTGAAGAGTTCAAGAAGGAAGAATTCGCTGAGACCCGGGCTGCCCCTGAAGAGTCCAAGAAGGAGGAGGTCACTGAAGCTACCCCTGAAGAGTTCAAGAAGGAAGAATTCGCTGAGACCCAGGCTGCCCCTGAAGAGTTCAAGAAGGAGGAGGTGACTGATGCTTCCCCTGAAGAGTCCAAGAAGGAGGAGTCCACTGAGGCAGCTCCTGTGGAGTTCAAGAAGGAGGAGCTCGCTGAGATCCAGGTTGCTACTGAAGAGTCCAAGAAGGAAGAGGCCACTGAGGCAGCTCCTGAGGAGTTCAAGAAGGAGGAGCTCGCTGAGGCAGCTTCCGAGGAGTTCAAGAAAGAAGAGGTCATTGAGGCAGCTCCTGAGGAATCCAAGAAGGAAGAGCTCGCTCAGGCTAGCACTGAGGTGCACCACGAAGAGAAGGATGTAGAGGAGAAGATCCCCGAACCCATTACTCAGACTCAAACCGAGTCTGCTTCCACAGACGAAGCCCCTGAGAAGGCTGATACCACTGTAGCTGAATCTGCTTATCACGATGAATCTCCCATGGAGCCTCCTGTAGAAGCTGAGCAAGCTCCTATGGAGCCCGCTGTGGCCACTGACGAGGCTCCTATGGAGCCTACTACATCTACAGCCGCACCTAGCCATGACGAGGAGCAGCAGTGCATGGCTGATGAGTCTGTCTGCCAAGCGTCGACCGCTCAACCCGAGGAAGCTCCAGCAGAGAAGATGGAAACCGAAGAGCCCATCCCCGAACCAGTCTGTCATGCCGAGACTGAAGCAGCTCCGCACGCTGAGGAATCCAAGAGTGAAGACACCGTTGAGGAGGCCATCCCAGAGCCTATCCCACAATCGCAAACTGATGCTACCCCATCTGAGGAGGAGAAGAAGGAAGAAGTCCAGACGACCGTGGATGCCCCCACAGAAGCCGCGCCCGTCCTCGCTGTGAACGCGAGTGAGGAAGCATCGGCGTCTCCCGTCTCGCAAGAGGCCATCGGGGAGACCCCGACCGAGGCACATGCCGCTTCTGAATCCACCGACGACGTCGAGGAGACATTCCAGAAGGCCGAGCACTCCGCAACCCAGGCTGAACCCGAACCTGAACCGGAATCACACTCTCGCTCCAAGCGATCGGCCGAGCCCGAGGAGGAGACCACAGTAGTCAGTGAGAGTGAAACAACCGAGGGACTGCAATCCGATCTGCCACCCATCAATGGAGAGGTAGAAGTGTTCGAGCAAGCCACACCAGCCGCTAGTCTACTGACGAAACCACCAGTGCCTGACAATGAGCCCATCGATGAAGAAGACGATCCCGAGGATACCCGAGTGCCCGTCAAGACTGTCTTCAATCGTAACATCAGAAAGGTAACTATTCCCGGGTTCTCGAAATCTGTTTTGGGCTTATCTGTGATTCATTTGGTACGATGCTCTTGTAGTGTGACTCAATTTCAATTAGTGGAATGGCTTGTTCGTTTGGGGGGATTCCTCTCATCTACGTATTTCTCCACTTTATCTCTTCATTTCGCTCTGATTGCCTAGCTGCATCCTCAATTCGTACACATTTCCTAGGAGGAAGTGAAAGATAGCGAGAGATATGGACAAACTTTCTCGATTCCCTTGAGTTTCCAAGGAAACCGAACACTTTTTGCGCCTTCGCACTCCTTCTGGATCGACTCTAAACTTTGTTAGAGACGAGAAAAAGGCATTAGACATGGAAGGGAGGGGGGCAGGGTTACAAGGGAGTGTTTAGGCCCCAATCCATAGTAGTTAGGCATTTGTGGTTTCCGGTAGATGCGCGTTCTTTTCGCGACACAAATAGAATCGTGTGCGATGCCTCGGGCGCTCCTCGTCTAAATGCTCACAACGCTCCGTGTTCTTGCTGAACACATTTACGATTCCGAAGATATAAAGGTTTATGGGTTCCTATCCCTCGCTGTCACTCTCGAAATTGCAATCCATAGCGCTTGATTGAACATTGGGAGAAAATGTCTGGGACACGGGATCTTTAATCGTGTGCATGAAACGTTTGAAATTGGAAAAGTTAATCTTTGATCTTTGCAGCCCGTTCCCTACCGCTCACTCCTCCAGGAGAAGATCGAGCCCGGACAGACCCTCATCGTCAAGGGATCCACCATTGATGAGAGCCAACGGTATAACTTATTGTTTTTTTTCTGTTTAGAAGGTGCGAAAATAAAGCAAAACCAAAAATCGCTTCATTTCAGAAACTATAGTGTCCTTGTTTTTTGTTGTTTTTTTTTTTGTGATTTCTGAACACCACATTTCATGCAAATGAAAATGACATGAATTTTTAAAAATTGCATGTGAACGTCTTATTGAATTGATATTACTTACATCTTATAATACGATACAGTGTAACTCTTACTCGTATCACTTTCAAATCTCTCATTATGTTAGCATTTGTGCTTTTTTGCCTCCGCATTGGCGTCGGAAACGAATGAATTTGTACTCGTGAGAGAGTTTGAGCAGGTTTTCATCACTTTAGAGAGAGATAGAGTAAGAATAGTTGGCATTTTCGATGAGTCAAGTGTCTATTCTTGAGCTACAGAGCACTTCTTGTGGCCTATTCAATCCAATCGATTGATCAGTATCATACAATTAAACCTATCAGTTTGCATCACTCGCATGTGGTCGTAGTGAACACAATAACAAAAAATTGATAGGGCAGATTGGAGAGGGTGCGAGAGAGTCCAGAGTAGCAGAGGATAGTGAGAGATCGATAGAGTTTAGAGATCAAAGGGGCGAGAGATAGTGGCGGATGTGGAGGGGACAGAAGACAAAGATGAAGGGTAGTAAAGTTGGTTGGGCATAGGCGGCACAGATCTCATGTGACACTGGCACACAAACTTGAACGACGACGATGCCACAAACAAGATAGTATTGTTGCAGCGCACACGTGTTAGTAGAGGGTGATAGAGAGATAAGAGGTACAAACACAACCCGAGGGATGGCGACATGGATTGTTGATGGCGTCCGTTATCAAGTAGTAGTAGTAATGTGACCAGGAAAATGAGATTAGAAGGAACAAAATAAATTTATCGATTGATTCGTTTCAGTTTCACCATCAACCTTCACTCCAAGGCTGCCGATTTCTCCGGAAACGATGTGCCCCTCCACATCTCGTTCCGTTTCGATGAAGGAAAGGTATGTGCACTGAGTGACTTCAGAGATCCTTACAATTAGCCTTGATCTTAGGACCTTAGTCTAACTAAGTTCTTAAGGTTGTCATGAACTCCTTCCACAATGGAGAGTGGGGCAAGGAAGAGCGCAAGTCCAACCCTCTCAAGAAGGGAGACTCCTTCGACATCCGCATCCGCGCCCATGATGACCGCTTCCAGGTCCGTATAATTATCTGACTGATCTTATTTGACGGTTTCCTGATTCCAGATCGTGATTGACCAGAAGGAGTTCAAGGATTACGAACATCGTCTTCCCATTACCTCAATCTCTCATCTCTCTATTGATGGAGACCTCTACCTCAACCATGTCCACTGGGGAGGAAAGTACTATGTAAGACTAGCTTTATTCATTAAACACTTTTTTTTATGATTATACGATTTATGTGGGAATAGTGATAGATCGTATAATCTGATCACCTCTAAAAATGCGTGACTGTCCTGAAAAAAATTTTTTTGAATTTTTTCCAAGAAATTTGTTCAACTACATATCAGACAGATCAAAACTACTGTGTAAGTTCAGAATGATCTTATCATCACATCAATAGCATCATGATGCACTACTGTTTACTCATATCTTATGATCAGTGATTATCAGAGGTGGTGTTAGTGCCCGCGCAATCATCTCTCAAAATACTCCTACTCCATCAAGGCGCCATGTCAATCAAACACACTGCCACATTCCGCAAACAAATCTGTTTTGGTGTAATGCAAACGTTATTTAAGATAGAGAGAGTAGAAGGTGTATGTCTTTTTATATAATATGATGTATGTCTGTTTACAAATGAACTATTGATTGAGCAACAGTTCAACCATAGATTTGCTGAATGAAATCGGCGGGATCAAAGGCGCATTAGAGTTTAGATATGACTAGTTTTGAGCGATTACATGAGAGAGTTCTCGAGATCAAACATGCGCTTTTAAAGGTGAAATTACACGTTCGAGAGGAACATTTGAATGACTTTGGGAAATCGAATTGATTAAGGGGGCGACGTTTACTTCTTTGTGAGAAGGCTAAAAATAAAGCATGGGAACGGGAAGAAGGGAGTTGAATACACATGAGATAATCTCTGATCACTGTGTGCGATTGATGAACTTTACGTGTGTAGAGGGAGGATGTAAGGGGATCCCGAACTTATGATGAAGGTGTTAGGGACAAAGGGATTGTGTCGGATGTTACAATACATTTTGGTTCGTGCTTCTTTGCGTCTTTGCTTATTGTTAGAACTACTATCTCTTAGCTTCTTGTTTTAAGTTAAAAATGACGATCACTAGCCAAATGCACTATGCCTTGATCTTTGATCCTTAAAAGTTGATCTCTGATTTTGTTCAGCCTGTCCCATACGAGAGTGGAATTGCCAACGGATTCCCCGTCAACAAGTCTCTTCTCATCTTCGGAGCTGTTGAGAAGAAGGGAAAGAGGTAAATGACTACAGTAATCAGAGATTCCGCTCGAGAGCCACCATCAATCGATATTTGCAGATTCAATGTGAACCTTCTCCGCAAGAACGGAGACATCGCTCTTCACTTCAATCCTCGTCTCGACGAGAAGGTACCGTAATCCGGGGATTCCAGTCAATACCCAAAATGCTTTGCAGGCCGTCATTCGTAACAATCTCGAAGCCAACGAGTGGGGCAATGAGGAGCGTGAGGGCAAGATTCCCTTCGAAAAGGGAATGGGCTTCGATCTCGCCATCACCAACGAGCCTTATGCCTTCCAGGTAAGAGCTACCGTAACCAGAACATTCCGTGCAAGACCCAATCACGTTTAAGATCTTCGTGAACGGCGAGCGCTTCGCCACCTTCGCTCACCGCACCGACCCCAATGACATCACCGGACTCCAGATCCAGGGAGACATTGAGATTACCGGAATCCAGATCCAGTAAATGGTCTCAACTACCGTAGTCCGCAGACTACACCACCGTTACAACATAATTCATCATTGTCCAAGCATAAAAAGATATTCTCTCCTCGCCCATTGTCTTTTATAGACTCGTATATAATATTTTCTTGTAATTCTCTCGTACACATGCAGTTAGCTTATAAAAGTTGTATGTTGCTAACAGTATCTCTCATTCTCGCTAGATTGGAACAGCATACAATTTGATATAAGCATTGCTAGTAAGCCTGCCCCTCCCCACCACCATCATTTAATCACTCTTATATTCCATACCAGATTATCTTTCTACTCTTTGTAAGTTTCAAAACCGTGAAGTTTATTGCTTTTTCGATAAAGAATATTCGGCACAGTTTTCGGTCTTGATCTTGTTGATAACCCGATAAAAAATGCTGAAAGAGACTTCCATCTCTGGAAAAATAAAAAAAGTGCATAAAAAAGATTGCCAACAGGGACAACAAGGCACAATTTTATAAAGTTACACCCACAGCTAAGTTGAAACTCTCGGCTCATTCTCTCACTTTCTTTGTCTGCGAGAGATTATTGCAATGCGTAGATTAAAATTAGCTTGGGATGTGTCTTCAAGTACTTTTACGCGATTACGTTATCACGAGTAAATTATAAGCAATTATTTGATGAAAGATAGTCTTATCAGTGACCTCTTCGACTTACTCACTATTTCCTTCTTCTCTGCTAATACTAATAAACCCTTCATAATATCCCTTCATCATAAAAACGCTCTGATTAAGGCAAATGAAGCGTGCATGAAAATTTTTACACGAATGTGGACTAGGATAGTAAAATAAAAGTAATTACATTAATTTCTCTTTACGATGAGCAGTAAAAAATTAGATATTGACAAAATTCGTTGAATGAAATCAAAAGGAAATGATTTTTTAAATACAAAAATCGAGGGTTAAAGTGTTTCAAATTTTTCAATAATTTATGACACGATTTCACTCGCGCGTGCTGTAGCTCACTATAAAATATATCTCAATACAAACTATTTAATAGTCATTGCAAAAGGTTAATGAAAATCACAGGAATTGATTTGAGCAAATGAAAGCGTTTAAAAAGAAGTTTTATTATTACGCTGTTCGATATGTTGATATTTTACTATCATAATAATAAAAAGATCATAATGTGCCTTTTATTTTTTATTTTCTATTTTTGTAAACTATACAATTTTCCTTTAAAAAGTCAGTTCATGATAGTTTGTACTATAAACTACAATTCAGTAACCCTTACTGTAGTAGCTGGATTCATGAGTTTTCAACTGGTTTTGGTTCAACTGTTTTAATTCAAGTGTTTGGTTTCGTGCATGATCACGGGAAATCCATGTAGAGTACTGCCACGATCTAGCATGGAATATACTCGAATCGAGCATGAATTACCAAGATATCATCCCTGGTTAACTGTAAGATCACGGGAAGATTTCATGCAAGATCACGGGCAGCACGATAATTATTAGATAATTCATGGATCCATATGGAATATAGTTGGATTTTCCGCGTATGCTTTTTCCGTGATCATGCAGGAAGTTATGTATTGTTAAATATTCTGTTCTTTCTCCAACTGCCTGTCCTTTTGTCCCAACCCATTTCACTCCATTCTCTTTATTTCATGGGGATATCCGGATTAATCTTTTCCCGAACGTTCGAACTCCGAGTTATAATTCTCATTCGATTAGAGCTACAACTGTACAAACTTTGGATCGATTTCTTCGATGTTAGTTAGGAAGAAGAAGAGGAGAGTGTGTGAGGCCGAAGAAGGGAAATACATAGAGATAGAGAGATATACACACATTCAGCTGAGAAGAGGCCTCTCCTATCCCACTCTCTCTCTCACTTATATTCCCTCTCTCGTTTCGCCTCGAGTTATATCCGAATTGAGAGCGAAATACAACCTCTCTTCACCTTCACTATCGATTATTACGAACCTCCTAATCTCATAACCCCCTTATTTAGTTTCTGTATCATTACGTGCTCTATTTTTGCAAGGATTAGAGTGTCGTGTGTTTCCCTCTCATTTATGGGCGGAAAGACATGATTAATTCTACTTTAAGATGCAAAATCTTTTCGTGCATGTGTGTGGCGATGATTCATTTTAGTGACCTTCATCGTCCTAATCCTCGAGGCTATCTTCCTCTCAAATAAAGACGATCTAGTGGCTATTTCGTCAGATTCGCAAATACTCTCCATATATCAAAGGCCACTGACACCGTTCTTTGTCCACTTTTCCCCCATTAGTCTCCCTTGGCTACGTATACCTTACTACTCTATTCATCCATTTAGTCTCACATTCTCCCCAACCCTCTTTGCCCCTCTACCTAGTCATGTTTACACGGACCGCCACTGCTCTTTGTGTGTGTGAATCCAATTGATTGGTCCACTCAGTGATGCACGAATGCTCCGCCCCCTTCGCAAAGAAGTATGATTTATGTTGCATAATATGTTTGAAGTAGAACATTTAAAAAGTTTGAGGGTAACAGCTGGTTGGTAATTCTTCAAATGAGCTTTATTCGCTTGAAGCTGTATTGGACGATATCTATTCCTAGGGGGTTGACTCAATCGAAATATAGTCTTTTTCCTCGTTGAAAGAAAGTTTTACTCTCCCAACCATTTTTATTACAGATGTGCAGTACCACAGCTTTTAATGAGTCTAGCTCGTGGTTTGGGTAGTAGAAACTACACGAATATATTCAAATAACCAATCTAAGATGATTCGCGATAAATAGAAGATTTCGCACTTTCATCACGACTCTCCGTTTCTATTGCATCTTTTCGGCTTCGGGTCTGTTCCGTTTTTTGCCGTTCCTATTCTTCCTCTACTTCTTCTTTTGCTATTCATCCCATCTATCCATCTCTCCCTCTCCCTCTCCCTTTCTATCCCTCATCTACTATCTATTTTGTGTGGTCGTCTCTCCCTCTTTGTATATACAGAATTCTCCGACGCTAACTAGTATATACATGATTTCGTTCGTCGATTACTTACTACTACTTCCCACACTGGTAGATGGATGGATGTTTACCAGTTACTCACCCCCTCTGCCTATTCCCCTCCTTAGATACTATGTTATGTCGTTGGAGCGAGTAACGATTCCCCAAGCGACGAATCTAACGCAAATATCGATTAGTTAATGCCTTTTTACTATTTATTGCATTTAAAACTGTTGATGGAGTAGACTATAATAAGAGATAATCCGTGAAATCCTTTTCTAGAATCTTCCCGCCCATTACTTAGAAACAATCTTCTAGAATTCTGTGTATTACAGCGCTTCTTAGGTGGTTTAAAAGAAAGATTTATAGACGAAATTCGATATAATCTTACATGTTTAGATTATTCCCCCTCGCCACAAAATCCATGGATTTAAAAGACTAATCCGCCCACATTATCCCTGATTACATTGACCAATTTCTTCCGGTGGTTCCATATTCCTTATATTTTCATTCGTGGCTCTAGCCTTTCGTGTCTTTCGTGTGAATGAACGTGTGAGCCAAAAGGTTACAGTAGAATCCAATTTCACTTCGCTCTTTTGTTGTTTCTTCTAGCCTACCGTTCTCTAGCTCGTACGTTCTTCATTATCAATCAATATATCTGTTGTTGTATTAAATATATCTGAATTATAGATGAGGGTCATCCATCTCGTTCCACTTCTTCTCGTCCCATTCGTCGTCGCCGACGATAAATCTTACTGCCAGGGCGAGTGCGCCAAGAAGTACACGGAGGAATCGCAAAAGGTATATTGATGAGATGGAACGTGTAATCAACGGGTTGACTGACTATGAGAAGGTTGTCGCTTCGCTTTGGTGAAACTGACTACCATGTGAATCACTGTAATATAGATTGTTGAAACTTGAAAGTGGTGGGGTAAATAAGGATATTGTGGTTTCGGATAACAAGCCCTATCACTTTGGAATGAAGAAAGTATTGATTTATTTCTGGCATGATTCCGAAGGTTCGGTGCCAGAACGTTATGTGATAAACAGTGTAGCACCTCTCTCTCTCCCTTTGCTAATTTTGTTTATGCTGTCCCTTGTTGGTCAGTGTGCCGTTGTAATTTGGTTGTTTTGACGTTTACTTTCGTAAGTTCTAGAAGATTCTTCTTTGACATTTTGCACAGCTGTTCCAAGGGACGAACATGACTCTTAACTAAAGGAAATGTGATTATGCCAATAAACAAAAAAATGAAAATGAATTTATTTATGGTCACACTCGTTTTTTTCTCCGAATTCTGTTACACTAATGTTGATCTCATGCATAGTCGTACTCTTGTGTTGTTTTGGGAAAATTGTGCTTTGGCCCATCTTAACCAACTCAAATCTCGTCCAATCTGTGAAGAATGCAATGTGTCGTGTTGAATTATTGATGCATGGGTTCGAGATGAGCCGGAATAGAGAGAGTACAAGGGAGAAGGAGAGAGTTAGAGAAAGATAGATAGACAGGGTTATTCCCGGAATGTTTATCGCTTATTATACCGAAAGAATGTGTCACGCCTGATCATGATATCAATGATGCGGGGGTATTGGCGGGGAATTTGGGACAAGTACAGATGCGTCTATCTCTGCAAGGTGCTTTGACTAATCGTAACGTGATCATGTACAATGAATCATCCATTCCTTGTTTCTTTGAGGGGATTATTGATTGATTGATCACAAAAATGTGTAGCATGATATATCGTAGAATAGAATGCCTCGTCCTATCAGCTTATTTCGTGGGAGAACAAGTTGTTGTTCTGAACAACTACAGTGATATGAAGAAGGAATGACTTTATCATAGTGCGAATGGACTTGTTCGATGAAGTAGGAATCTGTCATTAAAGAGTATCCAATTATGATTACGACATGAGATTATTGAAAAGGTACATGTACCTATTAGGTCGATTCAACCCTGTGATTGGTGAGATAAGGGCCTTGATGAGGTCATTATTAGTATATGCATACGATAATCCTCATCGACGTCATCATCCTCATTACAAAGATGAAGTAATGATAATGGGATGATTAGGCGCTGATGCGTGAATGTTATGACTATATCGTCGTTCCGTCGTTTATTAGCTATTTGAGAATTTTCGTATTGGATATTCGGTCGCTGAAACTGCAATGTAACGGGTGTTCCCAATGGCTTAAAATATTAATAGATGAAGTGAATTGATCGATCAATCAATCCATCAATCAATCAATATTATTCAGGCATCATGTCTGGTCGGTTGTGGCAGTCGTGGATCGATATCCGATGGATCTCGCGGATTCATCGACTGTCACAACGCGTGCGGCGACGCGTACAATGATACGGACAGTGCGGATAGACGCGCCTGCGACTTTGCCTGCTCCCTGCCCCTCACGAACGTTGTCATGGTACGGTTGGTTATCTTTGATCTTTGAACTTTGTGATTAGGGTGGAACGATTATAATTTAGTGATTACGGTAGATTAATCTTTGAACTTTAGATGAAGGTGGACTACGGTAGCGGAGACTCGGCTCCGCGCGTGCAAGTGGTGCGCAAGGAGGGAGGTGATGTGCTCGGATCGGATCTTGGACTCGGAGCTGACTTTGATGTCAGTGATCTTTGATCTTCTCAACAACGATTGTAATTCACAAATATTAATCTTCCATTGGCAAGCCGTGATTTTGCTCATATTCATCCCTATGAAAGTCAATAACGCTTTCTAACAATTAGATGTGATATTGATGAAGTAGGTTGTGGAGTACTTGAAGCTTTTCCACTTATTTCTATTCCGGGCTATTTTGAACGCCTTTTCGTATTAGTAAACAGTCTTGTCCAGGGGCTTACAAAGTATGGCTTATTTTTTGGCTTTAGAGATAATCGGTTTTTCGCCAGTATTTGTTGGACTTAAAATAGTCAGCTTTAATGCCGAAGATTTTGTTACGTCAGTAGAGATGTTATACTGTATCCATTTATCCAATTATTGATTGTGCTTATCGGCCGAAACACCATTACGCATATTATTTATTAATATTACTAATATTTCCAATCTATAATGAAACTGTGCTTGCATATCATTTATTTGTATATTTTAATAATTATTAACGCAATTTACCCAATTATTGATTGTGTATTTTCAGCATTTCATTCTCCGTCCATCTGACATCATGGGAGACACTGAGGAGAGTGATAAGGTTAGCACGACATTATATTCGCAAACACTTGCAAATCAATTCAAATCAAATAATTTATTCCTGTATAAGAATGGTACGGGGTATTCAGTACTTATCACGTTGTATGGGTCGAGAAAAACTAGTTTTCTTACGACAAAGAAGTCGGTCCAGTACATGTAGTTCGATTTGAAAATCAATCATTTGTTCAATTTCTAGCAATAAGGTCATACATTTATTTTCGAGGACATTGTGGGTACGGTTGAGTTTATAAATTATGCTTATAAAAACGGGTTCAGAGAATGTGAGTTGAACAAAAAATGTATCAATAAGACTTGGTTTATTCATACATTTTTGTTTTTATGTGATAGAATATGCTGGTATAGTAAAAGTATGCATATGTAGTTCTGAGCTGAGCTATTTAAGTCAATACATGTATACAGGATATATTGTACAGTTGAAAATGTAGTGTGAAAGCGGGAAAAATGTGTGGTTCATTTGAGACGAACGACGGCAAGTCTGTGGTTGATCCCATGAAGAACTACAATATGCCTGAGGGCGTTCTATCGAACATGTTCAAGATCCGCACGGGAGACGAGGAGTTTGACAAGATGCAGGTACTGTATCAATCGATATTGGTGCATGGTTACAGTACTCTTGTGATACACGCGTTACAGGACCATCTGAACAAGCTCGTACAGTCGTTCTTCGATCGCGCACAGATGGCCAGTCGAGTGGCACTCGAACGTCCTTCAGGACACGAGGGTACGGTAGTTATTGATTATTTATTAGTCTGAGTGTGTTCATGCCATACGGTAGTCTAGTATTGATTTATTCTCGTCTTATTTGATATTACATATTAAACTGGTTCTTCTCATCTCTCGTTTTTGCCCTGTGTTCTCATTTTTCATTTCTGATTAAGTTTCCTTTAGAAAACGAATCTATGATCAACTAAGTCGATAATGATAATGATGATAATAATAATAATAATAATAATAATAATAATAATAATAATAATAATAATAATAATAATAATAATAATAATAATAATAATAATAATGTGTTCTTTAGATGCGGCGTTCCGTGGTGATTCGGCGTCAGTGGGCAACGTGGACGTCGACGGTCATCAGATTCTCCTCGTTGCACCCATGGACGGAGCCGACAATTGGGTTGATCTACGTGACTTTGAGTTCGTTTTCTGAGCTTGAATTTTGTGAATGGATACATTGCTTCCGGGGTTAAAGGAGGTACACACCGAGTTAATTTTACTCTCCACTTCGGAAATACTCTCTCGTAGACAAAGACAGCGAGAGAGAATTGCCAGAGAGAGAGAGAGAGAGAGAGAGAGTTTTAAATTAGTTTGGGGATGTGTCTTTGAATAGATCTTAATCTCTGTAATTGGTCTCTTTATATAACTTATTATTTCGTTGTTCTTTATCGATGAGAAATCGCTGAGTGTGATGATGACACCGTACATATTTTTATATAGTGTGCTGATTTTCGAAATATGGTGGATCGATTTTGAAAAAAATCGTTATTTTCTGCATGAATTGTAATAATAATAATAATAATTTATCTACGCCCGAGGCGCAACAGCAATTGAATGAACAATAGGTGGTAAAATATGATTGACGACTCTCCGGATTCATTGAGAAAGTGATAATTCGACGATATGGGGATGGGCATCCAATCGACGTTTAAATAATCGAATATTGGGGGCGGTTCGGATATTAACTGGTAATTGGGAGTATAATCGGGCTGTTCTGAGTGGGAAAGAATGAAAACGAGGGGTACTGGTGGTGTGTTCAATATGGATTCCAAAAGATGATACTCGGTCACGGACTGGTTTGTATACATAAAATGACGAGGGAGAAATAATAGTAGTATTGTTCATAATCATATGGGCTAAACATAGATCACCTATGACTCTCCTCTCAGTTAACGCGCGCAGGCCAAGAATTTTCAGACGATCAATGTAAGAAGGGAGAGAAAGAGGATAGGAGGGGGAGGGAAAACATCGATAGAAAACAATAATAGATTACATAAAAAAGACTCTTATATAGTGGGTCGATCCTCACACTGTGAGGGTATAGAAATGTATAGATGAGACCCTTCACTCACAATGATTTCTCCCCTCTATATTTCTATTTCCATCTGAACCTTTAACCATTCAGACATCCTCATGAGTCATCCCTCCGTCGCCGTTTCCCATCCTTGTTCCAGGTACAGTATCCATTATCTCTACCGCACACTTTGTCCTGCTGTAATGCTGATTCCCATACCCAGAGGAACGATATTATCACTACTAGAATGTGATCAATTTTCTTTCTTTTCACGCTCCATTCCTACATTGTCATCATTGACACCCTTTCCCATCGTACTCTGTTTGATCTATCTACCGTAATCCATTGCTACCGTAACTATCATATTCACCGTTCAGTGGACGGTATGCCTCGTGCTTCTCATCGCCATCTTCTGTACGATGGTCATTGCTCTTCTGATTGTGCGCCAGATGCGCCTTCACCACTATCGGTAGGGAGCGATTATCGATTGGTTTCAGTCGATTATTGATCGGTTTATTCATTAATCAATCGCTATATTGCAGTGCTCTCCGTTCGTACGCAGTCTCCCAGAATGCGGCTGCTAATGCTGCTCGAGCTGACGGCACTCCTTCGGCAGCTGGTGGAGAATTGGTCAAGAAGGTGAGAAATTTCTTTCCATTATTTAAAATCTTAATCAATAAATCGATAATTGTAGATTCCTATCGATGTCGAGGAGTCGTATCCGGCACCTGAAGGCTGCCCTCCACCCGCCTACGATCAACTCTCTGTGCACTCAAAGAAGAACGCCAGCGAATAAGAAGAGATTTGCACGGTGTGGTGTGGTGGCGTGGAATGACAAAAGTCGCCTCCGAGCGCGCACGCGCCGCACCCATCCACACACTCTTCACACCGTGTTGGCAACCAGCCAACTCGCTCCACATTTCCCAATCTGCACCCTGTATTTTACCAGTTTGCTAATTTATTATTGATTAATTATCGCTTTTCGATTGTAAATAGTCGGCTGTGTCTTGTGTAATCGCGTGAGATTGTAGTAGTTTCTGTGCAATAGCTCGTTTTAACTTCCCTTTCCCCCACTTTCTCTCTCAATAATGAAGAAGCATTCTCGCACCACGTGTACACTTTTGTTAATAAATTGATAGTGTACCCCCGTCCATCCATCAATTTAATCGATATTTGTCAATCGATATCATGCATCACTCCGCATTATAATAACCCGTATTTCGTATACATGTACGACGATAATCGATTAATGTTGAAAGCTAACCGTTTCACTCATAATAAATGATTTGGTAGTGGTACTTTTTGTGGAATTCGGATTTGGTTGAACGTTTGCGTGCGACTTTTAGACTGTTTATGGTCAGACACGAAGTATTTGCGAGAGGTTCTAATTAGAGGCGAATTTAAATATAAATTTACGTAATATTTAAAATAATATTGAATTTAAATGTATGATATGGTGTACACTCTGTTCAGGATGTCGAAGAAGGGTAAAAAGATTGATTTGTTTGGCGATGAGGATGAGGGAGGAGGTGGTCTATCCATCAATAAGGTTGGTTTTCATGATTGAACTGAAATCCGAGTTATTTATCTAATGTCCAAACTGTGGTTGGACACGTGGATTCATTATTCTTTTGCATATTGCTGATTATACCCTCGCTAGTTCTCGTTACAAACCTTGATTAGTTCATTGAGTGATGTACTAGTTCATGCTCGGATTATTATAAATGAATCGTTAAATTTGGCTTGCCTACGCCGTAACCTCCGCCGTTACGACGGAGACGCGGCGGAGGAGGCAAATGTAACGGTGCATAACCGATGATATGATAATCTCTGCTGGCGCTGCTAAATTTAGAATGACGTGTAGTAGTTGAGCTCGTTAGGTTAATATTGATCGTTGTTGACTCATTCGGATTAATATTGATTGATTGAGGACTATGCTGAACGCTACGAGAACTGGCGCAAGCTCGAGGAGATGCAAAAGAGTAAGTTTATATTGCAATATTATGTTTTATTTTATTCTATTTATCTTTCAATGAATCAATAAGATACCAAATCAGTATAATAATATTGACTCCTTAAGTGTGGTCTTGCCACGAGGTGAAGAAAATTGTGAACCAATTCTTTCTCAGCTTCTCCTAGCTTCAGCTGTGATTATTAGCACAATTTGATAATAATAATAATAATAATAATACAATAAATAAATTTATCTTATCAGCACTACGTGCAGAAGAGTAAATCAGGGGCAGGGGGAATTTTCTTGCAAGTTCTTATTCTTCCGTCTCTGAGAGATGTCATTCTCCATTCAAGAAAACGATCGAACTGAAATCTTATTATATAATAATAATAATAATAATAATATAATAATAAGATTTCGTACTATATCTTATTTAGTCAGCGCAAAGACTGACCAATTTCCATATGCGTTCGTTCCCCTTTTACGATCATTCCCTTATGAGCAACTGATTAGACGTAGCGGCCGAAACACCATGAAGCACATTATTATTTAATAGTTTTATTATTACAATTATTTCAAATACGTGCATGCATATCACTCCTGTACATTGATTTACTTATTATACTAGATTAATTGTTACAGTGAAGGACAAGTACGGCGCAGACTTCGACAAGGAACCGGAGGAATCGAGTGATAGTGAGGAAAGCGAGGATGGAGCGGTTAGAAAAATTATTTAAATTATATTTAAATTTTAATATTAATTTTTGAATATCTTCCTTGCATAGTACAGAATTACAAGTGATTGAGATAATTGGTCACAGTTGTGATTGAATAATTTTTTCACTGTTCGGTGAGTTTATACTGTTCGAATTTATACTGATTGTAGTTTGTGAATCACTGTCTCAAATGGGATTGTTGAAGCATGAATGTTGCAGGGGATTCCACAATAAGGGCATATAAAAAATTATTCTTTGCTTTTGTATGCCAAATTTATTATAATATTTACGAATCACACATTTAAATGGTATTTGCTCTAACCTGAACGATGCAACATTATATTGTCAGAAATGCTATTTCTATATCTATTTCGTTGTGTATATCGTTCAGCAAAGTTTCTTGTCACATTGAAACATTCAGAAACATAGTGAAAGCTTTTGAAGCGTTCTGAAAGTTTCAAAACGTTTCAGAATTTGAATTCTGCTCAATTCGAGTGTTTGTTTCCATTTTTTCTGTTATTTTGTTCATTTGTAAGTGATTGCTTAGTCAAATTGAACAAGTTGGATAAACACTGACCCCCCAATATCGATTGATCCGAATTTAATTAATTCAAAAAATTGTCAGTTCACGATAGGTAATCCTAGACACCGACAGCATATTTTTATATTGCTGCGAATTAATTTTTTCTGATGAAGTGCACATGTGAATCAGTGAAATAGAATAAGTGAAAAGTAAAACAACACCACGAAAACATAAAACAACAGTAAAACCAAGTATTCAAGTAAAGTCCAGAACCGTGAATTAGAAAAAAAATGATTCGCGGCCATATAAAATTATACTGTCGGTGACTAGGATTACCTATCGTGACAATTTTTGAATTCATTAAATTCGGATCAATCGATATTGGGGGTCGTCAGTGTTTATCTAACTTGTTCAATTTGACTAAGCAATCACTTACAAATGAACAGAAAAATGGAAACAAACACTCGAATTGAGCAGAATACAAATTCTGAAGCGTTTTGAAACTTTCAGAACGCTTCAAAAACTTTCACTATGTTTCTGAATGTTTCAATGTGACAAGAAACTTTGCTGAACGATAATGCTGAACGACTTGATGATGATGATTGGGGTTTACTCTGAATGACAGCTTGAATGATCTATCTAAAACATGAATGTTGCAGGGATGGACAGCCGATGATGAGAAGGACTTCCTGAGAACGCTATCAGCCCTCAAGGGAGGAGATGAACGCATCTATAATGCGGTAGGTTATTTGCACAATACTAATAATAATAATAATAATATTATGATTATCATAGAATATAATGCGGTAGCATAAATAACTAAATATGTAATGTGGCTTCATGATGTTTGTATTTTTATTGATTACTAGCAAGAAACATGTCATTCAGATCATTGGTTGAAGTGATTGAAATGAATTACATTTGTTATTTATTTATTTATTTATATACAGTAGCGCCGGAAAGTCAAAATACACTTTTTATTACTGTTGTAATTTTGGCGTCAGTTGAGATATCAAGCTGAAACTTGTACATAATTTACCCACAGTATGTACGTATTCGATCCTCTTATAAGGTCTCACGGGCGTTTCTGGTTATTGCATAGTGATGACGCAACCGAACAACACTTTTTCGAAAATTCATTATTCTTTCAAGGATTTTTTCGTACTCCTCCAACTTCGTGAGCATTGAGAGAACTACAAGGTCTATCCAGAAAAAAAGTTTCAGGTTGCTGCGAATTCGGGTATTGGCTGCAGACTTGCTGCAATTTCGCGGTCGCAACATCATATCTCGGCTTCTAGAAGAGCTTGAAACGCGTTCAAAGCAGCAAACTGATTCTCTTGGTGATTCCTGATGATCCTGTAAGTATGGTAGAGCTATCTCATCATTCATCCTTATAGATCGAAAAGTCGCTTTTTTAAAAGACCCAACTTTGAAAAATCACAATTCTGAGGGAGGACTTTGTAAAATTCTGGTTTTTGGATAGGAATGATGAAAATATATTAATTAATCGATTCCCCGCTTTTTAGAGCGATTGCTATTCGTTCTGGCCTGCGATACTCGATTCGAGTGTCACAGGCAAGAAAGAATAGCAATCGCTCTAAATAGCGTGGAATAGGTTGATCATAGGTCGAAAAGTATGTCCCAAGGTACATAGCCTGACCGCATTTTGGGATTTTTTTTTGGAAAACCTGACCGGATTTTGCAAAAAAATGGGTTTGCAGGCTGTTATCAACTGCGTTGTGTGGCATTCCACGCAGTAGTGCGCAGTAGACCACTCACCATACACTACAATTCGCAAAACCGTTGCTTACAACCTATGTTCTTGCTTTAAAGTGTAATATCTTTACCCGATGTCGACGAATTGCCTTGATTTTTTGAATATAACATGGCAATATACACAGCTAACTATAAAATCAGCCGCAATAAGGAAAAAATCAGCCGCACCATGCTTTTTCATAAAAAATGTGTGACAGATTTATGGCTATGTTCAACGTATGTTCCATGGAATTAAACTTTTATTTTTTTAAATATTTCTATATTATATTTGCGAAATGCGGCAGATTTTTCTTGTACTATTTTTCATGCTCTTTCTGTTGATATATGGCTGTCAAGGTTTGCATTGCATATTGAACTAGAAAATCGCAGATGAAATATTGCAGTGATTTACAACTGCAATGAATTTATCAATTTTAAACACATTTCTATATTACATTTCAAAATGCGTCAGATTTTTTAAAATAGTATTTGACATGCTCTTTCTTTTGGTGTATGGATGCTAATGTTTACATTGCATATTCCGCTTGAAAATTACAAAAGTTTCTGAAAAAATCGAAAAATCAGACCGCATTTTGACCGAAAATTTTCCAAAAAATCGAAAAACCTGACCGCATTTTGAAAACCAAGAACCTAGCTATTCGACCTATGAGGTTGATTAATAGATTTGCAACATTCCTATCCAATTAACAGATTTTTACAAAGTCCGCCATCAGAATTGTGATTTTTCAAAGTTGGGTCTTGTAAAAAAGTGACTTTTTCGATCTATGAGGATGAATGATGAGATAGCTCTACCATACTTACAGGATCATCAGGAATCACCAAGAGAATCAGTTTGCTGCTTTGAACGCGTTTCAAGCTCTTCTAGAAGCCGAGATATGATTTTGCGACCGCGAAATTGCAGCAAGTCTGCAGCCAATACCCGAATTCGCAGCAACCTGAAACTTTTTTTCTGGATAGGCCTTGTAGTTCTCTTAATGCTCACGAAGTTGGATGAGTAAGAAAAAATCTTTGAAAGAATAATGAATTTTCGAAAAAGTGTTGTTGGTTGCGTCATCACTATGCAATAACCAGAAACGCCCGTGCGACCTTATAAGAGGATCGAATACGTACATACTGTGGGTACATCATGTACTATTTTCAGCTTGATATCTAAACTGACGCCAAAATTACAACAGAAATAAAAAGTGTATTTTGACTTTCCGGCGCTACTGTATTTATATATTTATTTATTTATTTATATTCTTCAGGAGGCTCGCTTCTGGCATGACAAGAGCGATGAGCCGAATACGAGTAAGAGTGGGGAGGATAAGGTGGGCTTAATATTATTATTATTATTATTTATTATTATTTTAATAGTAATTATTTGTATCTATCACATGATTGGTTCTGTTTGATTATTCAAAGAAACAGCTGATTTAACGTTTCAATAGCATATGCAAACATTTTTTCCAAAATTTATAATATGATAAAAAACCATCAATTTTACACTTATTATTTTAAGAAGTTGAAGAAGAAGGATGAGAAGCCGATGTTCCTCAAGGATTATGAACGAGCTCTCGTCGAGAGAGGAGGGTATGTTGGAGATATTATTGATTGATTTACTGGATACAGTATACTTATCGATTTCAATTTTATATTTAATCGCATTCACCTGAGAAGTCGTTACATTAATAATATCCCATTATGAAACAATTATGGAATGTGTACGAAACGAATCAATAATCCCATCTGAGCTACAGTATGAATAGAGTATTCTGTTTGAGAGACATTGACGTTAGCGATGGAGAGGGTGAGGAGGGCAGTCACGATGCCGGGTACTACAGTAAACAGGAGCAGAACAAGCGAGCGTATGTTCTATATTAGTTGTACTTATAATTGAACTCATTCTAACATTCATAGGTCGAAAAGTATGTTAAAAACTACCAAGCCTGACCGCATTTTGAGCCAAAATTTCCCAAAAATCGAAAAACCTGAAAACTTGAAAACGGATAACCTAGCTATTCGACCTATGATTATGTTATTCCTTCTTTATCATTTCTTTTAGTACACTTGTTAGTTTCACGAAGTTTTGACTGTACCGGTTTACTGTTGTATTAGTTAGTTCCACCATTCCAGATTGAAACTGGCTATGTCTGGTGGAGTGAAAGAAGATGACGAAGGCGAAGATGATCTACTTGTTCCGAGAGCCAAGACGGACGAAGAGAAGGTACGGTATCGGAGTTGACTTATCGATCGATAACTGGCTCTATTTATTTATTTATTTATTATTCGTTCAGAAGCGCGAAGAGGATGAGTACTACGAGTGGATCGCGGGGAACAAGGACAAGGTGATTGAGGAGAATGAAGCGAAGGAATTGAAGAGTCTGAAGAAGGTGAGGAGGAGGAGGATATGAATGGAGGGTGAAACGGGGAATCAACGGGTCTATCATCAGATGACAATTTGACATTTGACACTAATAATCCGTTGACCATTGGCGTCTATATACATTATGATGGACAGTATTACTCTTGGTATTGTTATCTATATCATCATAGACGTAGCAGCCGAAACACCATAGGGCACAATATTAGCTAACTTGTATATTTTAAAATTTTACATTTTAAGTACATTTAAATTAATATTATTACTATATGTACAAGAATAAGTATGCATGCACTTTAAATATAAATTTTTTGATTAAATAAGTTAACTAGCAATGTACCCTATGGTGTTTCGGCCGCTACGTCTAGACACCATAAAGCGTTGCCTGGTGTCGCGGCATGCAATAAACCTATACTTGCACATCTTTATTTATTTATTTATTCCATCAAATATAATGAGAATGGGTGATATGTATAAGGGAAAAAGGGATAGATGGATTTCTGTTAATATCGTTACTTAATCCCTGTCAGACATGGTCCATGGTTATCCCACGGCCAAAAAATGCGGGTGGGTACACAAAAAATGGGGGAAATTAAAACTTTAAAAAACTCCGTTATTATTTCAGTTGACAGTTAGACTATTTATCGTACAGTAAGAACGAGAACTGATTTTAATAATATGCGATTTCGTTCAATACTGCACTATATTACATGCATAGCATTTCAATCTGATCGGGTACCGACAGAGGAAAACATGAAACTCAAGAAATTTAGTGATCATTGCGTTTAAGAGGATTTCCAGCGCGTTATCCCATGGTACCTACGGTGGGATAACGCTCTGGCAAATGAGTTTGACGTGTTAGTTTTACATTTCCATATGGAAAATTGGAATCTCTGTCGGTACGCGACGAGAAATGACGCAAACAATAATTTTTATATGCTAAGACCAAGGAAATAGAAAAAATAAATTCAGTACGCGATAATCATGCCTGAAAATGCACCCCTCCAAACAACGCTTTCCCACTATAATTTTCATATTTCTTATTGTCCACTGCGTTCTCTGTCGGTACGCGACTCTCTAAGCGAAAAATCAAATTTTTTTGAATCAATTAATATTTCAGTTCTTGTAAACGTTAAATTCCGACACAGCGTACTAGTATCACTTCACTGAACTTAAAGATCGTACTCTTCTCATATTCGTACTCATTTATTCAGTTTGCTACCATACTCTTTTCTTCAATTTTTTTCGACATGATTGATTAATTAATAATTTTTTCAAGTAAACATTTTTCGAAATTTTGCGGGTGGGTTACCTACTTTTTACAAAATTTGCGGGTGGGTCTATCCCATGGGATAACCATGGGCCATGTCTGATCCCTGTGTACTTTAGCTCTTGTATAAGTAATGTAATACTGTGACTTAGTTGTTACAGTTCTGTTCGCTTCTTCTTATTTTATCAATATTACTGTATAATGATTTTTTAAACTGTTTATTAATTTGAAAGATGCGATAAATATTTATTATTATTATTATTATTAATCGCTCTATCTACCTGCAGGCGTGGT
The DNA here is from genome assembly GCA_943737045.1 of Parapristionchus giblindavisi. Classification (NCBI taxonomy): domain Eukaryota; kingdom Metazoa; phylum Nematoda; class Chromadorea; order Rhabditida; family Diplogasteridae; genus Parapristionchus; species Parapristionchus giblindavisi. The sequence goes on along the minus strand of CALSFV010000271.1, from coordinate 298,042 downwards.
CGAACGCATCGAAGCTGGATGCGGACGAGAAGTTTCTGCGTGATTACATCCTGAACAAGCAATATGATACGGATAGGGATGGAGCGAGGTGGGGGGATAGAATCATTGTCATACGTGAGCGGCGTGGTCGCTAGCGACAAGACCCACCCGGTTTTGGCCAAAATTCTCTCAAAAAATGAAAACCATTTACAAGGAGTCTCATGGGCCTTAAGTCGGCGAAAAGCGACATTTCATAGCTTATTAGAAAGCCCTTTCTCTGTAGATTAAGAAGGTGTGCTTTAAAAAATCCTGAACGGCTCTGTACCCGGAGTAACAAAAATTCAAAGTTTGGGCAATTTTTGTAACGAAAATGTCGTCTAATGACCATGCAATTGCCGTGCAATAATGTGGTAGTTCTGCGCGCTACCTTCTCAAGCTAGTGGTAGCGCAGTGGTAAAGATTCCGCGTACAACTTTTGCGCGGCGGGTTCGATCCCCGCCGACGCGACTTGTTTTGCACGATTTTTACACTTGAATTTTTATGTTTTAAAAAAAAATTTTCTCCTGCTTTTCTTTTTTGGCCGTCGCGAAGGAGCTACAGTCGGTGCCCATGCCGAAGCCTATATCAAAATGTTAGGTATAGGAAATAGCATAAACATTAGCAAAAAAAAGGAGGAAACGAATTTTGTAAATCACCCTATTTCGAGAATACTATATAAAAAATAAACGGCGAGGGTACCGAAAATGTATGGTTGTTCTCGGTTTTATCGAGAGATTTCTGAAATACGTTGAATCTTTCAATCAACATTGCCATCTTTAGGACAAATTGGATGCATAAATATCAGTAAGCACATTGGAAAATTATTTTTTAAAACGCCACCACTAGCTCGAGGAGGTAGCGCGCAGAACTACCACATTATTGCACGGCAATTGCATGGTCATTAGACGACATTTTCGTTACAAAAATTGCCCAAACTTTGAATTTTTGTTACTCCAGGTACAGAGCCGTTCAGGATTTTTTAAGCACACCTTCTTAATCTACAGAGAAAGGGCATTCTAATAAGCTATGAACCGTCGCTTTTCGCCGACTTAAGGCCTATGAGACTCCTTGTTAGGCAAAATTCACTGTAAAATTAAATTTTTGTGTCCGACTCACCAGATTTTAATTTCCAGCGACTAAGGTTGCCCTTGTATGATCATTATATTAATACCTATCTGTGCTAGACTACTGTAGATTACAGTACCGTAAATCTATCTACAGTAATCGGGGGGAATTTAGGGTAACCTTCGCTTACAGTACCCTATTCCAGTGTTCCATCGTACGAAGAGATTGTGGGCACGACGCTGGATGAGGATGAGGCAGAAGAGGAACGAGGACGGCAGTTTGAGAGGAAGTACAACTTCCGATACGAAGAACCTGATCAGGAATTTGTAAGTTTATCGATTGATCGATAATTGATTTGATTACACAAAAATCGAAAAACCTGGCCGGAATTTGAGCCAAATTTGACAAAAATCGAAAAACCTGACCGGATTTTGAAAACCGGTTACCTAACCCATATGTCGAATAGCTAGGTTCTTGGTTTTCAAAATGCGGTCAGGTTTTTCGATTTTTTGGAAAATTTTCGGTCAAAATGCGGTCTGATTTTTCGATTTTTTCAGAAACTTGTCATTTTCAAGCGGAATATGCAATGCAAACCTTGACATCCATATATCAAAAAAGAGCATGAAAAATAGTAAAAGAAAAATCTGCCGCATTTTTCAAATATTACATAGAAATATTTAAAAAAATAAAAGTTTAATTCCCTGGAACATACGTTGAACATGATGAAAAAGCATGGTGCGGCAGTAGTGTATGGTGCGTGGTGTGCTTTTTTTTGCAAAATGCCGTCTGGTTTTCCAAAAAAACCCCAAAATGCGGTCAGGCTATGTACCTTGGGACATACTTTTCGACCTATGACCTAACCATTCGACCTAAGGTAAGTAATCGATAAGTCGATCGATCGATAATTGATTTGATTACGGTAACAATGATTGTGTGTGTGTTCGTAGATCAAGCAGTATCCGCGAACGATTGCACAATCAGTGAGAGAGGGCGTGAACAACAAGAGGAAGGAGCAGAGGACGGAGATCAAGTGAGCGTATCTTTCAATTTAATAATAATAATAATAATAATAATAATAATAATAATAATATTTATTCACGTCAAGCGATAGTTATTATTATAAGTTATTTGAAGCAAGTTATTATTATTATTTTTTCAATTTATTGACAGTTTTTAAAAAAAATCATTGAACATTACTAATGATAAAATAAGAAGAAGCGAAAAGAACTGCGACAACTAAGTCACAGTATTAAGTTACGTATATAAACTTTCATGTCAAAACGAAGAGAGAACCGTAATTTTATGGTATTTTTTTATTATGGCACACTATTGAAACAGGAAAGTGCCAAGTAGGTATAGTTAGAATAATATAATTTAGATAGAAGAAAGATTCTAGAAAGTTGATGAATAAATCGAAGACATTTCTCAGCATCAATTATTATTATTATTATTATTATTATTATTATTATTGGATATGACTGACGCCAATGTATCGATTGTTCTAGAGTGACAATTGAACTTTCAGAGAGCGAAAGGCCCGCGAGAAGGAGGAAAAGATTGGAGAGATTAGACAGATGAAGAAGATGATGAAGGTTGATTATTGATTTTTGAAGATTATTGATTATTTAGATTATTTTATTGATTGATTGGATACGAAAAGTACGAATCGTAAAGATGATTTCAATTGATTATAAACAATATTTGATGATCTTTAATGTTTAACCGTTTATGTCATCACAGTTGTTAATAAAGAGAAAATAAGGATGAATATACTATGGTTCGATCTGATTATTGATTGATTGATTATCGATTGATTACAGAGTGAGATTGAGAAGAAGTTGGAGAAGCTGAAGAAGATGGCGGGAGGGGGAGTGGCAGTGAGACTGGATGATCTAGAGGGAGACTTTGATCCGAAGGAGTACGATAAGAGAATGCAGGTACTGTGGTTACGGTAGTATGATGGGGTGCAGATACTGTGGTTACGGTAGTATGATGGGATGCAGATACTGTGGTTACAGTAGTATGATGGGGTGCAGATACTGTGGTTACGGTAGTATGATGGGGTGAGAGATATCTCACTGAATTCGGTATGAAATTCTGAGTGGATATCCGTTGAGTTTACTTGCCACGATCTACTGGTATTCGAGAAAATCGATAATAAAAACCCGAATATTGAAGGCATGAACACGACTATTTTGATATTTCTAACCATATCAACTCGGTTTTTATCTTCAATGTCACCGACACTTGTAGTGTAGTGGATTGGAGGTGAAAACCGAGTTGATATGGTTAGAAATATCAAGATAGCCGCATTCACGCCTTCAATATTCGGGTTTTCGTTATCGATTTTCTCGAATACCAGAAGCTCGTGGCAAGTAGACTCAACGGATATCCACTCAGAATTTCATACGGATTTCAGCGATATATGTCACTAACCATAACTCCATGGCGAGTTCTAAGCATTCCCTTGTTAGTACTTTGTAACATACTTTTCGACCTATGGTAAGGGCGAAAGTAGTGAGGTTTACGCTTTGAGATCCTGTATTTCCCTCTAATTAATTTCATGGCATCTTTGATATCTATTTCTTCTCTACGCTTTTCTAGAGTATCTAAATTTATTTGTTTATTCTTAGGTGAGACTTTTGGAATTGAATCCCACGCTGTATTAAAACAGCGTTTTAATAGTCGTCTATTGGAATAGTTCTGCACTCTTTCTATGATCTTTTCTTGTCACCAAATGTCTGCGTTTAAAGAGGGCTGTTGGATGTGCTGCGAGATGGAGATTTTTATTCGATTATGCACTGCTGTGGGGACCATACGGGACCGCATCGGTGGATTCCACTGATTCTATCTTCATGTGAAATTTGAATTTAACGGTAGTTTAGCAACTAAGGTCGAGAATTGAATGAATATACATTAAAACGGTTATTATTGTCAATATGATTATCGATTATCGATCAACCTCTTGAGGAGCTCTTCAACAATGAATACTACGACGTGCCTGTGGAAGGAGATGTTGATGAATTGGAGAAGCCTGTATTCTCTGATCTGTCTGATGATGATATTGATGATGGAGACGATGACTATGATGATATGCAAGTTAGAGGTACGAGAGATCAAAGATAAATTATCGATTTATTGATTAGTCTGAATAGACATAATAAGGAAGAGTGAAACGGTGTAATATCGATCGATTGTTGTGGTTTAAGGTGGTCATGATGATGATGAGGAGGAGGAAGAGGATGAGGGAGAGGATAAGAAGGCAACGAAGACGGCCATGCAAACGGTGGAGGAGACACTCAGAAAGGACCAACAACGTGAGATTAACTATATTATGTCGATGTTTCTTTAAAGGGAGGGTGACCTCACTTAATGACCTCTTCATCGCGCACACTATTTCTCTGTTCTCTAACAACGAGAGAGCGTAGAGTGTTGAAGAGACCGTTGACAAAGGTGTCAGCCATTTTAAGTACTCTAATGAGCGTGTTACATAGATCACTAGAGTACGAATGCATTCTTTATATACTATATATTTCGCATTTATTTGATAAAGAAAAGACAAATTGATTGAGTGAATGATGATGTACTAATGAATTGTAATGGTTGAATGGCGAATAATCACGAAATAGTGCATATTATGATGGAATTTGTAATGTTTTCCTATTGCATCTTATTACAATACTGCGTAGTTGATGTCGAGAAGGGTTGAAATGTTAAAAAAAGTTTTAAAAATTTGTTTTTTAAGCATCTCGTCGTCGTCGAAAGCGTAACGCTCACTTCGTGGAGGCTATTCGTCGAGATAAACCATTGTTTGATCCCAAAGACAAGACATTCGAAGAGTATTTCAATGAGTACTACTCACTTGATTATGAGGATATTATTGGTGAGTTATTGATTGATTGTTTTATATATTTATTGATTTTTTATTTGATTTGACAAACGAGATTACGAAGAGTATGGGGGAACATTGGTGGAGCCTGATAAATAATGGTCAACCTATGACCTGATCAGCGCAACTGTGTGACTCCTGATAAATTATGTTATTGATTGATTTGTAAGCGGGGTTGAATCGTGACAATGCCTCATCCTCGTCTTCAGTCTCATACAAATCAATCAATATACTATGGATTACCGTATACATTCATTCACTTCCTTCTTTCAGGAGACACTCGTACTCGATTCAAGTATCGATCGGTGCCCGCCAACTCGTTTGGTCTCACAACCGAGGAGATTCTGGCTGCCGATGATCGACAACTGAATGCGTGGGCATCCGTGAAGAAGGTACGGTAATTATCGATTGCGGCATTGATTTATCGATTAATTCCGGATATTAGGTTATGGTAATTTTGGAGATTTAATTTAATTTAATTTATCATACATCAATAAGATGCGACAACATTTGAAATAACAGATGAAAAGAGCTTGTGGGATAGATAGAAATTATCGGGAGAGGGGGAGGGTAAAGGGGAGGATGGGAAGTGCAGCTCAGAAAAGACTCTGTATCAAAGATCAAACGGCGATCAATGACAGGTTAGGTTGGCAAGGCCTAGCGGTGGAGAGGTCCGCAATGATTCAATATATATCGGATTGAATCGAGAGAGTCTAGAATGAGGGCACTAAAGAGGGGTAATTGTGATTCCTAATTTCTCAATAAGATCTTGGGAGGAAAGCAATTTAGCTTTGATAACGGAAGTGGTACATGAGATTGCATAGTATTTATTTGATAGGAAAGTATTTGTTACTTTTTGAATCAAGTGTATGTAAAGATATATCTCCATGTCTCAATGTCAATGTTAGTACATATAACTGAAGAAAAACATGTATTATTAAAATAAATAAATAAATATCTAATTATAAGCAAATAAGGAATGTAAAACGACGAAGTGAAATGAATAAGTCACTTTCCTATCAACCTAATTATTAATTTAAATTTTTGAAACTGTAATGGATCGATGTGGTTACTCCGCTATTTCTGACTCGTCGAGAAGCCAAACCACCACGGCGTTCGCTACGAGTGAAAAAAAGTGAAAAATAGCGGATTGATTGGTTGATCGATCGATTTTATCGATTGGTTGCCCTTTCAGGCAGTTGCTTATCGTACCGACAAGGAAGAGGAGTACGATATCAATGCGTACGCGAGGAAGGGAAGAGATGAGGCGAAGAAGAAGCGCATTCTCTCAACTGACTTTGGAGGGTACGGATTATGAGGCTTTTTAAATTATTGCCCTGGCGGATATTATTAACGGCTATTTTATTGATCAAGTCATATCAGAATTGCGAAACATGAAATGGCGGAGGTTGAGGAGATGGATTCTGAATCTAAACTGTGATTTTCTGCTGCTTAAAAAGCTGCATAGACATAGTATTGATGGCGTTGAAATATTTTCACGATGTGGTGACTTTGAATATTTTGAGGAAATGGATTTTTTCAGAAAGAGGTCCAAAAAGTTGAAGGAGGCCGAGGAGAAGGCTAAGAAGGAGACGGAAGAGGCAAATGGAGAGAGGACAGCGGATACGGTAGGTACACTATGGATGCGAATCGTGAACTAGTTTATTTCTAACAACTGAAGTGTAATCCATGCCCATTGAAGGAGGAGCAAGTAGCTGAGAACGGCGAGGAAGAGAAGAAGAAGAAGAAGAAGAGAAATAGGAAGAAGAATAAGAATAAGAAGACGAACGGTGAAGACGAGACTTCTACAGTAGCTACTGAAGAGAATGGAAATGATGATAAGAATGATAATGATCAGGTTAGAGGAATTGTCCCTTCCCCAAATATAATAATAATAATAATAATAATAATAATATGTTATTCCTTCAAATGAACGGATTTGGAATATCAATATCAGAACCACACTCTTCCCATATACTCTGGTATTACACAGAGAGAGAGAGAGCAAAGTGTTATCCATGGAGCATGTAAGACCTGTGAAGTGTTATATCTAACAGTTTTTTTGTGCACAACACAAGACAGGTCTTATATGCTCCTTGGATACCACTTATCATTAAGTACTTATTGCTCGAAAAACGTCTTGACCTAAACATATCAAAAGTGTGAAACACGGAACGACGGGGATGAATTGGAGAGATTGATTCTGCTTCTAGATATTGATTTCATTGTTAGTCATTTAAATTAAAATTAATATTATTAACAGATGTTCAAGAATAAGTATGCATGCACTTTGAATGTAAATTTTAAAATCAATAATTGCAGAAAGAGGAAGTGGAACCGACTGAGGAGAAGGCTAGTGAAGGAGGGAAGAAGGTGCGCAGCAGGAAGAGAAACAGGGTACGCTTGTATTTGTTGTACTGTATTTCATTGGCTACGGTAGGATTGTCAATCAAATTATCGATCTGTATGTATGGGTCTATCCATCTTTGCTCATGTGTATATCTATCTACTCTGCCTCTACATCTTCACATCTCTTTTTCTGCCTACAACCGTTTCCTCTACCCCCCTCTCTGATGTCTTACCGGTCTATCTATTGCACAGGTCCTTTGTGCAATTCTTCTTCATTTATATCGTTTTTTTGCTTGCTAAAACTTCTTCACGATTTATGATAAATGAATAAAAATAAATCTATGTGTAGTCCTTATCATTCATTCGCACAGGTGGACAAAGTGAATGTGGGCGTGGCCGATGATCGTCTTCGCGCCTACGGTATCAATGTCAAGAAGTTCAAGGCGAAGGCGGTATACGGTAAGAAGAAGAAGGAGGAGGTCACCGAATAATCGATTGATCGATCGATCGATCTATAGTATACTTTTCCACTCCACACCATTTTATTGATTCGTTCGTTCGTTCGTTACCCTCATATTGTTATAGCGTTGACCATGTTGATCGGTGCTGTCGGTTCTCTTATTGTTATTGTTGTTGACTTCTTCTTGACCAGCTGATCTTTGAACTTTAATCTTTGATCCTTGATCTTTGACAGTCTCCCTGATTAGTTTTCTGTTAGTCCCAGTCATCTATTGGCTCTTGTTATTGCTTGTTTTCTCTCGTCTACCGAATAAAGATTTTAAACTTAATTATAGTAATTATGTAAATGTGATTGAATGGTTTTCATTCCGTTAATGAATATCTATAACGAGAGGTCAATTTCTCTCACTCTTGCACTTCTATGTGCTTCTGACCCAATATCTGGCTACCTCTATACCTTCTTCCGTCCATTATTCTAATCTCCAGTACGGATCTTTTCTTAGTCTATCTTTCTCTCCGTGTCTGTCTCTATATCTTAACTTGTACCTCTGTCTCTTTCGTTTTCTCTCTCTTTCTCTCATTCCCTCCTCTTCCAATTATCCCTCCTACTTGAAGCTTGAGAGCCACGTTTTCGCTACATTTTTCTTGTATCCAAAATCTTTTGTTGTTTTATTTATTCATTTTTTTGCAACCTCAATCGCTTATTTAATGAGTAATTCCAGAAATGGGCGGAGTCTTCTCCTACTTCCGTGGTCTGTTCGGCAAGCGCGAACTGCGTATTCTCATCCTAGGTTTGGACGGCGCCGGCAAGACTACCATACTATACCGGTTACAAGTGCGGTAGATTGATCTTTGATCTTTTATCCAAAGAACTGCAGTTTTCATGGTAGTATTGTAGGTTGGTGAGGTCGTGACGACGATTCCGACGATTGGCTTCAACGTCGAGCAAGTGGAGCACAAGAATCTCAAGTTCCAGGTTTGTTGTATACGGTAGTACACGATAATGAGCAATCGACAAATGAGTTTTGGCACTACTTCAGAATAGGGTACCAGAACACCGGGCAAGTCCAAAATGATATGAAAAATGAAATAAACAGCAGTGAAACGACGTTTAAATTAGACATGTATACTATTATTTTGGACTGGCACTCTATTCTGAAGTAGAGTTTTATCACAATGCTCTTATTGAATGCGGATAAGATACAATGAGAATATAATAATAATAATATTATTAATAACATTGTTTGCTTGAGTGCATAATTCCATTAGTAGGGTTTGCCGTATCTTAAGCACTGTTTTGAAATATTCATATTTACTTACAATATGAAGTTATAATGAATATATCATAATGTACAAGTGTAGGATTGCATGCACATTAGATAGAAATTTCACGATGTGAATTTTGATGTATTAATAATTGTGCTTCATGGTGTTTCGGCCGCTACGTCTAATGTTATGGTTCAGCAACACTTAGTCTTTCTTTTATTTTACGATGGATTTATTTATTTATTAGCTTTGTTAGCTGCTAGGGACACACTGATGAATTGAAGTTGTGCAATAATTGATACATTCGAGTCTAGTTATTAGTATGACCCAGCGTACCCTATTTGAATTCCCACCTAATCAATCAGAGTACTTGATGTGCATGTGTATATTCAGGTATGGGATCTGGGAGGGCAGACGTCGATCCGACCGTACTGGCGATGCTACTACGCTAACACTGATGCCATCATCTATGTCGTTGATTCGGCGGATAAGGACAGGGTACGGTAGCATTTGATGACTATTGGGGGTATACTGTAGTTGGATGAATTGATTGTTGATGGAATATTTGACTACAAATTAGGGTATGGTGTTCCAACTTGTTTTAATGGACGAGACTTCTTGTTTCGAAGTGAATTGCACGTTACTCGCCTGTCAATATTCCCTTACACATCGGCCTCATAGGTCGAGAAGTACAAACTACGAAGCCTGACCGCATTTTGGAATTTTTTTTTTGAAAACCCAATCCCATTTTGTATTTTTTTGTTGCGAAAACACGAGCGCATTTTGTGAAAAAAGTGACCCTATTTTGTGATTCTTTTGTGAAATCCAGGCCAAATCTGTAACGTAGATATTCGACTTATGATCGGCTCAATAGAATATGATTAAATAATCAATAAATGAATGATAATCAATAATGATTCATATGCAGATTGGAATCTCTCGACAAGAACTAGTCTCTATGCTCAATGAGGAAGAGTTATCCACGGCGGTGCTCGCTGTTCTCGCCAACAAACAGGACATTCCCGGATGTCTGCCGCCCGCTGAGGTTGATCTTTGATCTTTGATCTTTGACTACCGTAATCTGGTGATATATCTAGGTGCACAAGGCACTCGGACTGCACTCGCTCAAGAATCGTACCTTCCAAATCTTCAAGACGTCAGCGGCCACTGGAGATGGACTGGACGAAGCGATGGATTGGCTAAGCAATGAACTCCAGAAGAGAGTTTGAGGTATACGGGGTAATTCAATTGGGTCATCCTTATTGATTATTGATTCTTGTAGGCTTTTACCGTACCCTATGGCAGCTACCGTAATCCCCCATATGTGCCTGCACACATCTGCGATCGACTGTGATAGTCCCTACCGTAACCTTGTATCGTATATTCCTTTTTGTCTACTCGATCGATTATCGATTTTCCGATACCGTATCACCGTATTTATCGATTGGCTCCGCCGTTTTTGTCTTGCTGCTCCGTCTTCCCCATGATATATAGAGATACATACATATATGCATAGCGTCAAGAATAGTATACGATCGATATTTGTATTTCGCATCTACCGTATCCACTTTTGTATCATCGTTGTACACCATTGCTGCTTTTGTGTACAAAAGTTATTGTTCAGCTCGTACATATTTATTTATTCCTTTTATACAATTCCCCTTTTTCTTTTCTTATTGAGAATCATTAATAGCAAAAGTATGTCTGTTCGTGATAACTATAATGCTACTATATGTATTTAATTATCAAATTATATTATTTATAAATGTCTCTCATGGTTGTAAACTCTTTTCAAAGCTCCTCCCGTTTTATCTGCATTCTCTCTCTATCCTATCAGAGTTCTTCTTCACTTGTTTCATCTTTTCTTTTCTCGTTCGGTGAAATGAAGTCTTTGTTCGTGCACAGAGCTCTGTAATGCATTCTATTCCGTCATCAGTGAATTTAGTTAACACCTTATATAATAACAGTGTGCCGATTATAAATGACGACATTCAATATCTTTCGTTTATTGCGCCTTAACTTAACAAAAGTATATTATTTCAAGGCGAATGAAGAATGGCTGTATTTATTTAGGCTTAGGCTTATCATTTATTTTTCATTTAGGCGTAGGCTTAGCATTTATTTTTCATTTAGGCTTAGGCTTAGCATTTATTTAGGCTTAGGCTTCGCATTTATTTTTCATTTAGGCTTAGGCTTAGCATTTATTTAGGCTCAGGCTTAGTATTTATTTAGGCTTAGGCTTATTATTAGCATTTATTTTTCATTTAGGCTTAGGCTTAGCATTTTTTTCATTTAGGCTTAGGCTTAGCATTTATTTTTCATTTATGCTTAGGCTTAGCATTTTTTCATTTAGGCTTAGGCTTAGCATTTATTTTGGCTTAGGCTTAGCATTTATTTTTCATTTAGGCTTAGGCTTAGCATTTATTTTTCATTTAGGCTTAGGCTTAGCATTTATTTTTCATTTAGTCTTAGGCTTAGCATTTATTTTGGCTTAGGCTTACAAGGGAAGCACCAGTTGCGACGGAACCAATTCTGTAAGGGACCCATATGGGTAGTTAGGGTTGAGGGGGGGACCGACAAAATTGTTTTCAAAAGCTGCTTGGCGGACCTATAAATCGATAATATCGATCGAAATGCGCGCGCCGCCAAAATACCCTACGAGATGCAACGTAGTGCGTGTAACGACATCGGCGGCTCAACAGGTAAGGCATCTCACTAGTACCCCCCTCCCCCCTGGTTCGATTCCCGTACCTGTCACTATTCTTTTGCTGATTTTTACAAACTTCCTCAACTTCATTTTCATTGTTGTTTCATCATTTCAGAGCTTTATCATTCGAATAGAATACGGTGAATCTAGTTCAGCTAGTTAAAATGAGCAACATTCGTCGTCTATCGTCCCTCTCTCTCTCAGCACTCCAACCTTCCCGAACATCAGGATCTCCAACAGATAAGTGATTTATAGCTTTATTATTGTTATTGTCACTCATTTAAAACAATTTATCACTGATTAACAACAGCCTCGGCTCTCTCGTCTTTACTACAACCTTCATTTCCCCGCTCTCGGCCCTCTCATCATCAGTAGTCAGTCGACACAATGGATTATGACATAGTCTGTGGTAAAAATGTTGCGCTTGGAGTCGCGCTCAAGATGGGAGCAATCTCTTCATCCGTCTTCACCGCAGACTCTCTGAACCAGTCGGAGATGTGGGTGAAAAGACTCCCTTTGTTTATTCGCTCTGCAGAGCTCGGAGTAATTCGGGTGGAGGATAGACATGAGATGGTAATGGATGACGAAGATGTGGAGGACTCTGATCTCGACTGGGATTTCGAGTCGGACGGAGAGGAAGATGATTCAATAACAGGGAACTCCACCAAAATTACAAGAGAAAAGGTAGGCATTCCTTGATTCCCTGCCCCCAAGGCCTACATATTCGGAAAAGGCAGCGATGGCCCTTGTCAATGCACAGAAGAAGGGTGTACACTTTGCCCAAAGTGTGAGAAGCCGTTCTGCTTCGAATGTTTCTGGGAGAACTTGCACCAATGCTGATTATTTTTATGTAGTTTCCCGTGTGTATTTCTTCTTTCACCGTATTCTATTCGAATGATAAAGCTCTGAAATGATGAAAAAACAATGAAAATGAAGTTGAGGAAGTTTGTAAAAATCAGCAAAAGAATAGTGACAGGGACGGGAATCGAACCAGAGGGGAGGGGGGTACTAGTGAGATGCCTTACCTGTTGAGCCGCCGATGTCGTTACACGCACTACGTTGCATCTCGTAGGGTATTTTGGCGGCGCGCGCATTTCGATCGATATTATCGATTTATAGGTCCGCCAAGCAGCTTTTGAAAACAATTTTGTCGGTCCCCCCCTCAACCCTAACTACCCATATGGGTCCCTTACAGAATTGGTTCCGTCGCAACTGGTGCTTCCCTTGTTAGCATTTATTTTTCATTTAGGCTTAGGCTTAGCATTTCTTTTTCATTTAGGCTTAGGCTTAGCATTTATTTTTCATTTAGGCTTAGGCTTAGCATTTATTCTTCATTTAGGCTTAGGCTTAACATTTATTTTTCATTTAGGCTTAAGCTCAGCCTCATTTATTAGCTTTTATTTCGGCTAAAAAAATAAATGAAAATAAATGCTAAGCCTAAGCCTAAATGAAAAATAAATGCAAGCCTAAGCCTAAATGAAAAAAAAATGCTAAGCCTAAGCCTAAGCCTAAATAAATGCTAAGCCTAAGCCTAAATAAATGCTAAGCCTAAGCTTAAATAAATACCCTGTTTCCCGCCTACACAGTGCGTTTTTTCTTCAAAAAATGAAGGATTTTTTCACAAACTTCAATTAATTATATAAAATCTGAAAGTGCATGATCGCAGCTAATTTTTTGGTTCCGCCCATATATTATAATTACCTATACCTATCGAGGAAAAATAGTCTCGTTCAAAAGTCTAAAAGATATTTGTTGTACTTCCCTTGTTAGGCTAGTTATCCAATCAATACTCAAGACGAACTTGATGAAATGTCAAATGAAAACTTTGTGAATTTCATATTGTTTTATCAATTTAATTTAATTGATCTATCATTTTGTAACATGAGAATTCAATAACAATTAGTAAGTGATGTGAAAAGTGGTAGCTAGAGATCAAAAATCAGTGATAAGTTATCATTCTTGAGCAAAATACAGACACAAGATCAAAGATCAAAGATCATAACAATGTGGAATAATTCAATCTACAATTTCTTTTCTAGACTTCCATCGGTTCTCTTGATGACATCGTAGATGTTTAGTGCTTCGCCTGGCAGAAATAAATCATTAGTAAATCACACCATGATGCAAGTGGGGATGGTGTGGTCATCAGTAAACTGCACCATAGTGTATCACGATAGCTTACCATTGGGTACGGTAGTTCCATCAGGATTCACGCAGTGAGAGTCCACTTCTTTACGCAGTACACTGTCCACGTCAACTTGTGAGAAGAAAGCGCACGACTGAACGATCAAAGATCAAACTACAAACTGCGAAAGATCAAAGATCAAACTACGAACCATAGGTAATTGGTGTATTCCTACTCGCTGCGAGATGAACGCCCGTACGTACCTGATATAAATTAATCGATAGTCTCTCAAAATGAATAATAATAGAAATAATTATAAAATATATAATATTTAATCAATTAATCAATAATGAACTCTTCTCACATATTGGCCAACATGAGTGCGAGCGCGAATCGATCCTTGTCCTCAATAGCGACGACGTAGCGAACCTACAATTTTGATAGTTGTCAAGATTAAAGATCAAGGATCAAAGCTTATCGATCGATATCATTACCCCCAAACTTTTATTGAAGTTAGCACAAATAGCATGGAGAACTAATTCGATTTCTTTATCATTCACTGTCTACCCATAGGTCGAATAGTTAGGCTACCAGTTTTGAAAATGCGGTAAGGTTTTTCGATTTTGCGGTCGATTTTGCGGTCGATTTTGCGGGTTTTGATTTTGCGGTCAAAATGCGGTTAGGTTTTTCGATTTTAGACAAATTTTATCTCAGAATGCGGTCAGGCTTGGTACTTTATAGCAGGGCTGTTCGGAAAAATATTTTCGGAAAATCGGAAATTTCAGAAAATATTTTCGGAAAATTCGGAAAATTTTGGGAAAATATTTTTTAAAGTTGTTATTGTTCTGAAAAATACCAAAAGAGATATTAGTAATAAGTTTATTTTGAAACTCAAAATATAGAAATATAACAGCATCGTTGATGAACTATTGAGTTCATATTCCCAGGTGTTAATTTTGAGAATGAGCAACTGCTCAATATTTTCATGGTCGAGAGAGATTGAACGAAAGAATTTTCTTACAATTGGCAGAACTAAACATCCTCTACCTCCTCAGGTACAGGAGAAGAGTATAATGATAAAAAGACGAGAGCGAATAGGGGAGAAAGCACAGCTTATTTTGTCATACCATTAGGTCAAGGTGTGCGAATCTGGATGGTAAAGAGTTGTCACCTATCTGGATTGACGGTAATTTCGACTACAATATACATACTTTGGTCATCATACATAGAAAAATTGCAACGTAAAAAGAATTTAGTACTGTTTTTTGTTCTTTAATGTATATTTTCATGAGAAAAATATTTTATTCAATGTCTTTTAGTCACTAGAAATTTTCCGAATTTTCCGAAAAATTTTCGGAAAATCGGAAAATCAAAATTTTCCGAAAAAGTTCGGAAATTCGGAAAATTCGGAAAATCGGAAAAAGGGAAATCCAGCCCTGCTTTATAGCACACTTTTCGACCTATGTGTCTACCGGTGCATGAGCGTTTTAACAAGTGACAAACTGTCTATAGCAAGTTCTCATCATTATATTGATTTGATAAAACTGCCCTTTATCCCCTTTTAGGAGACTCCACATTCAGTGAAATCACACTCATACGTGGGCACGACTGCCGCTACCGGCAATACACCCCCGATTTTTGGCACCCGATCCCCCGATTTCCCAAAAAATCACTCAAAATCACGTATAAATGCTCCATTTTTTGCTTCCGACCCCCGATTTTCATTTCCAGCAATGCCCGCCCACGTATGCTTAGTTAAAGGCAGCTGGCATCCAAAAATTTCGAATCGAAATAGTTGATCTCATGTTGATACGCTTGAAAAACTGATCAGAAATATGTATTTGAAAGTCTGAAACGACGCACTGGTAAGAAGTTGGATTACTGTAGCTCTTGGATTACTCCACACTACGGACGAGGTTTCCGAACTACAGTATGCTAACTCCATCGAAAAGCTCGAAAAAGCCCATTATTGAGTTTTATTCTTCATAATTCTCCACTGCGGATAGAATTATCATCAAAACATTCAATTTCAAGTCTTCTCCAAAGGGTTGGTGTGGCAATTAGGAAAACGCGCCCGTTAACTGGAGCAGACTGTAGTTTTTTAGCTGCGCCGTTCTTCTTACCAGAGAATTCTTATGATGTAAGATTTGTATATTTCGAAACAGAATTTCAAGCTCTTTTATATAAGGTCAACTTGTTTTTCGTTTCCCGGTCCCTTTAACCATGTCAAAAAAGTGTCAAATTGTGAACTGTAAACTGTAAATAAATTTAACCTCGTCATGAATGGAGATAGAGAATCGTGCATCTATGTCATATTCAGTGGATAGATGAGATAGACAGGCAAGGAGAAGATGAAGAAAGTCAACAGCTGATGATTGTACCATCTTAATCAACAAAGGATATACGGTTTGCTAATTTAAGAATATACGGTAACGGTAGAGATAGGGTACGGTAGGCCCGATAAACAATTGTCAATTATTATTGTTTTGACACTCGGCGACTCTCATTAATTCGGCATCGCTAGACCAAAGATCAAAGATCAAAGATCAAAGACTAACCCAATTGATTACTGATCGTTTGTATTGGGCGGAGAAGTATGATCGATCAGGCACATCTGGAGGAAGTGGAGAGAGTGAGGATCCCAGACGAGCACCCAATACTGGAGTCCTGAATGGATTACCATGATCATTACGGTAATTGATAACATATCATTGAACGATATCACGGAGAGACTACATTATACTTGGAGAGACTACAGTATACTTAGAGAGACTACAGTATACTTGGAGAGACTTCAGTATACTTGGAGAGACTACAGTATACCTGATCTCATTACGTGTCGCGGCCAACTCAAGGAAATTGAATGTATCCGATTCGCTGAAATCGATCGATAATCAACACGGTCAGATATGACTAAACTCACTATCCACCCGAGTACAACTTGAGTGTAGTTGACATTGTTTCATCTTCGTATAGACTTGAAATCACTCGAGTGTGTAGATCAGCAACGCTGAGATTATTGATTAATCAAATGGAACGAATACAGTATCCAATCAACAACTACCATCTACTCAAATCTACAGTAGTCTATCACGGTTACCGTAGTACCTCTTTCCGGTTTGCTTCGAAACGCCCTCCACCATCCAATCTTCGAAGGCGCACGTGAAAAGACTGAAATTTTAGGGGGGAAATCAATAACCAGGCAAGTTTTTGGAGGAAAAAATATATAGATAACACCGACCTTCCCTCCGTACCATATGCTGGTATGAAGTATCTGCCCGATATACAAATGAACGGTGACGTCCTCTCCTTATGGAAAATAATAATATAAATATAGTTTTTAAATATCAAAGAAAAACCTGATTTTGATAGTTTTTCTCAATGAATTCTTCGATGAAAGTATTGAGAGATCGCTTCAGCGCTCGACATCTGTTATTATTTTATTATTTTGATATTACATCATATACTCAGGTTGGTCTATTTAATCGAACGATTATTAACTTTCCGATACAGTAATACCGTAGCTATCGATCGAATCCGCCCTCTTTTATCTCGCCGCTTCATATTTTTCCACGACATAAATACATACGTTCTCTTGTCTCCCTTAGTGAGCGAGAATAGCTTAGCAGCCTTTTGCATCGCGATCTCCTTGTTCAATCCCTGCTTCTCTAATTCATCAACAGAGTGCATCTCACCCGCTCCATAAAGACGAGCGTAGTTCAAGACCTGAACATCACACATACTTTTTATTAATATTATTATTGTTATCATAATTATAATTATTATTATTATTACTATTATTATTATTATTATTATTATTATTATTATTATTATTATTATTATTATTATTAATATTATGAAGTAGCGGTCAAAACACCATCGCTGTTTGCTCATATTGCTACCCTTTCCAAGTTGTACTATTACAGTGCAGGCATAACATATATTTGTACATTCTAATAATTATTAACCTAATATGTATATCCAATATAGTTAATGTATTCATATTTTTATTATTAATATTTACTGAAAACAAAGATCCAAGGTAAATAACCAAAGAACATCGCCTAGTCGTTGAAAACAGGTTTCAAAATCATCGTAAACAACCATTTTCAGTTCCACTGCCTACCTTTGCACTGTGCCGACTGATGCCCATGTCCTTGGCGATTACAGAGTGCAGATCACTACTGTAAAAGTCGAATGATAAATCGATACCAGTTTCGACGGTATCTATAGATCATTGATTATTCGAGCAATATCGATCACTAAACCACAAATGAATATACCCCAACCACCGTATCTGTCAAATACCATGATAAAATAATACCGTACTTGTCACTTTTGCTACCTGCCAGCATCATGTTCGAGAAGGGAGTGCAGCCAGCTGCACGATCGTTCACGGCTATAATTAATAATATTAATAATAATAATAAAAATAAAAATAATAATTATTATTATTATTTATTTACGCCCGAGGCAATTAAGTTAACAATATTGGTTGTATTGTTCCAATTTTAGTATATGTTCATTTGGAATGAATATAAGGATCGATGAAGGGGAGGAGCTTGGAGTAGCCTTAATACAAAATTAAACTGACGCAATCTCTCAGCCGCACTTGCATCTCCGTACAGTCCCGCTATCCACTGCTCTTGTGAATCGACATCAGCTCCCACGAATACAGTACCCGAATGGGCCTGTCATCAATCAATAGTTTAATCAATCAATCAAAATAATCAATAATCACGAAATATTCAAAATTTATATGGAAATTTTCAATTGCTTGATAGAACTGGCATACTGTAGGATTCTTTCATACATACATAGGTCGAATAGCTAGGTTACACATTTTCAAAACGCGGTCAGGTTTTTCGATTTTTCGGGAATTTTCGGCTCAAATGCGGTCAGGTATTCAAAAAAAACTCCCAAATGCGGTCAGGTTTTTCGATTTATCTGGAATTTTCGCCTCAAATGAGGCCAGGCTTCGTCATTTGTAACGTGCTTTTCGACCTATGGTTTCATAGTTTCTTTCCCTTCTTACCTGAACCATACTCTTGAGTCCTGTACCGATTCTCGAATCTTCATTCGCGTTCGTCGCTGTCACCCATAGTTTGTGCACACTTCTACGAGAGACCTTCAAACATACTTGACATACCGTAGTACGATTTTCCGATACAGTAATACTGTATATACGGTAACCATATTGATAGAAATACATTCAAAACCTATACAAGGGTATACAGTGAAGGAAAAATATTGATTGATTGAAACAACCTTAGAGTTAGCCTAGGTAATCTCCTTATAAAAGTAACCCAACTGTTCCAGCCGGGCAAATAGCGGGTGCGAGTGCTCCCCGCTCCTCGTCCACCGTATCCTCGTACCAGATCGGCAGCTCATTGCTGTAGCGATCTCTGAAAAGTAACCACTTCCATATATTATGCATTTTGCATATGCATATGCATTTTGGACCTCTTAAAACTAGAACTGTTTATTACCTCGATGGTCATGCTTTATCTCCTTCTTCTATTGTTAAAGACTTAGGAATTCACATGACCCCTAATTTAAAGTTTAATGACCACATCTCCATTATCTCTAATAGAGCTAGACAAAGGGCTAATATTCTTTTCAAGACCATATATTCTAATTCAAACGAAATCTTCCTCAAAGCTTATTGTGTATATGTTAGACCCATTCTTGAATCATCTACTGTTGTATTTAACCCCTCCACAAAGCACCTTACTGATTGTCTTGAAGATGTCCAAAGGAATTATACTAAAAGAATATTCGCCAAATGTCGTTTACCATCCACTTCTTATCACAATAGACTTAATTTCCTTAAACTTCCGACCCTTGAATATAGGCGAGCTATTTACGATATTCAATTCATACATAGCACTATACACCAAGTAAACCTGTTTGAGTCAACCAATTTATTTACTGTTCATCCTTCTAGATATTGTCGTCTATCGCACCCATTGCGTATTGTTCTCCCTTATAAGATTTCTTCTACTCATACCACATGTGCTTCTAGATGCATTGACACTTGGAATAAACTATCCCCTGAATTAGTTATCTCCCCACAAATAACCTTCCGTGCAGGGTTATCAAATCTCCCTCCCAATCTCATCGTTAAAGTTTCTCTAATTCGTCCCTGAACCCCTTCCTTTGAAAACTGCCACCGAGCCCAATCCGAAATCGCGTATAAGCGACGGAAATCCATCTCCCCTCTTCCCTGTGTTATTAATGTGATTATGAACATTTATATTTGATGGAATAAATAAATAAAATAAAATAAATATTATGATTGGTCAGTGATCTTTGATCTCTAACCTGAAACTACTCCAGAATGTCGTCGTCTTCATGTACTGAACATAGGCATCGAAGAGTTCCTCGTGTCTCGTTGCTCTGATTTTGATCATTGATCTTTCACTATCTTTGATCATTTTAGGATTAATCGATATTATATAAGCACTAAGGATTACGGGAACTTAACTTTGATCCTTTCAATCTTTAATCTTTGTTCTGTTATCTCCTATCAAATTATTCTACAGATTACGGTAACGCTAAATGATCTTTGATCTTTCCTACCGTACCTGATAACTTTCTGTTCAATGTCCGCCATGAAGTCCTTGCCGATCGGATAGCCGACGTTGCCCACTCCATTCTACAATTGATAGATGTTCCGTGTAATGGATATGAATTGCATGATATACCGTATACAATATACTGTATACCGTACGGTAAGCAAGTAAAATCTACGATCCATTCACAGTATAGTATTTACAATTCTAACATTTCAATGTGTCCCAAAGAGTATCTATTCAGATATTATGCAAAAGTATGTAACGAGGAACTTAATCCCTCTGATTGATTTTTTTTAAACCTCACGAAACGCAAAATCAACAGGTAGCTTCCAGGAAAGGTCATACGATGCCATTACTTGTTGAACTATATAATAGATATTATAGAGACGAGTGCAATGCCATACCATTCATATCATTCATGCATCATTCACGTTGTTCATTGTATCAAAGATATTATGTCCAATCCGATATTTCATGTATTTTGTCTATTGTATATGAGATTTGTATCGATATATAAGGAATGAGTTGCATGATAAAGTATCTCGAATCCTAAGACTAGTTCTACCACACGGAAGGTTATTGGACAACCTAGAAGGTCCAAAGATATAATCAACAGTCGAGGTGCTGTGTAGACATTTTACCTGTGCCAATCGTAGCTGGTCTAACACCAGAGATCAAAAATCAAAGATCAATGGTTTCTCAATAGCTGATCCACTCACCGGATGGGGTAATTGATAGAAGTGACAGTCTGCAATCATATTCTTGTCCTTTCTCTTCTCATGGCCCTCTAGTGGAATATATCCATGTGCGAGTGATTGTTCCTTGACGAGATCACGAATTGATCTACAATACGGTGAGATTATAAAGGAGATATGTAGAGATAGATATGTAGATTGCCAGGTTGCTTTTTGTTGATAGTGGCCGAAGGCTATAATTCTCGAATTATCGGTCGATCCTATCAACAATAGGTAAACCAGGGAGCGGTGATCCTTATAGATATACCCAAGCATCACATACCACTCTCCACTTCGACTGCAATACCCAATCCTTATAGCTCCCTCACACCGATTTGCCACTATCAACGGAGACACTAGGCCGGACGAGAACTGTGGAATTAGAACCGACTGGATGAGAAGGATTTAAATACTTTGTCGATTCATTAGCGCTTGTCTCCCACATTTGCGAATAGTTAGCATCCAGTCATTCCACGGTCCTCAGCCGATCTTGTACCGCAACGGAAACCTCCTTCAAACAAAAGCCAACCCATCCTATGTCCTATAAAAACTAATGGAATACAGATTGTATTACAATGTATACAATAATTGTATTATAGAAGATCGTTCGAAGATCTACCGTAATCTACCGTACTTGCTCGGGAATTCTGCGGTTCCTCCACTTCGTAGATCCAACACTTGTCTTCCGTTCGACTCCTTATGAGGCACGAGGAAACCCCATCCGAGCGTTTTCTTGTAGTGAAGAGGATAAGGACCATAGCAGAGACCGAAGAGACGAGGAATGGTCTGGAATGAACAACTTGATTTTTGATCTTTGATCTTTCGCTATCATTGCAGTGTGAAATAAACACTAACATTACTCTTCATTTTGATCTTCTCAAACACTTCTTCAATCACATAATCATTCGAGCAAATCTTCATGGCTGTGGTTGCGTCGCCGAACATATCAACCATCCATCTGTAAAGTATTATTAAGACCAGAGGTCAAAGATCAAAGATCAAAGATCAATGGTTGCTCACATCGGCACAGTTGTCTTCTTGCTCTTGAGCGCCCATTTTTCCGGCCACATGAATGTATCTGGCGCCTTATTCCTAAAGTTCAAAAATTGTTCTTGATTTGTTCCCATTCTTGCGTGCGCAAAAGGTGAAATAATACGACTTATTTCAATCCGAAGATCAAAGATCAAAGATCAACTACTCACGAGTGTTTCGTCAATTGGTCTTTGGCAACATCTACTATGGCTTGGACAGCAGATCGTTTTATCGACGCAACGTCTCGCTCGGATCGATCGAAGAACAACCTCCAGTTACTGCAAAAGATCAAAGTTCAGAGATCAAAGATTACGAAATCGATTGCATCGGTGTGCAAGGGTAGTCAATGCATTGCTGATTTTGCTAAACTGTCAGTTTAACCATATTTAACTCATTATGGTTTGTTCCAGGAAAAGATTGAATACAACCAGTCACTCTCTCGTTTCAGTCGCTATTCGTAAGACGAGGTCGCTATCAAGGATTCAATAGACAATCAAATTTTTCCACTTACCGATTAATGGGCAGATAAGCATCGGCCATGTGCATGGTGCCAGCCATGGTCACCGGATGGGGGAAACTGAAATTATTGATCTTTGACCTTCACTACGATAAGGGATGCAAGTATACAAAGTAGGATGCACGGCATCATGATAAACATCTCATTTAATCCCTTTTAAAATGCTAATGTGCAACTAAAGTGATAGTTTAATAATTGAATACCATGCCCTTAACCATATCAAAGCCAATCTGTAGTCGATTCACTATAGCCACAGATTGCTTTATCATAAATTCTGCCCAAATTGTTCTTTATACAGTAGCGCAGGAAAGTCTTAATACACTTTTTATTTCTGCTGTCATTTTGGCGTCAGTTGAGATATCAAAATGAAACTTGTACATGATGTACCCACAGTATGTACGTATTCTATCCTCTTATAAGGTCTCACGGGCCTTTCAGGCTATGGCATAGTGATAACGCAATAGTGATGAGCATTGAGAGAACTACAAGGCCTATCATGAAAAAAGTTTCGGGATGCTGTGAATTCGGGTATTGGCTGCAGACTTGCTGCAACTTCGTGGACGCAAAATCATATCTCGGCTTCTAGAAGAGCTTTTAAGGAGTTCAAGGCAGCAAACTGAGCCCTAGCTCATCATTCATCCTCATGGATCGGAAAAGTCACTTTTTCACAAGACCCAACTTTGAAGGTTCGCAATTCTGAGGGCGGACTTTGTAAGAATCTGTTTATTGGATAGGAATGTTGCAAATCTATTAATCAACCTACTATTCCACGCTATTTAGAGCGATTGCTATTCTTTCTTGCCTGTGACACTCGATTATCTGAAGGATAGTCGTTTAGGCCGCGCTCCCTTCTCATCACGCGACCCGCAAACATTTCTGGGTCTTCGACTCTGCTCAACGAGCTTTGAGGGATGAAATCACTCTAAAACGTAATGTCGCTAATCCTAAGCATCGTAGTCTATAAAGTAAAGCGTTCTTGATCTTCTGTGATCGAATGAAACAACTTTTCATTGCGATTTTGAGCAAAATTTGACGAAAAATGAGGAAAGATAAAAGATCAAAGATCGAAAACACAAAGATCAAAGATGCTTGTCACGTGATGAGAAGGGGACGCGGCCAAAACGAGTATCCTTCAGAAAATCGATTGCCGCAGTCAAGAAAGATAAGCAATCGCTCTATAAAGTGGGGACTCGATTAACTAATGGATTTGAAACATTCGTATCCAAAAACCAGATTTTTACAAAATCCGCCCTCAGAATTGTGAACCTTCAAATTGGGTCTTGTAAAAAAGTAACTTTTTCGATCAATGAGGATGAAT
Organism: Parapristionchus giblindavisi; assembly: GCA_943737045.1. Classification (NCBI taxonomy): domain Eukaryota; kingdom Metazoa; phylum Nematoda; class Chromadorea; order Rhabditida; family Diplogasteridae; genus Parapristionchus; species Parapristionchus giblindavisi. The sequence goes on along the minus strand of CALSFV010000271.1, from coordinate 273,985 downwards.
GACGAGCTAGCGCTACCATACTTACCGGATCATCAAGAATCACCAAGAGAATCAGTTTGCTGCTTTGAACTCCTTTAAAGCTCTTCTAAAAGCCGAGATATGATTTTGCGACCACGAAGTTGCAGCAAGTCTGCAGCCAATACACGAATTCGCAGCAACCTGAATTTTTTTTCTGGATAGACCTTGTAGTTCTCTCAATGCTCATCACTATTGCGTTATCACTATGCAATAGCCTGAAAGGCCCGTGAGACCTTATAAGAGGATCGAATACGTACATACTGTGGGTACATCATGTACAAGTTTCATCTTGATATCTCAACTGACGCCAAAATGACAGCAGAAATAAAAAGTGTATTAAGACTTTCCGGCGCTACTGTATTCGGAGAAGACAATATTAAACAGTAAATTATAGAGAAAGAAATAATGGGATTAAGAAATGGGTTGCGTTAGAAACTTTTTTGAAGAAAAAACCATAATTAATCTAAAACGATCCAGTGCTTCGGCCATAGTTGGGCACGCTGGGAGAAAGGCAATAAGGCAAGGCTATGCGCCTGGCCATTTTTTAGCAGACTGAACTGGAAATTTTCCAATTTTTGCGAGGCAAGGCTATGCGCAAGGCCCACAAGGGAAGACAAGGCTGTACGCAAAAAGAATTCGTTTTCACGCGCCCACCTTTGGCTTCGGCCATGATCCTAGACACAGGACCGGCCTGTGTGGGCTGGCCTCATCAGTAGGATGACCCACACAGGAAATTTTTAAATAATAATTTCAGCAAAAGAAAGAAAGAAAATTGATATGATTTCCATACAGACATGGTCTATGGTTATCCCATGGGATGAACCCCCCCCCCCCCCGCAAAAATTCGGCTTTCATGGGTACCCACCCGCAAAATTGGACCATAAATTGACGATTTTCTTGAAATTTTCACGATTTTGGGGTACCCACAAGCGTTTTTATCTCAAAATCGGGTTACCCACACGCGTTTTTGACCCAAAATCTAGGTACCCACACGCATTTGAAGGGTCTGGGATATTGATAGACCATCACTGTTTCCATAGTAAAAAGTAACAAATTGATTGAGATTTTCCTAAGATAATACTATAAGTCCTATACGAAAGTAAAGTAAGATCTGAAAGATAAAGATAAACGCACTGCTCTCGATACAGGGGCATGAGCTTTCGGAAGATTTCCAGTGTCGCCATGACGTCATCAGCACAATATGTTGTCAGTGGCTGTCAAGCAAACTAATTCAATTCGTAAAATTTAAGAAAAAAACATGATTAATAAATTTATGCACTATTCAGGTCTGGAATTCAGTAGGCCAAAGAGATTGTAAAAGTCATATACATTTTCAATGGTTTGGGAGATATGAATAGAGGAAAGAACATACGATGGAGCCAAGTAAAATGGATGAAATATGAATTCACCTGGAACAACTCAACGATCCGCTCCATCGACTCATTTACGAAGAACTGAAAAGAAGAAAGACTGTACAGAGTGCGTGATAATTACTTGGACTCGATTGCATCCGATTGTCCACTCGCAGCTAATTGATATTTTCCAACACCAGTTGCACTATCATGATGGCTGACCATTCGTATAAAAGCGTTCGAGGTTTCAAACCGATTAGTCTAGTTAGTCACTAATATGGAGGGCAAACCCAATGAAATCTGCTATCCTGAAGCTCAATCGCGAAAAAATCAAGCCCGGTATCTCTGAATTCTTTGTTCGCAGAAGTACCAAATCTAACCTGATGCAGCACCCATAAAATAACTGGAAATTGCTTGGTTTGACCGTTCGTCAGATCGCTCTATACAGAATGCGGTGTCCTTTCCTTTTATACCGGTTTCGCATTTACGAACATTTCACCGCTATCTTTACTGACGAAAAAATTTTTACCCTCGATTTTTATTTCGATACTCTGAACGACATAATCATAGACCATGATTCCAAGGAATCTGCCAAACTGGGTGACATCACCGGTAAACCTCGCATCCTGCCTATTTGATGGTGTGGGAAGGCCTCTTCTCCTTCGGTCGGATCCATCTCGTCTTTGTGTCGTCAGGTGTGAAGGCGAATAAAAACTACTACATCAATCACATCCTGAAAGCCACACTACTCACCTGCACCAAGTCTCACTTCACTCGGAGAATTTGGATACTGCAGCTGGGCAGCGGAAACAGATAAAGTCACGACCAAGTGGTTTGGTGAGTACGTTCCCGAATACATCACTCCCAACGAATGATCCCATCTCACCTGACTTCAATCAACTGAACCTCAGTGCCGGGGGTTCTGGAGAGCGAAACCTCTACTACCAAGAACTATACTCTGGGCAGCCTGAAGTCTGCTCTCCTCGGAGCATGGGACAAATTTAACGACAACTGCCTCCGTAAACTGTACATTGCCATCGAGAAGTTCCTCCGGGCTTGCATTAGCGCGAAAAGGGGGCCCATCGAAATCCATTGATATAGTCTCGTTAATACTGAGTTGAATAAATAATGGTATGAAACTGGTTGCTCAACTCGCATTCTAAGGGGATATAAAGATAAAAGTTCCAGTCCAAGTAATTTTCACGCACCCTGTAATCCTGCTACTTTTCTACAGTTAGCCTTTAGTTCCTTTGCCTCTACCCCCCCCCCCCCCCGGCCTCCCAAATGCTGTCAGGTTTTTCGATTATTCGGTGATTTTCAGCTCAGAATGCGGTCTCTACCCCCACCGTTTCCACTATGGGTAGACATAAGTCGAAAAGTATGTTACAAAGTACCAAGCCTGACCGGATTTTGAGCCAAAATTTCACAAAAATCGAAAAACCTGACCGGATTTTGAGCCAAATTTTCCAAAAATCGAAAAACCTGACCGGATTTTGAAAACCGATAACCTAACTATTCGACCGATGTGGGTACAGTAACTCCTACACTTTTCAGTGTTTGAATTCCCGCCAGTGATCCCCACCACGCGAAGACATCCCACTACCATATCACTTCAGGAGCAATTTCTCCAGTACAGTATGCCTTATTGTAGTATGTACAGTATACCTTCTGTAGTGCCTTATCCATATCGGTGCGTCCGTAGAAGAATTCATGAACGGCGATAAGGGAATTCCTCGACACTCGTTGCTTCCATGCATCACGCCATCCATCTCTCTTCAAAACAATCACACATTCGTATTAGGAGGATACAGCCTGCTCAAAAAATCGCTAAAAGAAGTGAAACGAAACAAAAAAGTCTTTAAAATGGTCCGAGTTTTATTTTCTTTTCTTTTCGCAACTTTTCGCTCGACAACTTTACATGTACTTAGCAACTCGAACGTAACAACTCCGCTTTTTAAACAAACGTTTTCTTTTGATTTTGTATACGAAATTAGTTTGTGCATCGTTACATTTGCCTCATTAATCTCATTAGGAAAAACAAACGCCGAAATATGTGTTAAAGTTTTAGATGAATAGTAATATCAAAGATCAAAAGTACAAAGTACATCTAGACAGACCAAGAAAAGAGATAGACAGGTAGATCACTGGTCATCGCGTGCCCGACTAATCAATCTCAAGGACCCTCTCACTCCCCCACACTCTCACACACAGGCATCGCGCTCTCTCTACTTGAACATGGCTATCAAGATGGTCACTTCATCTAGATCTTACTTTACTTTCGTATAGGACTTATGGTATTACCTTAGAAGGGAATGTTCTCAACTCACCATGGAGTTATGACTAGAGACATATACCATTCGAATCGTCATGTGATTCTGTCTGGAAATCCGTTGAGTCTACTTGCCACGAGCTTCTGGTTTTCGAGAAAATCGATAATGAAATGTTGTATTTCGAGGCTTTGTAGGTAAACTTAATATTCACTTCTCTTCTCAATGAACCATCTGATGTAGTGTACAAGGCGCATGCATGTATTATATTGGTTATTGGTTCGTTCCCACCTTACATCCAATTTTTTGCAAACATTTTATAAAATTTAAGTCAAAGTCTATTTCAGTTTTTTCCCCAAAAATATATATTTTTAATCGCACTACACTAGAAGGTTCATTAAGCAGTGAACTGAATTTTATGTAGGCCTGCTAAACATCGAAAAACAACATTTCATTATCGATTTTTTCGAATACCAGAAGCTCGTGGCAAGTAGACTCAACGGATTTCCAGACAGAATCACATGACGGTTCGAATGGTATATGTTTCTAGTCATAACTCCATGGTGAGTTGAGAACATTCCCTTGTTAGGAAATTCTCAATCAATTTGTTATCTTTTACTAGGAAAATCATATCAGTGCTAAAAATTGAAGGCTATGACCCCCTAGGCAGAATTTGGTGGTGATCACGCCTGTTCAATTCAACGCGAAGCAGGGGAATGGGGCGATTTTACTAAAATAAGAAGAAAGTTGAGACACCATTCTCGTACTGTTTGGCCGATGATCTTTGACTCTTTCATTTCGAAATGCAGATATTCGTTGATAGCATACATTTTCGACCCCCTCACCGTTTTATTTTTATATAGTGGGTCACTTTTCAAAAATATAGTGGGTCACATTCGAAAAATCGTCATTTTTCGCTTCCATTGTATTTTTTTCGCTTTTAACCGATGATAAACTAATTCTACGATACATGCGTGTCAGTTCTATGATAATAGTTGGCATACGTGGGCTCGCATTGCCGCAGGAAAAAAACCGGGGGGGGGGGGGGGGGGGGGGCAAAAAATGGAACACTTAAACATGTAAATTTGCTAAAATTTTCAGATCACTTCACGATCGGATGTTATGGTGGTGCGGCAGTATTGCTTTCTTTGATTTGTATTTGTGCATTTTTATTTACCTGTCCCGGCTTTATCTTCTGAATAAATTTTTAAATTAATTTCTTTGCTCTTAAGCATTCGTTATTCTATTAAAATTCATATTATAAATTTTATTGATCACAACATGAAAAGTATGAACAAACAAACTACTAACTTATCAGGTTTGAGCTGATATAGTTTGATAAGAGAAAGATCAAAGAACACTGATATGGTGTGAGAGCAGATATGAGAACGACTCAAAAAACTGAAATAAAATTAGAGCACAAATCAGTTGACACCCTGAATGTGCTCAACGAGGACGGCCTTCTGCGTTTCAAATTGTCCCATGGCTACGAAAGGTTACTGTAGTACTACTGTAATTATATCGATAGCTATATCAAAAATTCCATTGAGGAAACCAATGTTACAATTTGAATACTGTGAGAAATAAATCATATTTTTAAGGATTTCAACGCCTGCATTCGAGCGTCGATGGTTGGCAAACTATCAATCAACTGATGAATTCGACGGAAGTGGTCTGGGTTATTCCGATGGACGAGCTATGGCTAATGAACCCTCTGATGACTATGCAGATGCCAAGGAATCGGATCTTGAAGAAATCCTGGCAAGATTCTTTAATCCAAAAAGAATCCAAAAAACCCCCTTACATTCTACAGTGACTCGGCATGTTCATAGAAACGATTGATTGAATGAATTGTATGCCATTTATTATTATACTTGATAAATGTGTTTAAATGAATAAGAAATAAATAATAGAACAAATTACTCCAATTGATGTACGATAGAAAGAGATAATGAAGGCAAAGATCAAAGACCACGGAAGAAAGATCATCCCACAAGTTCACGTTATAAAAAAATTTTTGACATATTTTTTGATCATCATTGTTAGACTCCAAATCTTCTGATTCGTACAGAAAACTTGGTCTTAAAAAAACTTTTTTTTTGAAAATTTAACTTTTTTTCTAAGTCCTTATATAGACAGGAGGACTATTTAAACTTAGAGTAATAAGCTGTTGCTATGCAGCCCCTATTCTTTATCGAGTTCCTCGACAGCAAAAAAAAAGGAAATCACAAAATATTCAGAATTGAGTGAGGAAACTGGGTCCAAAGAAATATAGTCAGAACGAGCAATCACATGTGCGCTCCATTGATAACATTGACACTAATCGAAGCTGTGCAATCGGCATGAACCTTTCAGCGCCATTTCTTTGTGTCGCCCCTATTCTTTATCGAGTATCTCACCTGCCACAAAAAGGAAATCAAAAAATATTCAGAATTGAGCGAGCAAACTGGATCCTCACCGTAACGCCACCGTCGGTGAGGTTTCGTCACTATCGGTGAGGACCCAGTTTTCGCAGTGAAAACTTAATTAAATGAAGTAATTTTTTTAGAGTCAACTTTAATTGAGTCGAGGATCAGGGGCGAACACTGAAAATGTATCCATTTAACGTCTATCGAAATCACATAATTTAAATGATTATAAAAAATCATACGTACGCTCAAATGATACAACAAATACAACTACCGTAATATCTTTGACGTTGCTCTTTCTTTCTCTCATTCTCTCGCTTCTTTCTCGTATTTATTCTATCTCGTGCTTTCATTTATTCTTCCCATTCATTTTTTACAATTATAACTTCAATTCACAGTATTCCATGTATTTACACAACAATTTCGTATCGAGTGACCTCAAAATGAGCCAAATATATAGTGGGTCACCCTCACTAAGTGAGGGATTGAAAATGTATGGTTGATAGATGAATTTATGATCTCTGTTGATCTTCAATCTTTGATGAATATTTAAATTTTATCAATCAATCTCTTAGATTTATCTCACTACTTTAATATCATTCACCTACTTTCCAATTATAGCAATGAAACGATTGATAAAATGATTGAAGATCAAGTACGAGCATAATATTGGCAACACTTAATATACTTATTTCAAAACTTCACCAACGTTATACAATAATTATTTATTTATTTTAATAGAATAAAGAAATAATTTAATGAATATTAACTGCATTATTAATTATTAATGATTTAAATAAATATTAATTAAAAATATAAACATGGCACAATAAAACTCATAGTTGGTATACTGTAGTAGCCTCCCCTCTGAAACGAAGGGCCGGTAAGAAGCTACCGTTCTATCGATCAATAATGATTGACTACCGTAACCTTTTACAGTAATTTCATGGACCATCAGGGTTTTCCACTTGAGACCCAACACACTCCAAAATTGACGCCGACGCGCGCGTTAGCCAAATGTAACGTTTTTTCAAGTGACGGCGTAGGCGCGTAAGGCAAATGTAACGATGCATTACCGTTTTAAAGACGGAGATTCTCGAGTTTATATATATCTATGAGAGCACAATACTGTACATAAATTCCTGCTCGATGTCAATAATACGACCATAATCCTACCGTATACTTACAAGACGACCGTAACCCCCTACCGTATACCTCCAACAATATAATAAGGTGTACCTCAGTCAGATTGAGATCATTCGTCTCGTACATAGCCAATTGATGATCAGCCATACCGATGATGGGAATCGACATAGACATCGTGTCCCATGTACGCAATAGAGTGGGCTGAAGATTACGGTATATGGTGCATGATTGGTTACGGTATATGGTGCATGATTGCTTACGGTATATCGACATTGTTTGGCAAATGCAAAACATTAGTGAGATAGCTGAGGGGATACGGAATTTTAGAAAATACCCATAGTACAGGCTGATAGACAAATCCTTTGCTGAGACAATCACTATACTCACTCCTACTGGAACTCCGGAGATATGATAGCTATCGTCAAATTACCCCTGTCACCTTCCCCAAGTCCTTTATATTATTACTATTATTTTTCTTATCGCTTCTGTATTTGCTGTCGCACCTGTGTATCAAATAAATAAATAAATATACCATATAAGTAATGATTACCTTGAGTGCATAAGGTTCCGCTGCTCTGACTCGATCGTAGGCCACATTGTGGCCAATGGCCACACGATGGCCATCATGGCCACCCAATGGAATGAGATGGCCAGAGGAGGGCCGAGTGGGGACACAGGTAGTCGAGGGATGAACTACACGAGAGGAACACCATGAGTACCTGCAAAAGGGCAATTACAATTGATCTTTTACATCTCGATTGATTTTTTTCACCCCTTCCCATGATGGTCGCATCACCTACCATTATTGAAAAATTCTGAAACTTTTTTAAATGTAAAATGAATTAGGCAGGCTTTATCGCAATCAAATTCTGCCCCGTGGGAGCATGGTCTGCAAAATTTTAGCACATTCGGGTGACGAGAAATGACAAAAAATGCGATTTCAGCGTGACGAACAATCAATCAATCAACATTTCATTCTGCCGTACCATGAATCTTGAGTGAGAGCGATAGCCAATGTGGGCAGTTGTCCTTCTGACACACATGTCTCCACGTCGTAGATGAAAACTGATTCACGGGGATACGGTACCTACAGTATTCACTCATAAGGTACGGTATATTCAGTAGGCATGACATTCACTACGATACCTACAGGGTGCGCCAAAATTACCCGAACTGGTGTCACCATATGATTCCCATGCCCCCAATGCATATGCGCAACCCCTATTGTAGCATCATGACGAGTGATCATTGGCCACTCCGTATGCAAGGTTTCAAGCCAGTTAGTCAAGTCTTCTAGTAATGAGGAAGTCATGTCGACCGCGACCCATCATTCTGAAGTGTACAAGAACAGAGTGACATCCTTTATCAGCTCGGCTTTCACGAGTCTGCTTTTTTCGATACCGGTATCAGATACCAAGATATTAGTACTAAAGAGGAACGTCCGGGCAGAGGAAGACCAATCTCATTTCCCACCGCTATGAACCGAGATCCAATCCGAAAGATGGTGTTTCAAAACCACAAGTTGACGATCTGGAGACTTGATATCTCGAACACTTCCATTCCTCGTCTCCTCAAGTCTCAGCTGACTCTTCTTCCTTACAAGTACCGTAAACTGTTAGAACCGAATGAGCGACAGATCAAGCTCCGCTGAGAACGGAGCCATTGACTGTTAATGCGTTGTGCTAGGTCCGCGCACATCAGCACGATGTTCAGTGAAGAGAATATCTTACCTTCAAAGGCAACCTGAATATCAAGAACAACAGAATCATTGCCTATAATCCTGAAGAATCCTTGAGGACAGCTGGGGTCATGGGTCATATCAGTCATCCACAATACGCCAAGGGTTTAGCTGCTTTTTGCCCAAATTGAAAGTCCCCTCTCGTTTTTGCCACTCCATGTGTCTATATCAATAAACCATATTATACAAAGTGCATCCTCGAAGACGCACTTTTACTCCAATACCATACCCACTTCGGTCAGGACCACTAGACCTTTCGGTAAGATTCTGTAGTCAATCACATGACAAAGTTGACCCAGTCGTGGTTTTTCACCCGTGCACTCGGCTAAACCTATCACACTGAATGGTTTCCGAACTCCCCCGATCTCAACATCCTCGACTGCAGTGTTTGGAGGTGTGGTAGGCCAAGATGTCCTCTATCAAGCACCAGACGCTCGACTCCCTCAAGGCTCCCCTTCTCAAGGCATGGGACAAACTCTATGACATTTACCCGCGGGAATAGGCAATCGCATATGAGAAGAGACTCAAAGCCGGTGTCAGAGGTAAAGGAGGCCATACCGAAATACGCTAATATGTTTTTGTTGCCTATATTGTTGACAAACTTTGCTATGAACCATATCGCTTAAATCACATTATAAAGGGGAGAATCATATGGTGACACCAGTTCGGGTAATTTTGGCGCACCCTGTACAGTAAAGAAGATTTTGAACACAGTACCTACAGTAGTCATAGCATTGACTACGGCAACTACAGTAACCATGTATGTAGCGTGCTATAGTAACCACGTTGTGCGATAACTACAGCACACCTAACCTGTTCCTGATCTAGTCCATTTCTACCGTATCTTGTCCACCCTTCTCTTCTGATCCACTCCTTCGGTCTTGTAGGCAGCTCATCCCATCGTTCTACTGATTCCAATAACGATCGATATGGAGCCACTTGCTTATCAGCTATCGATCGAAAGTGTTCCTGAGATACCGTAATCTATTAACTATCGATCGGAAGTGTTCCTGAGGGATATACAGTAATCTACGGATAAGGTAACTCTATAACCTTAAACGAAGAGTAACCTTACAAGTCAATGAAATTGTTTAAATCATCTTATTCCCGCATGGAATTCAGAGTCCAAAGATTTCAGGCCAGAGCCGCATTTTAGATCATTTCAGATGTTGAACGTAATTACAAAAGTTTTATCACCCGCAGCAAAATTTGGAAAATATTTCTTGCTGTTGATCAGATTACTGAATATGGAAAAAGGTTTCTCTCCATGCTTTCATACCTCGAGATTCTTTCCCAGTAATTTGGGCAGTTTGAGCTCCTTCAATCTATCATCTTGAACCGCCGTAGATGGAGTTGGCGTCTCGAACAGATGTTCATGTATGAACGAGGGTACGGTATCAATCCGTTTCGGAATGAACTGAACATTTTATTGATTGGATTTGATCGAAAATGTAACGGTGGAGCTACCTGTGACATTGCGTAATCGAGTAGAAATGACTCATAAAGTGCAAAGATGATATAGAGAGAGAGTGTTATAGACAGGCAGAGAGATAGAAACAAACAGTAAATAGGGCGTGGCCTTACCGAAGTTTCACTCCTCCTTATTATAACTGTTGCGAATCTTGATTGCAATAATCTTCTCATCATGTATTCATCTACCGTACCATTATCGATTAACCAACTACCGTAACTGGTGATTACCGTATACCATTTAGCGAGCAAGGTACGGTGAAGAGTAGCTGGGTTACTCTTATGAACTGGAGCAACACAAAATCGATTGAAAATGGATAATTTATCACGGTTATCAATCAATACCCGATAAGCATACTGTACAATAATGGAGCTATATATTATGTTTACAATTTGAACGCATAAACAATCTGGTAATTCGTGAAAATGAACAAATGATGACAAATAAGTTAGTTAGAAGGAAACCAGTTGAATCCATGTTACTTCATGTCCATTTGAGCATTCTCTCGTGCTATGACAGACTCGTCGAATTGGATCATATACGTCGTTCCATTGTGCCAATGAGCGGAGACACGACAGGGAAAGTTGCATGACTGAAATCATATGAATCATTGAAATGCATATTCGATCATTGAAATTTTGTAATTCAAGAAGTAACCCATCATATTTCAAAATAAGATATTTCGAAATGCCTAGCACCTATCACAAAGAACAAAAACTTTTCAACCATCATCCTCATATTTTCATTGTAATAATCGAGTAAATTAATATCATTGATATAATTGTAAAGTGAGTATGGCAATTAAAAGGGCTGATACACGTGTTGGTGTTCTACTATCACGTTCGTTCTTAGTCTTTTTGCCACTATGACATCGTTTTGACCGCCGTTTGATCTAATAAGCATAAAGGAATCTTTTAATCCGTTGTGCAATGGCTTATGCCCGTGCTGAATTTTGCAGATAAAGTAATGTATGATAGTGAACCAACCGTAAGCATGGCCTCTACGATTCCCGCCACGAAGGCAGCACAATTCAGATGAGGTTTGTCCTTTGGAATGGAGATGAAGGTGTTCACGATCGGATCTTTCTCTATCAGAAGATCTGTGAAATAATCGATAATTAAATGTTTAAATAAAAATTAATTTTTGTAACAATGCACATTCCGATTTTTAAAATTTGTTTCAATTTGGCAACTTTTCCACACTACAGGCCTGTCTCGAAAAATCAGCGGAGTGGTAAAATGGTTGTGGGTTCACTTCTTGATCAAATTATAGAACGATCGAATCCTCCCCGCAAAAAAACAACTTTTAAAAATCGGAAAGCTGCTGGTTGAAAAAATTTTACGCTATTTCCGACATTTCTTTTACCAAGGAAAAATACTCTTGTGCAGAAATCTCTCTGCTATTTCATCTTCCTTGTAAAGAACTGTGGCCGTATGCAAGAACAGTTTTCCAGGAAAATGTAACGTCATTAGTGTAGGCGGAGGCGTTTTCCAAAAATCCTCCGTCTACGCTAATGACGTCACATTTTCCTGGAAAACGGTTCTTGCATACGGCCACAGAAGATAATGACGAAAGGCCAAGATAATGAAATAAAATGAAGAGGATACAGCAAATGTGGTCAATTATTTTATTTTAATCATTTTCATATTGTTATCACTGATCGGAAGAATTAAAGTGAATTAAGAAAGATAAACGTACATGTCTTCTGATCATCATTACTCCTCTCAAGCTTATCTGCCTCTTTGTTAAAGAGATTCTTCCACACGATTGACTTTATGAAGATCAGAGTTGGTAAGAGCTTAGTCTCCCTTTTGTATCTAGAATAAAATCAATCAATCAATAAATGAAGATGAGAAGTATGGTGCTGAAAGCAGAATAAGCTCATCTCAGGTGTTAGAATCCATGATCATGAAATTGTCGGATCGTGCATCATTTTACTCTTATGCTTGTATCCGCGATAGCGCATGGATTTGCAAACATACGATCCCACTAACGTGGATTACGTATTAACACGAATTCAATGCAAAGGCGAGAAGCAACTGTACTACTAGAAAAAAGTTAATAATTATACAAACCCTTTCTCTCGTAGATAGATAACATCGAGCATGCGTTCGCCAACAAACTTTCCGTATGCTGCTAATCTATAAAGAAGGCAACTTCAGTCAACTATATCCTCATCGAACAACGAAGTTAATAGAGAATGGATATTATACCATCTAAAGCAACTCTTTTTACAGAATGAAATACAAATAGAACAAAGTGGAGAAAATTGTACCTATCGTGAAGTTCGGTGTCTGTATTAACTCGCTTCTGTGCATATCTGATGATTTCAGAGTACAAAACAGCAAACGTTGATTGATTGACCTATAAAAAGAAAAATCAGAAAGAAAAATGAGGAAAGCCGAATGAGAAAATATTGTTTTAAAACCTCTTGTTTGCCTCTGCTAAGAGTTTTATCCAGAATACCTGTCGATTTTGCCATTATCTGAGTTAGCCGGAATTAAACCATTACAAGGACAAAATAAAGAAATCATAGTGAAATAAAAAAAATAAGGAAAACGAAAGAGAAAGACAGAGCAAATGCACACTTGGCAATGTGCCAACTCGAGCTATACGGTAGTGTGTCTTACCCCGATGAGCCTGATGACTGTCACAGGAGATTAACGTAGAATAGTTTTCTCTCTAGTGTTTCTCCTTGTTAAATTACCTTCATGACGTTATTTTAGCGTTTTTGACGCACGCTACGATAAGTACATAATATAGGCAATCGATCTAACTTAGATCTGGATTGCTATGAACACGTATAGGTCCACGGCGTATCGATTTACCTTCTAAAAATGCAAATAACGTCGGTTTTTCCAGACTGTTTCGGGAAACCGTGGACAGTCTTCCCAAATGCAGCCAGGACAGGCTCATGAAGCGGATCCGTCCGTTATGAGGTATGCATGTACAATTTATATCTTTATTCTATTGTAGTAAACAAAACGTCATGTTTTGCTTTCCTGTTTTTTTTTAAAACTTGCATGGTATTATGATTATCAAAATCTTAGTTATTACTATTATATTATAGTTAAGTAGTAATGTATTCTAGTGTCAATGAGTTTCAGTAAAACCGAATAATATTGTTTGTGCTTCTTGTTTTTCAATTTTATTCCAATCACTTTACTTTCATAAAAATGCACTTTAACTATTCGTACTATTGGCCTGTGTCCTTCTCTATCCTCATTGTCATAGCGTTGATTAGTTGAGAAGAATGCAAATGTACCCTGAAAGCCATTGAGTACACATGGGGCTCCTAATAGCCTCTGCTGTTGGCCGGTCGTCGCCACTCTCGTGATCGCTCTCTATCGATTTAGCCACGCGTAGTTTAACACACACACAAGCCGTCCGAGTGTTCTCTCTCTCATACTTCCTGCCTCGGAGCAGAGTGGGAAACAGTTATACAATAATAATGATGTAAAATATATATTTTAAAGTATATTTGCAGTTCCTCCGCGACATTTGTCCAAACGGAAGCGAACTATCCTGACTTCCCGCCTGTCGAAGACGACGACGTCTTGATAGGAGATACCGTCCGTCGAGGTAACATTTCAATTATTTTTATTTATTTATTTTTTCACCCTTTAATGCACTTTCCCTCGATTTTTCGTTATCTTAAATCTGGCAGTCTTTTGCTGTAGTGACCGGTAGGACAAGGTCATAGGGGAATGAGAGTTGAGAGATGGAAGGGGATGACTACTCGTTCTGTCGACCACACGTGTTTTTTGCTGAATGTCTAGAGAAAGTAGAGGAGGATTGGTCAGTTAATGTACGCGAATCCAGCCATCGATCGAAGGGAGGGCGACACACACACATTACTCTCATCTTCTCTCGCTTCCTCCCTCCATCTACACTGCTTACATTCTCTCTCTCTCTCGTTTTTTTCCATTCGTATCTATCTGCCCTAGTTTATTCATAGCCAGATTGAGTGAGGGTAGGGTAGGAAAGGGTATGGCGAATAGTTGACACGGGGAGAAGAGGAGAGTGAGAGAATGTAGTGGAACGAGTAATAGCTCTTCTTCCATTCTCCCATCTCTTCTACACAAACGGCACAGGGGTGTGTGATGGATCATGACAATTGATTGATACTAGAGGATATACGAAGAGAAGGTGTTTATATCAGAATTGTTTGATTGAGAGTACTATCTGATCATCAATCGCCATAGTTTATGACATCGAGATGAAAATATTTACGTTATATGATATTATTGCCTTTTATATAGTGGATCAGATGTGAATATTGTGTTTCTGTGAGGACAGATAAATCGGATAGACCTTTTCTATCTGGAAAGTGCGATCAAAGATTGTGAAATGTTACTTTCAGAAGAAACGAAACGGCCGAAGAATTGGTCAGCGAGAGATGAAATCGCCCGGTATGCAAGGATTAAAAAACGGACCGAGGAAGAGTGGTCTGCTCGAGCTGTTGCGGCATCGCATGTAATTATTTTATTCATTTAAGTGCTATATTTATTTAGTCAATTACGCAAAAGGTATGATGTTTTAGTTGCTGATGACATGCTTTCTGTCTCCATACATCATTAGTCCTTTAAATTCTCTCACGAGTGGGGTTTACTGAAGTGGGTTCGAGAACATTTATAGAAAGAAAACCAAACAAGTAGAGATTCCTCATTGCTCTTTTTGACCTTGTACCCATACCACTGTACATACATTACTATCAACCCCTTATCAGTCGTTTTTTTTCTAGATCAACCGAAAATAGATTTATATTCGGCAGAAATTTAATGCAGTTAACACGCAACATGGAATTAAGGATACTATTCGATTAAGCTAACTTAATGGCAACCCTATAATGATTATGCTTGTTTTAGCTAGTGTCGTGCATGTGCAATGTTAGGCTGTTTATGCATAGTTACATTTGCCTTACGTGCCTACGCCGTAATCTCCGCCGTAACGACGGAGACGCGGCGGAGGAGGTTACGGCGTCGGCACGTAAGGCAAATGTAATGATGCATTAATCTCTATTCTTATCGCCTATACAGTTTCAGCAGTCGAAACCGCAACAGTCGACGGTGGCCTCTCAAACGACGTCAACGCCCATATCGCTGCGGGAGCAACAACAACAGCAACATCAGCAAAGTGGGGCGGGAGTGGGCACGGCGCCTTCCCATCATCCGCCTCCCTCATCACAACCTCCACCTCCGTCGCTTACGGGCACCAATAATGCCGGTCATACGACGACAATGCCACCGAGGGAAATCACGCCCGTACCTCCGCTTGCCGCATCGGCTGCGGGCGAAGGATCGAGTCGGGGGAAAGTGAAGATGACCACCTATGACGTAAATTGATCTTTGATCTTTGATCTTGTAGAGCATTTGATATATTTCAGATGGATGAGAGCACGTTACGGGTGACGATCCAGAACTTTTCCAAGATGACGGATACTCTGTGTTCGGAGTCGAAGAGAATCTCCGATGTACCCTGGTGAGCGCATTTATTATTTATTTATTTGATTCGTTTACATTAATTTGAAATGTGGTATAATATTAGCGCTTGCTCACCGAACGGTGTTAAAATTGTGTCTGCTTTATTCTGTCAAGCATGGCAAACGGTTGAAATATAGCCCTAAGGGTTTTGATGAGTCGATGCTAATGGGGGATGAGAGGGGGCACTTAGGAGGGGAGGGACTACTACAAACTACTTGGTCGAATGTTTACTCGTTGTTTGTATAGTAAATGTGCGTCTCTTCTATCTTTATGCCCATCTCATTCTTCCTCTTCTTTCCTAATCTTCCTCCACTCTCTTCTTTTCCTTCCTCTTTTTTTCCATTTCTTTACCTCCCTTGTCTATCTATGTACTCTCCGTTTAGTTCGTTATCTTACGCAGTAGTCTGTATGTCTGTCTCTCTAGCTCTCCCAATCTTAATCTATCTTTGGAATGCTTGCATCCCTTGTATTCTGGTCTGCTGTACATCCATTCCAATCTGCCCTCGGGCATTCTTCAAACCTGGATATAAAAGAGGATATAAACACATACAAAGTAAATAATAATAATATAAATATTTATCGATTTAATTTAGGCGTATAATGGTGATGCCGAAGCAGCACATGGTGCAGAAGAAGAGCCAGAAGTGTATGGGATTCTTTCTGCAGTGCTGTCCCGACAATACCTTCTCCGAGTAAGAGGAAGATATATACATATGCATATGCACAGCATGATGACACAATGACTAACATGTGAATGGAGATGACAGACAAACATATAATGACGTACATCATTTGGGGACATGACGTGGTACACGTTTTAGGGTTTCTTGATCATTTTTTTCTGAATAAGATGATGTGGGTATTAAGATTGGGGGGTATTCACTCTAGTATGTGTCTCTCTAGATTGGATTAGGTGCGTGTTTGTTCTCAATGAAATTGTCCACTATTCAAGGGGCATTTCATTAATGATTTTGTATTAGTGAGAGTGGAAGAAACGAAGTGAAGACCATGGTACTCTTACCCTTTGCCATTGTCTGTATTGGTAAGAATGGACATCAAATGAGTCATGCAGGGCGGGAAGAGGAGAAAAGGACGATGATTGTTGTTGTAGTGGTATAAAGAATTGGGATTATGTGTTTAATATTTGAATGATATTGATTCATTCGTGTCGTATTTTTGTCAATTTTAGATATGGTAAACAAAAAAGCGAGTGAAAGAATTTATGAGCCGAGTTGGGGAATTGTGATGCGCACTAACCAAATGGGTGGAACGGTATAGTTAGAAATGGTAAAAAACAGCAGCAATGAATGATAAGTGGAGTTAAACGCAGATTAACGATCTCATCACTCGTTCGTTCTCATAGCATGCATCAGGAAAACAATATGCGAAATGAAGAAATCGTTGAGAAAATGTTCCTTAAAAAAATAAGAATAGACAGACAATATATATTTGTTATTGTTGTGTGTTTGTGCGTGTCCTGTCGTCGGTCGGTCGGTTGTGTGTGCCTCTGCAGTGTACCGGATCAGTTGGGTTAATGTTGCACTGTCAGTTGCAGTCAGTGGTCATGTCACGCGGTTGCGGAAATGCGGCTCATATCGGAGAAGTCGACGGTGCAGAACTTTGTGCGCAAGACCACCCACATCTACACGTCGAAGGAGAACGACTGGGGATACTCGTGCTTCATGACTTGGGCGGTATGTCTACTTTATAATAATAATAAATATAACTTTATTTTTATAAGTTCTTGTGAAGAATGCCCTGTTGAATGTATTGTCAGTTTCTTTTCATTGACGGTCCAAAAGCTGAAAAAAGATTGAGTTAAATCAAGATGGAATTAAGATAATTTCCTCTGAAATATGATCTAGTATTGGTTGTTTGTAGGACGTGTTGGACGAGAACCAAGGCTACATCAAGAACGATCAAGTGACGCTCGAGATATCAGTCAAAGCAGATCCTCCTAAGAATATGATGTAAGTAATTTGATATCAATAACAATAACTACAATAACTGTTGTTGTGACTTTGAGCATATGGAGAATTGTCCGATTTAAAAATATATGTTGATTTGCAGGACTCGTGAGGAATTTCGCAAAACGCTGGATCGGTGGTACGAACTGGCAAACTTGCAGAAAGGGCGAGGCATGGTAAGTGACACTTTTCATTGGCTATCGATCGATCGATTATTGATTGGAAACTTTCGTTCAGATTGACAAGGCGCTCGAGGCGAACGGTCAGGCGATTGCGAATTGTAAGGATAAGGATGATGAATATAGGGAGAAGTTGGAACAACAGAAGGAGGAACTTGTGCAACAGAAGCTACTAGAGAGTATACAACGAATCGAATTGGGTACGGTATATGATTGATTATCGTGTCTAAATTTATTTATTGAACGTGTTTGCATGAAAGAATATCGATTAGCTCCGGTAGACCCCCTCTCAAATTATTGATTAGCTGTTGCAGGCAAGGATCCGTCGCGTCCCGCGGAAACGTCGACCTGTCCTACGTCCCTTCGACAAGCACTCACAGGAGCACAGAAGACGATCGCTGGCGCAAAGGTATCGATTGATTCCATATGTATATGTATCCATGAATGTTGACAAACGTGACGTCACAACGGTAGGCGGAGACGTTTCCCCCTACGCTTGTGACGTCCCTTTGCTGGCAAAGGGTTTGTCAACGTTCTTGAATACGGCCTCTGACTAGTTGAATTTTTAGATTATTTAGGTTTTGTATATGGTTGACATATGTAAACTTGGATCAAGTGAAAGAGTGCTTGTTCGAGGACAATTGTGTTATATCTTACAGGAGAAGAGACACGCCAATGGCACGGCGAAGAAGGAACGACGAGGCGCAGCTGTTGCGAAGCAGATGAGGAAGAAGGTGGAAGCCAACAGGTTGGTACCTGACAATTCGATGGGGTAATGAAACCGGCATGTGCCTGGTCTATTTCTGGATTCTCATTTGATAATTTTGCAGAACGGACAAGCAGAAGAAGGCAAACTCGTCGAATGAAGATCTCAGAAAGGAGAATGATGGAGAGAAGAAGGTTGGATTATTTTATTAAATAATTAAATTAACGTAATTCATGTGTAATTATTTGCAGTCAATTTCGACGAACACTACGCAGACTGGACAGGTGCGTGGTTCATCCCTTTTCTTGTGCTCTTGTTGTAAATATATTGAGAGATTGGAGATCGAGATGTGTTTCTGCTTACAATAAAGCTGCTCTTGGGCGAAAATACGAAATGAATAAGCGCATGGTTTTCTGTTTTAGGAGAATGTTGTGAAGAGTGGTGGTGGTGTTGCCAACCCCAATACAAACACCAAGAGTTGTGTCAAGCATCCGCCCGAGCCCGATACCCTCCTACAGATTGCGCTGGAACAGAAGAAGAATCAGACTCAGCAACAATTGACCGGCCAACAGCTGCAGACGCAGCGCACCAACCTCGCCACGCCTAAGCAACAACATCAGTCGGCCAAGGACACTGTGGACAATCAGCCATTTGTAAGCCGATGATCTTTGATCTTTCTGAATAATGGGCTGGGGACGGTTTTGTATGCCAACGATAATCAACTTAGGACGTTGAGGATGACGAGCAGAGCGAGATGGACTCGAATGATGATCCACACAATGAGCTGAATAATGATGATCGTGAGTTTCATCTATCGTTTAATGAACGGAGAATGAATTTTTAAGACTTGTTGTTGTTTTCTTGCTCTATCTATCGTTTCCTGAAAGAACTTTAATAAGTGATTAATTACGAAATGAATGGTCATTTTATTTGGTGGAGTATACATTGGCTAGATGAGCTTAATGGTGCTTTTGCAGCAGTGGGCCATGATGACGGCGATGAGTGTTCGGAGAACTCTGAGGACTACGATACGGAGGGAGAGATGGATGGATTGGAGGGAGATGATGGAAGAGAAGGAGATGAGGAGGGCACATATGAGGATGAAGAGGAGGATGATGAAGATGATGATGATGATGAGGAAGAGGAGAATCGATTGATGGAGAATGAACTGGTCTCCAGTGGTGTCGTCAGTCAGTCGATGATGTACGCGTACGATGCAGAGTGTCCCAATGCATTCATGAGGATATCGTCACTGGAGATGGTCAAGGAGGGCAAGAGTCGAGTATGTCATCTCAAATATATTAATATATATATTAAAATATTTAAATGTTAGATGAATTAATTGAAGATGTTATTGACTTATCTATATTTTGTGCAATTTTGATGGTTGTTGCCAACTGTAACAACTTGTTGGACCCTTCTTCCCCCCTGTTACTCATCCAGCTGATTTTTCGTCTCTCTTACTTGTTATCAGCGAAATACACTCCCATAATTCGTGACCTGTCATCTTGAATTCCATCTTATCAGCTGTGCTTACGCTGTTGCAGTTGATAAGCCTGATTGACTCGCCCATAACTGGGCGAGACTATCATGCTTTGTCATACAACCATGTGAGCTGTCAATAGCTTCTGCAATGAAAGATTGAATGATATGATGATTCGTAGTCTGTTGTTTATCTCTCACGAACGAGTGAGTTATTGTACTCTCATCATTACAGCCTTTTCATTGCAGAGTGTCTCATGTCAGACGACCTTCTCCCATCACGTCGATGACGAACTCCGTAAGTTTTCTCCAATCTTTGATCTTTGATATTTAATCTTTGATCCTTTGTAGCATCAGATCCGACCGTAGCGGCGATGTACGAGCCCGAACGCTACATTCACCGGGAGAGTCGTCTTCACCACGTTCGTCGCACCGGTCTGTGCATCCCTTCGTTTGTCGACCCTCCACAGTCCTTCCATATGCCCTCCATCCGACAGAAGCTCACTGCCACGCGAAAGGTACTACTTATTATATGATAAACTGATGATAAATCATAACGTTTGTATTGGCTTGGCCCTTTTCCTTGAATAATTTTTTTAAAGAAAAGGTCATTCAGGCTCGTCGTATGCAGAACTCGACCACTTCGGCGGATGGCTTCAATCAGGCTACGATCAATATGGACGAGGTAAATGATTTTTGCTTTATCGATTAAAATAATGTTTTTTTTCTGTTGGCTTTTCCTTTTTCTTTTCCACCAATTCTTTGTATAATTTCTACCCCCTTTGTGCTCGCTGCTAACGATGACTCTAACATACATGGGCGCTACGGGTCCCTTGTGGCATGATTCGGGTTTCCCACACTGGCTACTTGGGTGTACTTGATGTATTTGTGTGGTTTTGAGGCGCTGGCGCCTATGTATGACATGGTCTTTGCTTCATTTCCTTACCATTGGGCTATGGCTCCATCATCACGCCTGCTTACCATCTATCTTATTTTCATTTGTCTAATATCTTTCTATTCCTTACTTGAATAGATTGTTCCTTGTTTTGCTATTCAAAAAAGTCCCTTGTCTTCTATCTGCAATCGTGTGTGTATTTTGTACCAATCTCAGCAGCATGATGATCATATTGCTGACGGTGGCGGTTGTTCTTCTGACTCACTTGTCGATGCTGATCATACATTTTCATACCCTCACAGTGTGAGGAATGACCCACTACATTCGGCTAATTTTCAGGGTCGACCCACTATATATAGCTTATTTTTAAGTGAAAGATTACAATTAAAACGAAAAATAACGATATTTCTAAATTGACCCACTATATAAAAATAATTCGGTGAGGGCATCGAAAATGTATGATGCTGATGATGATGCACAAGGTGCCGTGTTGATGCATGCTGTGACTGCTGCTCGTGTGGCTCGCTACGAGCGGATAGGAGGCTGCTCCTGCTCATCATCGTCGGCAGCAGCTGCAGATGCTGTAGATGCTCATCTGCATGCTGCCGATGATGATCCAGCTGCATCAAGACCAAGATCCTCATCGTGCTCTATCTATGCTCCTCCCTCTATGCAGGCGGCCGTGTCAATGTCAGAAGGCGACTTCCTCGACATTTCGCGATTTCCCGATTCGATCTTTGATGGGAGCGATGGCAGTCTGGTGGGACGAGATGTGGCCGGTGTCGGTCGAGATGCCGCCCGCGTCTTTGTCGACGAACGCGTCTATCTCACTGTGAGCCTATTCTCATATATTTTATCGTTAAACTTGGTTTCAAAGATATCTTAAGACCCGTGTTTGATGGTTCGGTTCACGTTGTGGTTGCGCGATAAACTAGTTGATTGTGTTCGTACTCCCCCACCGAAACAATGACACTAAATTGCTTGTAAAAACAACACCGAAGCTTTTGCAATTGCTTTTATAATAGGAGTTTGTAATTATCCAAAAGTGTTGATACCTGCATACTTTTTTGTTGTGGAATTTTCTATTCCCATTTTGTGCTGTTGTCATATCCTCATTTATCTTACGCCCTTTTCGCACCACTAGTTGTTCAGATTAATAATTAGTTTCATTCACGTGCGTCATAATTTTTTTTCTTTTTTTCCAATAATTGCTTGTAGAAATAAAGAACCAGCAACATAATGTTTTCGTTTATTTATAGAATGATGCGGAAATGATTTATGTTCGATTTGTTTTTTTTTATTAAGAAAGGCAGCATACATTGCCATACCCTCGCAGTGCGAGGATTGACCCACTATATAAGGCCATTTTAGGGCACTTGATAAAAAAATTAAGCTAAAAATGACCATTTTTAAGCGAAAATAACGAATTTTGTGTATCAACCCACCCTATTTCGAGAATATACCCACTATATAAAAATAAACGGCGAGGGTACCGAAAATGTACGAAAGGCAGCATTCGCCTATGAGTATTTGTTTTTGTATGCGTGGGCGGAGTCTAGCTATGAATAGTGGAGGAATAGGGCATGAGGACTCGGAGTATAGAGTACACAGAGAAAATAGTGGAAGATTAGGGCAGCGAATCTCGGAGAGCTCTTGGCACTAGCATATATTATGAGTGTGTAGACGTCATCTCATGAATGGTAGTCTGCTAGATGAATAGGAAGACGCACTCTTAGTGGAAGGCTAGAATCTGCACCCCAGCTTCCTATATAGTAACCATATCCGACACCCTGTATCGTATCCGATATTATAAGCCATGGCTGGATCCACCTGCTTTGTAGCTACCATAATCAGAGAATCGCTGCAAATGCGACCTCGCCCAAGGGTGAGTGAGACCGCTGGGAACCTAATATCCTTTATAAGAATTTAGGGTATGGCTAATAAATTATCTAAATCGCAATATAAAATATAAAATTATTAATTGTTGCTGTGTTTCAGCCTCAACAAGAGTCGATGGGCGAGCTGGTGACACTCGGTATGAGCTGTCTCAATGCACAACGCTTCTTGGGAAGAACAGAGGAACTCTTCAATATCATTGATACCATCTACGATATCGATGTTGTCAAAGTGTCCATGATGAAGATATTCCCGAATAGGAAGAGAGATGAGTAAGTTGTAATATGTGGAAGATAATCAGAGATTGATTTGACTTTAACAGTAAATTTGCCTGTGGTGAAAGCCATCTCGAATCTCTGATGCTCTTTCTTATTCACTTAATCTCTCTCCCCTTCTCTCTCTAGCTCCTCTTTCAATTCCTTTTGTGTTTGTTCATTAGTACGAGTGAGTAGGGGCAATGGATGAGTCTCTAGTTCTGCCCCAAAAAGAGCATTGGAAAGAGATCACATGACGAGTGGAGAGATGATGAAGTTATACTACGTGAATACACTGTAAATATTTACTTTTCAGCAAGCCCAGAGCGCAAGATCCGAAACTGATAGCTCCAAGTGAGTTTTTAAAAATCTTTATTTGCATTTTTATATTAAATTTGAGCAAAAGAAGTAGAATTGTGTATTGATTAGTTCATGACTTGTAACAATATCAACATTTTAATATAATTACACAATTGTAGGCCTTATCAAGAACAGTATTTTCAACATCTCTGATGGCGAGGATGGCAATGATGAGGTATTAGACTTGTGAATCTTTAATTTCGCTATCTATTCAATTTAAAATTATCTGGATTATCTGTTTAACGATTGGAAATCGGATAAAACAATCACTTGTGACGCAGGGTGCACTACCGAACGAGACGTCGGATCAGCGGAAGGAACGTCGTCGTAGAACGAAGATGGCTGCAGCTGTATCCGAGTTCTTCCCCGACACTGACTTTGTACGTTCTTTATCATGGATTTCTGAAACGCATCTCTGGTGAATCGTGTTGTTGAAGTCCGGCTATGGATATTCATAGTATGAAACGTGAAACTGCATGTTTAAAAAAACATATTGATCATGGCTTCTATTATTGGTTGTTATCTTTATTTATCCTATCTCACAGGAAAACACAGAGGAGGAGACGATCAACGTGTTGAGGAGTCTGTTCGGGAAGGAGCTGCTCGCATACAACCACCAGATGACTGTTCTCATGGAAAGGGTACGGTAGAGTACTGTAATTAGAGAAATATCGATTGATTGATTGACTTTTGGTATTGATTTATTGATTGCTCTCCAGGTGGAGATGATGATCGCACTGACGGAGGATTTCCGCGTGGCACTCGATAGTAAAGAGGCGAGAAAGACGATGGAGATGATCAAGAGAAGCGAAGCTAAGGTACACACACCATTGGTTATTACTGTGATGTTTAGAGAATATAATATCGCCATGTTCATATGATGTTTGTTTGATCGAGCAGTCAAACGTGTTGATGTTTACCCGAGAAGACAGAAGTACATTTCCTGAGACATGAAAGTAACTGGTCTTATGTATCGGCGTTTTCAGGCAGTTGAACTGGAGGCAAAGGTCAAGTCACTCGAAGCTAATGTCAACAGGGAGCGTGAGTCGAAGAAGAAGGTCGAGGTACGGTATATATTGATTATTGATTTATTAATTCATTGATTTATATTGTTTAGCAAGAGAAGACAGCAGTAACGGAGCGTGCTGATGAGGAGAAGGCTCGCGCAGACAATCTTGGTCAGCAGCTGAAAGAGAAGAGGAATGAGATGAGAAAGCTCGAGAAGAAGCAGAGACAAGACGAGTAAGTAGAGATCAAAGATCAAATTATCATACCGTAGCCATTAAATAAATTTTAAATAAAATTTATCCAGCTTGTATCTTAAATATGAATCAGTTTTGTTGTAGTGCTTTATCGAGTTGAAAGATCAAACTGTCATATTATTATTATTATTATTATTATTATTATTATTATTATTATTATTATTATTAAATTGGATGTCCCTTCCGTTCAGGAGCCGCTTGGCTGAACTGCAAGTGGAGTACGCGGATATGGAGGAGAAGATGAAGACTGCCAAGAGGGAGATGGATGCGTTCAAGAAGAAAGCTGTCGAAGAGAGGAATAAGGTTATTTATTCATTTATTTATTTATTTCAATTCTCCACATAGGTATAGCTACACTACATATTGTCAAAATGCGAGACCATGCTTCGTAGTTTATGGCGTCTTTTCGACCCATGGTTTCCCCCGTTGATGAAACTACATTCTATTATAATTATGTATCTGCCGTAAGGCAGCATAATTAAGCACGAAGAATTTGAATGTTTTTTCCACTCTATTGAATTGTCGTCATGCAATCTTGATGCTAGGCTATAAGATCGTGGTTTTGAAAGTACAATTATCAAGTATAATGGACGATGCATAAACTATGGCGTATTCCAGGCTCGGAAGGACCTCGAGAAGGCACAGGAGACGATTCGACGAATGGAGAATGAACTATTGGAGAAGGATCAGGAGAAGGAACGAGAGAAGAATGCTAATGATGCACGAATCAGAAAGATGGCACATGAGGAAGCTGCTGCACTCAAGGTAGGAGAGTATTTATTTACTTGCTCGCATTTATGTTTTCCGATTACAAAACAGCCTTTTGACATCTTTGGCAACCTTGTGCTCTATCTAATTGACGCATGCGGACAATTCGGAAAATTTGTAAAATTAAAATTTAGAGCATACAACATTATATAGGTCCCTCAATGATTCTTTATTTATGGCTTATTATTATTATTTAATTACTATATAATTTGAGGAGCGAAAGTCGATCGAGGCTAAGCTCACCGCAGCTACGGAACGCGCCAAGAAGGCCGAGGTTTGTTGTCATTGCTTCACTCATTCATGATCTTTGATCTTCGATCCGAGTATATCAATATGCCTTCCTCTGTCAGATTGGTCAGCTCGAGATTGAGCTCTCAACCGGTCTGAAGGTGCTCGAACGTGCTCTAGCTGATGCCACCAAGCAGGAAGAGGCGTACGAGACGCTTCTCAAGAGGTATGATTCTTGTCACTTTTCATGATCTGAGTATTGAATAGGGCAATAATCTGTGTGGTATATGTACACATGGAAACACGAATGTCCGGGGTTGAATTTAGATTCTTGTCAGTAATGGTCTATCAATATCCCAGACCTTTCAAATACGTGTGGGTACAAAGATTTTGGCTCAAAAACGCGTGTGGGTAGCCCGATTTTGGGATAAAAAACGCACGTGGGCACCTTAAAATCGTGAAAATTTCAAGAACCTCGTCGATTTATGGTCCAATTTTGCGGGTGGGTAACCATGAAAGGCAAACTTTTGCGGGTGGGTCTATCCCATGGGATAACCATACATCATGTCTGATTCTTGTTCATTATAAATGTGAAAAAGAATAGACTGTCACTTGTTTTATATGATGAAAGCGAAATGTTGCACTACTTAAAAATATAAATGACTAAATAAACTAATCTTTTGTTGTTGTAGTGCTCGTTCACCAGTTGATCTTGAAGTGAACAAGAAGGCACTAGCAGAGTGGAAGGCCGTCCGAGCGGAGATAACCTCGAGTATTTCCCGAGCTAAGACCGATTACACCGCTGCACTTGATAGCATCAAGTCTGGCGCCAAGGTGAGGATTCTTTTCCACGAAAGCTGTAAAATATAATTCCCTGACCATGTACTGCTAATGTTGTCTGACTCGTAAATAAAGAAATAAATAAACTGAGACACTTTACTTAATGAAGAAGAATGAATTCATTCCTTTGCAGACTCTGGCTACGGTGACGAAACCAACGGTGAGCTCTCCACCACAGGCGCCGAAGACACTGGCGCCTCGTCCAACCGCAGCTCCATCTCTCCCTGCTACCGCATCTGTCGCACCCGCCATAGCTACTGTTCTCCCGACGACTGCGGCTCCTGCGCCACCCATGACTGCTGGCGTCTCTCACGTGCCACCCGTCACACCCAACTCGATCGGCATGGGCGCTGGACATTCCATCAATGGTAAATGAGTTCAAAAAATATTAATTGTAATCTAATTTATTATGTTTCTCAGATCAGAAAAGTAGCAAAAGTATATAAAATGAGTGTATTGGACTTGCAGCTTCCACCGCCTCTGCACCCATCGTTCCTCCCACTCCCGCAGCCGGTGTCATTGGTCAACCTCGTACGCCCGTTCCATCACGAGAGCGTCAAACATATCACTGTGAGTAGATCGTTCCATCGATCGATTATATGATTACGGTTTTGTCATATCAATTGATCTTCTCTTCAGCATCACCAGTTCGCGCTGCATCGATGGCTCCCCAGCTATCTACTCCATCTTCGTCATACGGTAGATCATCCAGTCCTCCCCTGTCACAGTTGGCTCACGAGAGTCCCGTCAAGACTCTTCCTCCCATTGGGGTACGGTAATTGTTATCGATCTTTATTGATGTTCTTTTTGCGACAAACGAATGAATTTTTCGAAGTAAACTGTTTCATCATATCCTTTTCCATGTGAGTTGATATTCATTCATTTGCAGGTCCGTCCGATGAATCATGTCAATTCGGTGACGTCATCCTCATCCACAGCTTCATCCGGTTCCGGTGCTGGTCAGGGATTAGGCGGTAGCAGTAACAATCAGTCGTCCAATCACGTCTTCCCCTCGGGTGGTCATTCGGGTGTTGGTCTTGGTCCATCATCGACCAATTCCTTCCTCACATCGTTTTCACGAGGCGATTCATCGGCTGCCGGTTCTGTCTGGCATCCACTGTCGTCAAACACGACCTGGGAGCCCTTCAGTGGATTCACTTCCGGTTTCACCGCCCCCGCCTCATCCAATCAACAACAGTCGTTGAATAATCATCATCACGGTGTCAATCAAGGTACGGTGAAGTGGTCGATAAATGATGGTTATTGATTGATTTGCAGGTACTTCGCTGTCATCTCAACGAGCCCCGGCACCTGGTCCATTCTCGCTGAGTGGTACCGGAGTGACGGGTGGTAATGGTAGTAGCATGATGACCGGTGGTCCTTCATCGTCCATATCTGCTGGTTCATCTACTCGATCAACTCCATTCGCGCCCTACGAACACGGTCTATCGCATGAGCTTGCCCAGCTATCGTGGAACGAACCCGCTTATGGTGGTTCTCGTGCGCCTGTCCCTGGCTCTGGTGGACCCGGTGGTCAGGCTCCGCCTCCTGGATGGACTCCCGGATGGGGTTCGGCTCCACTCGGTGCACCGGGGAGTCAGCAGCAGCAACAGCAGCAGCAGGCCTCTGCAGCCAATCAGTACAGAAGTGCTCTGTTCAATAGCTAGTGATTGTATCTATGATATTGATCTATCGATGTATATTTGTGAGATGATTATTTAATATATTGATTGATTGTCCGCCGCTCCATTATGATTACCTGATATTAATCATAATATCGATTATTGACTGTCATTCATTAATTATATCACACATCATCTGATTGTACGACAATATGCCATATACTGTATGTCGATAGATTTATTGATTAATTGATTGTACGAACGATTGGTTAGACTATCGATTGATCATAGTACGATACTCTCTTTGTTCCCGTTCACGATGATTATCAATTGAATACGATCAATCGATAATTCATGCGCCCCGCCCTTGTCATAATGGCAGAGGCTTTTTGAATACCGTATATAAAACACAGATTTTAATATTGAATTATTATTTGTAGAGTGCTTTTTTTATGTTTAATATATATTCTACCCGAGATACT
This sequence comes from Parapristionchus giblindavisi, assembly GCA_943737045.1. Classification (NCBI taxonomy): domain Eukaryota; kingdom Metazoa; phylum Nematoda; class Chromadorea; order Rhabditida; family Diplogasteridae; genus Parapristionchus; species Parapristionchus giblindavisi. The sequence continues at coordinate 245,161 of CALSFV010000271.1, read as the reverse complement.
CTGCTGTCATTTGTGTCCGTTGTCCATCCATCCCTATCCCGCTCGTCTCTCCCATCATCATCTCTGTGAGTTTGTGCATGTATCTACAGAGATGTCAGACTTGTCTAAATATTTCTATAATTGTTTCATCTTTCTTTTTTTTAAATTCGTTCGTTGTCCTTTCTCTACTATTCTTTATAGCTTGCTTTTTTTTTCTTTTCTTCAAATTTGTTCTCCCGTTCACATAGCTTCATGATGCTTCTATATTCCCCCATCCGGTCATGATTCCCCCTTCCCCTCTACCCCTGCCTTGTTTTGTGCCCTTTAGCTGTTCCCCCATAGGACCGTTTCTCGTCCCCCTTCTCCCTTCCCCACATTATCGTGTGTACGTCTGGTCCCGTCTGGAATGGGTGTACGGTAGTGTTGATTGACGTTGAGAGGCATACTGTAGGTCTTATCCCATCTTCCGCCCATGCCTTACAGTATCCCCTTAATATTTTGTCTTGTCCCCTGTTACAAATAGATACTGCTCTGCCTTACCGTCGTCGTTCTTTTTTGAAGAAGCACTTGTTCAAATCTATACAATTTCGAATATATTTTTTTTGTTTCGTCTGTTTTCTTTCTTTTATTAATTTGCACAGATATATACATACAAATATCATGATTGGGAGGAATAGAAGGTATCTCTCTATTGATTTGTGTTTGCCGTATATCTCTGTCCCAATCATTATCTTCCTTCCTTCCGTTTCTTTCTGCTCCTTCTACCCTGCACACCCCTATTCCCCTTGCACACACACACACTGCTCCACCTTCCCCTCTATCATTCATTCATTCTTTCTTTATCTATATCGCCCTTTCCACACATAGCCTGCACGCCCATTCTTTCGTTCTAATATGTATGTTTTTCTTCTGCTACCGACGAAAGATTTCTCTCTCTGCTGTGTTCTTTTTTTGTCTCTACGTCAAGTACTGAATACAGACTACATTAATTATATTATGAATTTATATATGCAAATGAATACACTGGGTGAATTGGTTCAAATGGTTTCCTTTGCTGTTTGTGATCTACTATTAGTCGTCTCTGAAGGTCGCATTTTGAAAACAAACCATTTTTGAGTGTGGACTCCTTCCGCACTTACCATCCACCGCCTACCGTATCCTCTGAATACAGTAGTTCGCCACACTTGGAGGGTGTTGGCTCCGCCCATTCAGTGCCATTTTATGCTTCATCGACGTCATCTTTATTTTGATAAAATGAATAATATATTCTTCTCTCGTGATCTCAAGTGTGACATAACGAAATATTGATCTTTGATCGCACGGATTGGGATATGATTAATAAATCTTTGAAGATTTCCTTTTTTTCGAATTGAAATTTTTGGCAGCTGACATCCAAAAATTTCAATTCGAAATAATTAAAATAGTTGATCTCATGTTGATAAGCTAAAAAAATCAGAAATATGTATTTGAAAGTTGATTACTGTAGCCTGTTTCACACCTCGATGGCTACTGTATGCTAACTCCATCGAAAAGCTAAAAAATGTCCATTATTGAGTTTTACTCTTCATAGTTCCCTACTGCCGATAGAATTATCATCGAAACATTCAATTTCAAGTAGTCTCCAAAGAGTAGGTGTGGCAATTAGGATAAGGCTCCCGCTAATTGAGCAGACTGTAGTTTTTTTAACTGCGCCATTCTTCTTGCCAGAGAATTCTTATGATATAAGACCAGTATATCTCGAAACAGAATTTCAAGCTCCTTTATATGAGATCAACTTGTTTTTCGGTTCCCGGTTGCTTTAATATTCCGAAAATGAATACACCATCTTGACATGTAATACTGCATGTGAAAATCGTAGGATGAACAATTACCAATTTATCAGAAATGCTTATTATATAGCAGCCATTAGTGTACAATCAATATGCCAGAATTTGTCGCAAAATGCACCGTCAAAGTGACAAAATGACTAAGGTTATAGACAATTTTACAAATCAATCAATAAGGGAAACTCGTTAATTGCAAAATTAGCTAACAGAAAAAAAGAAAGGTAAAATGTACTACGGAACTCGTAGAATACTCGTGAACGTCAAAATCTTGAATCACTCAAAGAACCAAATCATCCAGGGGAAAGGGGGGATGGGGATATTTCAAAAGTATCAAAATAGGCAAAAAGGGTAATTTACAATGGAAATTAGCTACACCAATCATCGCTAAACATCAGTCAACACAATGTGATGTGTCTATGCAGAAAGGCCAAAGTGTACGGTAGGTAAATAATCAATATCGATCGATAATCAGGCTATATATCGAAATATTGATCTATTCGTGTTCTTTGTAGTCTTTCGCATCGTCAGGATTCGGCTTCTCCACGACGTATGCATCTGTAAGTAGATCATTATCGATCAATACTTTTCAATCAATAATCAATGATTGGTTGATCTGATCAAGACATATTACAGTATATTCGTTAAAGGACCTTTCGAGTGGAAATTAAGGCCAATCAGTTGAGCAATTAATGGATTCGACTACCGTAACCCATATCATACAAACTACCGTACCATCATCGTTCCTATCATCAGGATGTTTATCCTCATCCTTCTCCACTCCTCCTCTTTCTCGTTGTCTGTTTCGTTCATCCAATTTCTTCACCAATTCCTTGGCAGGAATGATAATGGGTGCAGGCTCCGCCCCCTCACCATCACGATGAAACTCTAATCTACAAATATATTTTATTTAGCTTAAATTAGAAAAAAATATAATGAAAAATCTCTTATGCAAGTTGGAGTTGACGCAATTATTACCAAACATATTTTGTTTTGCGTCTAAAGAGAAAAAAAACGACGAAATGTTTTCGGCTTTTTTGTCAGATATTTTCCTTGAAATTGATATTAAATTTAGTGAATTTATCACTCAAAGAACCGTCTATCTATGTCTACCTCACTCATATATAAATAAATAAATAAATAAATATTATTCATTCGGTGACTCGACACCACTGTGGTCGTCTGATCAAATCAAGACATTTCCAAGGACCTTTTTTTCGTTTTTAAAACACTATTTAAAGTAGGAAATATTTAGAAATAATAGGAAAACAAATGAAAATCTCTCACTTTCCGTCTTTCTTATGATTCCTCTCAAAGTGAGCAGTCTCATTCTGTGAGTAGCCCTCCTTCGGAATCGCCTGTAATTGGAAGATGTTTGAAGAAAAGCTTATTTACATACTACAGTACACCATTGCCTGATCACTGATGTACCGTAAACCATTGATTGATACTTTTATATACCGTACACTACTTACTGTACCTCACACTCATGCAAATTCAAAGCGGCCACAAATAAACCCGATGAAAGAGTGTTTCAAACAGGAGCCAAATGGCAGTGAGACACTTTGAGGCTCTCACGATGCCCTATCTGATCGGACGAATCATAGACTCTCTCAAGAGTTGATGAGACGAAGACATGGTATTTGGTCTCTTCCTCTTCCCTATCTCCATTCTGTCCTATCAGACTCCTTCCCCACTAAACTTTTGCCTTTTTGTGTGCCATTTGCAATGTTCAATCTGGATACCGAGAGAAGACGAGAAGGGAAGAGGGAGAGGGAGAGGGAGAGAGAGATGACTAACCAGAGGTGTCTCTTCACCCCCTATTCTATCTCAGTCATCGCTTCTATTGTTCTTAGAGTAGCTCCCCTACCGTACTCCCTCATTCACACATCTAATACCGTAATCCTACCATTTCGCGTCGGGACCCATCATCAAGATCATGTCCCTGATGCCGGCACACATCGATCTGCAGTCGCCCTTCGGCACTGTGTCAGTGTTTTTCGATTCTCCCCTTTCCCCATATTTATCAACAACCTTTTATCGTCTTATTATTATTATTATTATTTGGATTTCTCTCTGCAACAATAGACCGGAAAAGTTTACAAACTTTGTATCTAAATAATCGTTCTATTTCTCAAACTCCTCGGAGAAAACCAACAACAAAATAGCGAACGAAGAAAGGATGAGCAAGAACGGAGTGATTGACAATATCGCAAATGTCATCCATTCTTTCCGTTTTCATTCATTTCCAAACTGTCCAATTAAGCCGATGAAACCAATCGATATTTGCAGTTTCAACACGACTACCGTACCATTTGGCGGTGGAACTACCGTAACCGGGCCAATTGGACACGCTACTGCGCAGCAGCAGCAGCACCAACACAGGACTGATACTCAAACGGATCGGGTACGGTAGAGTTCGGTATCGATTGATCAATCAATCGATAAATGCTTTCAGGGCTCTCTGCACGAGAAGCCACCGTACTCGTACGTGGCGCTGATAGCCCGCGCTATTATGGTGAACCATATTGCTAGATTATCAAATATATATTTCATACATTTTCGTACCCTCTTGGTGCGAGAATTGACCCACTATATAAAAGTAAACAGCGAGGGTACCGAAAATGTATATATATATATATATATATATATATATATATATATATATATATATATATATATATATATATATATATATATATATATATATATATATATTATTTTATTTATTTATTTCAGTCTTCTCCGGACAAACGACTGACACTCTCCCAGATCTACCACGTATGTATGATAAAACAATCGTTTAATTATTCAAATATGTTTGTTGTCAGATAGTGGAACACTTTGTATTCAGTAATGTGGTGTTAAAATCATGGAACAGTAGATGGAAAAGTACAATAGGTTCGAAATTGACAAACTCTTACAAAAAAAACGTTTACGCGAGTGTTGGATTACTACTTTTCCAACTACTTTTACTATAAAAAAATGAACACTACTTTCACTTTACCATCTACTTTTCCAAGATTTTAACACCACATTACTAGTTGGCTTTTTCGGATCGGGTCAAAACACAAAAAAACGTTTTGAGGTCTTGTACTTGGAATACATATACATATTATACTACTGCCATCCATTCATTCATTCATTCATTCCCAACCCCTTCTTTCCTATGCTTCATCATCATCTTCATCATAGTCAATGATTCATATCTGTCTTTCTACATCTTCTCTCTCTTTCTCTACCTCGACATCTCGTCCACTCTCTTTACCTCGATCTCTCTCACTCTCCAACCCTTCTTCTTTTAACAAATCCAAGCCATAGGTGATAGGCATGCGTAAGAGGTTCCATGTAATCAAAAATACCTGACTATACAGCACGCTATAATAACAAGCAAGGATATTAATTAGATGTAAACACTTCAATGTGGTCCATTTCTCTTGATATAAAACTGCCCATCAGGGCTGTGCGAAAAAAAAATTTCGAAAAAAATTCGAAAAACGAAATTTTTCGGAAATAAAAGTCGAAAAAATCGAAAAATTTCGAAAAAATCGAAAAATGTTGTATAAGAATTTCTAAATGTAATTTCTTTTAATTTCTCGCGACTTGCTTGGCTTGCACGAGTCCCAGTTACTATATCAAGCTAAAGAATACTCTCCAAAGTGTCTTTTGAGAGAGTTTGAATTATTCTATGGTAGTTCAGTTAGACAACCTATCTATAAGAGAATTTGCCAGACAAATTAATACAATTACAGTTGCAAAAAATGATTAAATTATTACAAACGTTACCTGGAATACAACTACAGAACTTTCAAATAATACCGAATTGACAAAATATTCAATTTTAAGTGCTATTTTCAGTTCTCTTTTTTTCGATTTTTCGAGAAAAAAGTCGAAAAATTTTTCGTCGAAAAAATTGTTCGAAAAAAGTCGAAAAATCGAAAAATTCGAAAAATCGAAAAACGAAAAATGCACAGCCCTGCTGCCCATGTAGAATATCGCCAACAATTACCGTAATCCAATACTACAGTACATCGACCAACATTTTCCCTACTATCGTGACGCCGACCCGAAACGACGTCAGGGCTGGCAGAATTCGATCAGGCACAATCTCTCACTGAACGACTGCTTCGTCAAGAAGGTAATCGATAATATGAATCGATACCGTAACCTATTTCATAGCATAATCAATCAATATTCTGACTCGATATCGTCATATTCATCTTACCATAACCAATCAATAATCACAACATTCGATCTAGTAATACCATCTTCATCGATAATCGATAATCAATCGATAATCAGGCTCGAGATGGTCAACCGTGCACGCATGATCGCAAGGGCAACTACTGGACGATGGCACCGGGCAGTGAGAACATGTTCGACAATGGAAATTACAAGAGACGGTACGTGCTCATACAATTAAATTAATAATATTAATAGATGTACAAGTATAGATTTACATACACTTTAAGTGTAAAACTACAAAATATATAGGTTAGCTAATAATGTTGTTGTTGTTGCCCCACGTTGTTTCGGTCATCCCAATCTTCAAGACTGACTAACATTAAACAAACTGTCTGATTTGCATTACCGTTTTGCTTTGAAAGATACTTGCTTGAAGCAGAATACTGCGGTTTTGTGTGTGAGATTGATGCATAGTGTGCGGTGGTAGCAACCCAATATACTGTAGTAGGAATCGTCGACCGCCTATTCCTACCGTAGTAGCGACAACCATCGACGAGTTTTCGCTGCTCTCGCACGCACTCTACCAACACTGGATGAACACCAATCAGGCAATCAATAAAATACATTCTATACTACCGTAACCCATATTTTCCAGGCGGGACCATTCCCATCGATCGCTTCAACCACTTCCAGTGCCAGTGTCGACATCACCACATTCAATCCATCTACCGCATCCGCAATGCAGGGTTAATCCACCATATTATCGATTGATAATCAATCAATCGATATTTCAGCGTTCGTATTCATGCCCGATTGTTCCACATCCAAGCAGTCCACTGTCTCTGCGCCAAGCACTTTCCTATCCACGGCAGACCCAACACATACCTTGATTCCGGTATGACAAATCAATCAATACGATCAATGAGTCAGATCTAATCACTCCAATATTTTCAATCGTTAACTGCTTCAGAATGGCTTTCTGGACTCATCCTCGCTGTATGGGAATTCGTCATCGTCGACGACTTCGGATGGCTGGTCCACGGCACAGTATGCCTTCCCATGTCTACCCTCTACCACCTCCTCTGCCTCTACCCATTTCACTCCCCAATCAATGTCATTTGGTTCATCTTCCACAATCAGCAGTAGCAGCGACAGTAGTGTCGCCTCACAATTCCTCATACCCTACTACCCTGCGACCATGCATCGTGATCCAGAGACAACCAATGTCACCGGCGGCAGTGAAACCGATCCGGTACAGTAACCACTCCATCAGAACCCCCGAGTACGGTAGCTATCTAGTGAATATGTGTATCCGTTTTTTCAACTCTAAATGATGTCATTGAATCGTGTTGACAATGAGTTTCGAATTTGTGATGTCCTTTATTTTTGTTCAATCAATCAGGATTTCAAAATAATAAAAAAATGTATTAATAAAACTTACTCCAACATGCGCGACGAGTTGCTGATCACAAGCATCGGCGCGTTTCTGCAAAAGATCAAAGATCAACGATGAAACTGCAGTATTCGCAAACAAGAAAAAAAAGACCAAAGACCAAAGACCAACCCGCAATCGGTCGCTCTCGCTCACGGCAGCGTTGAGCTGTGCGCGAGTGGCGTTAAGCTCTCGCTGCAAATCAGAGTTTCATTAACTAAGATTAAAGAGAGATCAAAGATCAAAGATCAACAATCACTATTTGAGCAATCTTTAATCAAAAGTATACAACACCATAGGGTACATTATTAGACAACTTATTTATTTAAAAAATTTACATTTAAAGTGCACGTATACTTATTCTTGTGCATCTACTAATGTTATTAACTTAATTAATGTCATACCTCCAGCTCTGCCGCTCGCCGATGCAACTCAGTTATCTGCTCTGCAACATCAAATTCAATGAATCAATCAATAAAATCAATCGATAAAATCAATAATCATACGTTGATTATCAGCAACGGGCTGCGGAACTTGCTTCTTCTGTCCGTCCTCGCAAGTACTCAGACGCTCCTGTAATTAATTAACTACTTATCGATTAGATTAGATAGGGCTATTGATTGATTCCATTATCGATTACCACCTCGTCCATCTATTTTGGAGAGCGAGTACAATAAATGTACAGTGGGAGATAGAGATATATGATTTTAAAAAGTAGCAATATCAATGACTAATGGTGGAGAATCTCATTCATTGCGATATTTCCAAAAGTTAGTTACCTTGACGGATATGTGATTCAGCTCGCAGCGCCGCAGATTATCCTTCAGATCTGTAAATTTTATTTATCGTGAGTCTACCGTATATTTAATTATGGCGTGTCTACCGTATACCTTGTGTGCTCTTCGCAGACTCATTCATCGTCCGTCGATACAATTCCTCGATCTTTTGCTTGTGCTGATGGACAACTGAATCAATCGATACTTGCTATTGGGATACGATATGTGCACATTTATGTCGATCGATAAAATCAATCAATAAATTAGACTACTTTGTAATTCTAGGTTTCAACCAATACAAGCAAGCAGACCACTCCCTCCCTACAAGTATCATGTCTCCTACAGTGCCCACGTATACCGTAATCTTTCCCTTCTACAGTACTTCATCTTCTACAGTAATACATGACATACCATTCAATTTGGCGACGACACTCTCGCCGTTCTGTTCGCACGCCGTCAGACTTGTCCTCAGATACTCGAGACCCGCTCGCGTCTGCGAGTTCTGTCGAGCGTACAGGTAAAGTACGAGGGCGCACACACCTTAGAGATTAAAGATCAGAAAGTCAAAGATCAAAGATCAAAAGAGCCATCGGAACAGTCATTGTTGAGCATGTCATAAGTTGTTTTCCTCCAAGACGATAATATCAACATTTTAAGAGCTAACTCTGTCATTACTGAAAGTCGAAGCACATAATCAACAGGTCACTCACAAGCAATGGCAGCCCGCCAGCGCAACGACGCAGTGGGTCGCATGCGAATAGACTTGCTCCTGCTGCTACTGTTGATACTGTTACTGCTGCTCATGCAGTGCTGCACGATGATGAAGTCGAGACGGTCGTGTGCTTAGATGGTCGTTGATGTTGTGATTGAGATGACCACCTGATGGGCATCTGAAAGACGAGACTCATTGGATTCGTTAATGATAGTTTATCGTCTCTTGGACAAGAGAAAGTAACGATATACAGAGAATAATATATATTGATTAAATAGGAAGAGCGACGAAAATACTGTAATAACTAGATCACAGCATTGATTTTAGGTTTTTTCATTTGCCTTCCGTGCCTACGCCATAACCTCCTCCGATGCGTCTGCGTCGTAACGGCGGAGGTTACGGCGTAGGCACGTAAGGAAAATGTAACAATGCATTAGAGATATGATGAGATAAGAGTGAGAATAAGGTATTTTAGTCAGGCAATGACGCAGTGTTTCAAGATGGAAAAATTATAGAAAGGAAAGGAAGAGCAGCTACCGCTAACGAAATAATAATAATAATAATAATAATAATAATAATAATAATTATTATTATTATTATTAAAGGAAGTACAGTAACCTTAATTAGTATCGACGTCAAGAAAATTGAGTACAACATTCACCATCACTTTGAACACCCGAACGATTCACAAACGAAAAGCAAACTTTAACCACCCCAAACGTCCATTTCCCTCTCATACCCACCAATCTTCGAAAACGGAAAACAGCTTGAAACCGAATATTTTAAACCAACGATCTAGAGATCTAGAGAACAAGCCACCACTTATGACCAAAAAAATTTAAATAACAGGACAAAGTTACAAACTTAATGCAACAAGCAGGAATCAAAGAAGAAGAAACTACGCAAGCGTGTACAAGGATCTAGATCGAATGTCGACCAATTTCAGGAATTAAGACTAGAAAATCTTTTAAATAAAATAAACAAATATTCATTTTTTAGATAAATATATGGCGTAGGTATATCGGGCGCATATAAATTATTATTATTATTATTATTAAATTCGTATAGTTTCAGAACTTAGCTGTCGTTATTGCTTTTTCTAAGATCACCTCAAATACTGGAATGTGGACATAGACCGTGTGTGTTCCATCAATCAATTAGTCTTATTCCTCTTCCTCCTCAATCTTCATCCTCATCCTCCCTTTCCTCGCACGCAAATTACTCTCCTCCATTACTTTCCCACTGATTCTTCTTCCTCTCCCTCTCCATTTCCCAGCCCCTTTCATCCCTCCAAACCGCACACACAATGCGCCATTAGACTAATCTTTCCTCTATTCCATCATAAATGGGGGAAAAAGTGGACAAATAGGGTCTCCCTTGCGTGTGCGCTCTTCGAGTCTACATGAATTCTCTGGTATTTTTTCCAGTCGGTAACCCGGTAAATTTCCAGCCTGGCCAACTGCATGGATCCAGGCTGGCCGACATAAAACACTCGGAAATGTGCACTAGTGTTCCGAGGGGAATACGATTCGAAACTTTCGAGTCCCAAATTCCAAAATCGACAATTTTTCGTCAAAATTCATCTAACACTTGAAGAGAATCAAACGGATAGCACGAGACACGTGCGAATTGTATGGCATGATCATTAGAGATTCTCCTCTCAGAGTCCATGTCGTCTCATATATCACGCTATCTGAGAAAATCGACATATGTGTGGTATTGACGAAAAATGAATTTTCCGATTTTATGTATGATAATTACAGGCTCCATGAGTGAAGTACATTGGTACTTGGAAATATCTTCCAATTGAAAATTCGCATCAGGGGGTGCGTTTGGTGTAGTTTGGCGCTGTTTCCTAATAAGTTTATTTCGAATCCAATCGATTCGGGAGTGGGCGTAATCGACTCCTTGGCCAATTCTAAGAAACTATTTCCGAGGAGAGTTTTTCGAGCAAAGGTCAACGAACGTTGGAATTGGAAAATAAATTACATTAAATTAATTCTCACTATTTTCCCATGGCGAACTACAATTTTTTATTTGCTTAATAGCTTCTACATGTCATTACACATCTTCAATTTAAAAAGTATAATTTTTTTAAAATTACAAGTTTGTGAACAAACCAATTTTGTTCGCTGTATTCAATTGTGGTGAGGATTGGCGAGGTTTCCTAAAAAGTTTATTTCGAAACCAATCGATTCGGGAGTAGGCGCATTCGAATCCTTGTCTAATTCTAAGAAACTATTACTAAGGAGAGTTTTTCGATCAACGGTCAACGAACGCTGATATTGGGAATTTTCGAAAAAAATGTTTACATTAAATTAATTCTCACTATTTTCCATAATTCTCTCTATGTTGAAGCGATTGAGCAAATAAAAAGTTTACATTCGCCATGGAAAATGGTGAGAATTAATTTAATGTAAATATTTTTTCGAAAATTCCCAATATCAGCGTTCGTTGACCGTTGATCGAAAAACTCTCCTTAGCAATAGTTTCTTAGAAATAGACAACGATTCGAATGCGCCTACTCCCGAATCGGTTGGTTTCGAAATAAACTTTTTAGGAAACCTCTCCAATCCTCACCACAATTGAATACAGCGAACAAAATTGATTCGTTCACAAACTTGTAATTTTTCAAAAATTATACTTTTTAAATTGAAGATGTGTAATGACATGTAGAAGCTATTAAGCAAATAAAAAATTGTAGTTCGCCATGGGAAAATAGTGAGAATTAATTTAATGTAATTTTTTTTCCAATTCCAACGTTCGTTGACCTTTGCTCGAAAAACTCTCCTCGGCAATAGTTTCTTAGAATTGGCCAAGGAGTCGATTACGCCCACTCCCGAATCGATTGGATTCGAATAAACTTATTAGGAAACAGCGCCAAACTACACCAAACGCACCCCCTGATGCGAATTTTCAATTGGAAGATATTTCCAAGTACCAATGTACTTCACTCATGGAGCCTGTAATTATCATACATAAAACCGGAAAATTCATTTTTCGTCAATACCAAGAAAAAAATCGGTTGTTGAATTCTCTCAGATAGTGTGTTATATGAGAATAGATTCAATAAGCAACCATTGCATATCAAAGTTTCCGTGGAATATAGTCATATGCATACGTGGTCGGGGTGAATCCCCATTGCCGTAAGATCTATCTACAATCTTGTACAAAAAGAATGTGTGAAAAATAAGCTCCTGTCGGAAACTCACAATGATTACAAAACAAAAGAATAGAAACATGGATAATACTGTTGACGAGGATTGGACGAACTCTGAATCCAGAACAACACAAAAGATTATCTGACAGATATTCTACAATGTTGTTCTTGTTTAATGAGGAAATGGGCGGAGCTTACGACATTATTCAAAAAATTTTAATGTATGCATTACTCTACATAGATGCGCTAATGATAGCAAACAGATCTAATCAATTAACAGTCGAGGAAAACATCAAAGTCGATTGAAATACCAAAGTTTTAACTAAGTGCATAGAGCATATATCTTCATCTCGAGAAGAGAAAATAAGAAGAAAAAGAAAAATGAGAAAACTCTCTACTTTCGAACACAACACTGCCACTTTCTCTTTTTCCTATTTGAGATTGTCGAACACGAGTTTGCAGTGTACCAATGCGCATATAATCTGTTCTACATGAACGAGGGTAGTGGGGGTAGGGGGGATTGAGGTCGGATGAATAATAGGAGAGTCGCGAACATAAATGGAGCTTACAGACAAGAGGAAGTTATTGAGTCAGTAACGATCGAAAACAATTGCAAATGTTGTGTATGTGCACGACCATACGTGGGCGCCAGTGTCGCTAGCGACAAGACCCACCCCCGGTTTTGGAACCCAACCCATGCGATTTAGCCAAAAAATCATTCAAAAAAAAGAAGAAAAAAGTGCCTCAACTTAAAAATGTCCCACCCGATATTAATTTCCATCGACAAAGGTTGCAAGCGTTTGTACGCGAATATTGTGACTACCGTAGCGCACAACATACTCTTCAGGAGTGCCCATATGAATCCAAGAAAGAATATACGAGATCAGCCAAGGATCAAGACATAGTCGAACTGGTGACTGATTACACTTGTGGCCACTGGCCGGCCGAACAAAGAACCATGAACGATTGGCCTACATATATTAGTAGCAGTGGAAAAAGTTGGATCGAACCGGCTATTGTACCAATCACAATGGTCCACAATCAATGCATGTCCTTTCTTTATGTCCAATTACTCTTCTTTTCTCTATTGAGCACACCACGACCAATGAGATGGATGAGATGGTTCATTTCGTCACGTAGAGAAGAGGACATATGTAGATAGATAAAGGAAGAAAACCAATGAGGAACAGAAAGCCGATTTAGGAGTGAGAGGAAATGGAGGAGGAGGAGGGAAATAGATAAGTGGGAGAGGGAAAAACGAGAGAGATAGGGAGAGAGAGACGAAGAGGACAAAGAGGGAGAGATAAAGAGAGAAATACAATCTGATTCCATCTCCTTTCATTTCGCGAAAAAAAAACGGCACGTCCAACAGCAAATCATTGCGTGGCACAAGCACCAAAACGGAGATCGATTATTGGTCCAATGATTAGAGAATCGTGATCGCTCAAAAAATATAAACGGTTATAATATACGGAAAAGGGAAGAGTACATCCCTTACTAATCAGGCTCCAACTGTACTAATCAGTAGCACGTACAGTATAGGTCATGCTAGTGAATCATATCTATAGGCGAGATGACAAACAACTGTCACCCCATGCACCAGCGTCATCTACAATAAGTTAGCCATAAGTAGCAAAGGACACATATAGGAAGAGAGGGCCTGTGACGTGACGAAGTCTCTCCCAATTGCAAGTCTCCTCCTCTTCTTCATCTTATTCTCACCCCCTTGAGTTAGAGATAGAGTGACGAAAGCGTGATGAAGAAGTATTCTTACTCCAGTAAATGAATGAGTGAAAAGAGCAGGTCTTGTAAGAGGGAGAAGATTTTCTTCAGGAGAAGAAGAGATTTATAAAATAATGAGAAAGAATGGAACAATATTCAAAACCCTTTACTTATTTACTCGCTTCTTTTTCGGATTCTGAGGACAACATTAGAAAAGGCTAGGGAAACTTGACGATTTTCCCACACGCGAACTGCAATAATCAATAACAACCCATGACGTCTACAGTATACCAATTTACCCTAGAATAAGTTGACCGACTAGTTCTGTCGCAGGCACTCGACCTCGTCCCTCAAATCTAATCAGTCATGCCTTGAGGGATGCGATGAAAGGCAGAAGAATTACGGAGACTATGAGGGGCAGCGTAAGAGTGACAACAGTAGAATGCTACATTCAAATGCCATACACGTAATGATATTTATGATTAATGTAAAAATATCTCGAGCCATGTTCTTCAAAGAGCTAGACATATAAGAGGATTATTAATTAGAGAATAACGAGGATACAGTCAGTTTCTAGAATATAATTATGATTATATGTTCACAGATATGTTATGAAAGATTAGGTTAAGCAAAAAGGTGTCATGATGACGGAGGCAAACTTCAGTCGCCTCGTTTCCGCACTATTGTTATTACCTGTCACCCATTGGTTTACACTAGATCGCAGAGATTCATAGTGTGGGAATTCAAATACTGAAAAGTAGAGGGTTAACTATCCCTTTAACTTGCTTTACAATTTTCAGCCGATAAAGAATATTGAAATGTCAAAATCGTGCAATCGTTATGGCGCAACCTCATATCCCGCACATTACTTGCTCCCACGACATTTTCCTTTAACGCACTGGCATTCGAGTGAGGGAGCATTTCAAATGAAAGAATTTGGTGAGCGAACGGTCCTTCTGTCATTCAACAAAGCGAAAATACCAATAAATTATGCCCGAAAGGTCACAAATGTAGTAATGTGTGTAGCACGGAGAGAAAAGGTCGAAAGATTCACTAGGGTAAATGTCTCTTCATTGTCAGAGATGACAACGACAATGACAGTGTAACAGGATACATGATACATCTTACAACATCATCTTTTCCTCAGATTCCAATCCACTGCCGCCTAGGGAGAGTCTAAATTTGAATCACAGATAGTGATAGCAAACAGTACAAACAATGAAACTGCAAACGAAAACTAGCAATTCTACTCGTACTCCGATCTGACCATCTCAAATTCACATCCGGAAATTTACCGGAAACACTACTCTTGTGAAACAATGCAAACATATTCACTGCATTGCACACTTTTCATCGAACAGTTAATAAAAATTGGAAAAAAAAGAAACTTAATCTAAAATTGTGCAAAACATAAGGTAGAAAAAAGAAAACTAGAAGCAGAAACAACTCCGCAGTAGTGTTTTATCGCAGTTTTCTTCTTTTCCGAGGGTACTAAATGTATCTCTTTCGATACTATTAGGATAATGGAATCGGGAAGGATTGGAGAAAGAGACGAAAGAACAGATGCATAAACGAAGTTAGTCACGGAGAATCTCCAATTAAATAGTGAGAGTTGGTCCAGGGAAAGGAAACATAATTAATAAGAAAAATTTGAGAGTTTGGTGTCACTAACAAGTTGCGAAGCGAAAACACAATTTATTTTCGTTTACGAAAAAAATATGTGAAAATTATATACGTGTATGCTTGTTAAGTCCTTGCTTCGTCCCCGTTGTCGTGTATTGTAGTGTAGTGTGGTGTGATGTAGTACAAGAGTTACTTCCTCAGATTTATTAGCCAGAGATGCGCGAAATTAGTAAATGCTTTTTTTGCGAAATAAAAAGTTCCGAAACCCAATATTATTTAAAAGCGTAAATGTGTGACCACCAATTTAAATCTATAGATGACATAAATCCGATAGAAGAGATACACTAGTTATAATAAGGGATGTGTTCAAGGCCGTGAGGAAAGACAAGTAACCCGTGGGGGCCAGCGTGAAGTGGATCAGGTGAGTTGCACTTTCTATTCGTGCAATAACACAAGGAATACGGTAGGTTTTATTAAAAAGTCCGCATCAACTTGGCCCGCATAACATAAACAATATATAAAGGTATCGATAAAAATATAAACTGATAAAGAAGAATGGAGATTCATAGGACTGGGAACATATGTGGGCGGAATTGCCGCTAGCAACAAGGCCAGCCACTAGATTTTTCCAAAATTAACTGAAAATGAAAGCGATTTAGCCAAAATTTATTCATTTTTGCACCCGACCCATCCGAATTTCCAGCGGCAAAGGTTGCTCACGTATGACTGGGAAGATAGTGGAATGAAAAGAAGGGATGGCGCGAGAATCAAAATGATCGGTAACTTATCATGTAAATATCGAATTACACGAGGATAAACATATGGTCTGGAAATCATGAAAATACACTTTTCAAACATATGAATAAAGACAAACTCTATTTGGTGTGGGCAGTATCTAGAAGTGAAAATCTCTCAAAAACTAATGTTAATCAAGGAATATGCCGACTGCGACAAATAATCACCCGAATAATGCAGCATGCATTGAACGGAAAAAATGTTAGGAACAATACAAGAAGTCTCAAAGAATGCTTTCTGACGGATAACTCGCCTATGCGGTGACATTGTTTCCACACCGTATAACAAAGGATAATAGAGCTCTAACATTATTTCAAAGAGCTATATCATTCACTTTTTATTGCTGTAGCACACTTATATGTGATTCGTTTGGAATTTGAGGAAACGTGTCCGAATAGTAGCGAAATGTAGAAATAAAAATTTGAATAGAATTAATGAAAGACCAAAGATCAATCAAGAATATGCAAATAGTATAAATATGTCCAGTGGGAATATTGTGGCAAAGTGTCATTGGGGCGCACTAATGACTTGGCGGAAGAAAATTATTTGATTCGAAAGCGCGCCGTTGATGTGCATGTATCCAGACAGGAGACATCCCACTTGAGCGGAGGAGTGCGTGCGTCGCGTGACTGCCTGGCGCGTCGCGGTCCGAGATAGTGTGACGGGCGACGAGTAGGCAGAGAGTCAGAGAACAATGAGACACTGTGCGGAGTGAAGAGTACGCTCACGAAAGCGTGAAAAACGAGACATCGAAGGCCAGAGAAAGAGACAGAGTGTGTGTATATCGTGAGAATCATCCATAATCATAATCAATAATGTGACGGATGATCGGATCTGTTATCATATTGATTGATAAGATTAGATCAAGTGATGGATAATTAGAATGAGAATGTGTCTCTTTATCTTCGATGTTCCAACCTGTTCGAATTGTTCCTTTTCCCCCTCTTCATCACTAACCATCATTTTCTTGTCCACCCATCGTTCATTTGCTACTATTTCCCTCGATTTGACCGGACAATACTTTTTATATCTTGTGACCATTGCAAACCTACCACACATATATTCTCAACCACCTTCATCAGACTTTTCTAATTTTTTATCGTCCTTCTCGAACCTTCTTCTATAGGTCTGCCGCCTGTTCAAATACTCCCGCCTCTGTCTCCATTCTTTGCAGATTTTAACGATAGCAATATAATAGTTCTGGACGCTTGCAGGATATGCTCTTGTAATCGAATGGTTGTATAAGTAGAACGGAACAAAAAGTAGAAATCATCAGCAAACAACTACAACCAAAAGAACTCTGAAGTCCGTCTTCTGTTCGAAGACGACGCCCACAAGTCACGACGACCATCTTCGAAACCGACAACGACGTCACCATACTGCCCCGGGTCGGTTCGCGCGCCGCCTCAGCAGCCACAATTATCAACGAGACTGAATTTCCGTCACTAGGCGTCCGGGGTATGCAAATGTTTCATTTAAATTTCCTTGCCATTTGGCAATTTACATAAACAAATTCTCAACAGAAGCGTTCATTGTTTGATTGAAAACAGAACGTTAAAAAGCTAGGAAACGACGAAAGAATGGATGATGGTTGGTTATGAATTTGTAGTTTGCTCTGTTTAGAAAAGGTTACATTATTAATATAGCTCTTCTTTTTTCTTTGACTTTCGCACAATCAAAAGTCCAAAAGTCTTTTTTCTCTTATTTCCCATAAAGAAAATGTTGAATGACTCACGAATCAATCTGTGATCGTTGTAGCAACGCCTCCTGGAGGCTTCTCGCCGTTGCCGACGTCTAGTGCTCACTCGCCCGTGCCTTATGGCTCGCTCTCGCAGCAACACCGAGCTAATTATGGTTTGTTGATTATACAATTGTACTTGACCACTTTAAAATCCGAAAGAAACAATCGTGATGAAGGAAAATGGAAGAAAAATACGAGCAAAACTCGGCAGCGAAATAGATTTAAAACATACAATCGATTGCTGAATTTCAAGTACAGTATACCACGTAAATCGTGTTGGGACGAGGTTTTAAATTTCATTTGCTGATAAGGTTACTTAACATTAACTTTTTTCGCTATTTTAACGCGATTACCGAAAAAGTAACAACTCGCGCGACTCGAAGGCGTCGCCAATTAACTGATCGATCTGGTTCGTAGTCTGTATTCATGCAAATTTTACTATGTCATAATTAATTTACTCTTTTTAACCGTCTTTATTTTCGTTCCAGCGAATCTTATGCGTGGCGTCGACGTCGCCATGACGAACAATGCAGAGTTTCACATACAGAACGAGGACTTTCCCGCCTTGCCCGGTGCCAATCTTGACAGTTCCCAGGAAAACGTCCTCATGGTTCGTTTTTTTTTGTCCAAGTTAATTTAATTTGACTAAGTATGCAAATCCTTTCATTAATACATGAAACAAGATGCATTACCTCTCTCTATGGCCACGTGTTTTTTCTCGCTTACTCTTCTCCTTCATCGACCAATAACTAATCGTTCACTCCTTTTCCTTTTCTCTTTCTCTTCTCTGTCTAGCTTATTACTTTCACGCACGACACTACTAGGAATAGATGGTCACTGATAAAACCCAGCCATCGCCCCTTCCAACCAAACATATTTCCCCCCTCCAAACACGGCCCATACATTATCCTCGCCTTTCGCTCTGGAATCATTTCCCAATTTGTCAGCATTTTCATGTTTTACTTAACCACTTTCGAAATGCACGTTGTTATCGACGCATTTGACGTGGTTGTTGACATAATTAACGGTTAGCGAGCACTAAACTCTATTCTCATCGTTGCTTTCCTAGAATATTCTATGATCGATCCGTGCACAGTTCCACTTTCCCTTCACTATTTCGCTCTATTCACGTTTCCATATTACTCACCCGCAACAATTCTTCACATAGGTCGAATAGCTAGGTTATCGGTTTTCAAAATGCGGTCAGGTTTTTCGATTTTTTGCAAATTTGGCTCAAAATGCGGTCAGGTTTTTCGATTTTTGTGAAATTTTGGCTCAAAATGCGGTCAGATTTTACGATTATTTGGGAAATTTTGGCTCAAAATGCGGTCAGGCTTGGTGCTTTGTAACATACTTTTCGATCTATGATTCTTCATCTTCATACACTCATCCAAACAAATATCGATATTTTTAAGTATTATACATTTTCAATACCCTCGCCGTTATTTTTATATAGTGTGTGTGTGTTTTTAGCATCTTTTCGCATCAAGTGTCTGAAAATGAGCCATATATGGTGGGTCAATCCTCACATTACGAGGCTATGACAATGTATGATACAAACAAATATCGATTAATTTTTTAGTTATGCCCACTGTCCGCGCGACGCTAGAAATTTATGATCGGCTTTGTAACCAACTCTAGTTCTCACTATCTATCCACGTTGCTGATGCAGATCTATAATAATCTTGTACATCTGTTTATATTATTAATTTAATCATAGTAATATATTTGACATTTCTTAAGCCGACGGTAAACAATAATAGTTCAATTGTGGCATATTAATAGTCGATGACATCATAGGTACCTTCCAATCTCTCTGCACATTTATTATTCTTTATCACTGCAAGTTTAATTGGGGGGGGGGATCACAAACATTGCAAACATCTCACAAATACGCCCCTTCGATAATCATTTATAAGTATATTTTTATTTTATGCATTTTACAAGAAAACACTGTACATTCATTGAGTAGGCCCATCCGAACATAGATGATGCAATTAGTTTATATTAATTATAAGCATTTAAATAATCTCTAGCGAGTCAGCTTTTGGTTTACGAATTTTAAATGTTTTTTTTTGTTGTTTTTTTAAAACAAATCTGCGGTTCCATCTGAGAATGATTCATATTCTCACGGTTTGGAAGATTTAGAAAAATCGTTATTTGTTGCTTAAATTGTGATCTTTCGCATAATAAAAAAGCCTTATATAGTGAGTAGATCCTGAAAATGGGCCGTATATAGTGGGTCGATCCTCATATTATGAGGGTATGAAAATGTATGGTGGTATACAGTGCCGGTTTGGCACCCTTGAGTGAGTCAATAGATTGTGGCCCCCATCAGTGTGTTCTTTTTCACGTTAGCGCACAAACTGTGCAATGGAAGGGAGGGATAGAGATAGAGAGAAAGAGAAACGTACAGACAGAGTCACCCCCTCCACTCTCAACTATTCCATCCTAACCCCTACACTACTTCTCCTCCTCCGACTTCCCTCCTCTTCATTTCATATCGATTTTCTCGCCTGTCTCATTGCTTTTGCAAAACTCTAATTTCCGGTTTGCGAACTAGAGAAAATCAATATTGTGCGGGATGACGCATGGTATCTGACAGGTTAGTCAGGGACAGTGAACAGTGAAATAATAATGGTTTGTAGAGGCGGTCGATCAACCTTAACCTTCCCTAATGTGCAAGTGTATTTTGTTCGGTATCGGAAATTGGATTAGGCCCATTTATTCTTAATTTTAAGTGTGTATGTTTCTATGAGTAACTTTCTAGTTGTGCATGAGAGTATGTTGAGAGGCCTAATAACCGGTTGTGGTCGCGGTTCCTTATGAATCGTTACATTTGCCTTACGTGCCTACGCCGTAACCTCTTCCGCCGCGTCTCCGTCGTTACGGCGTAGGCACGTAAGGCAAATGTAACGATTAATAATTTTCCAATCTGTCGATCATTACGCTCTTTTTTTGGTTGTCCTCCTTATACTCGTATCGTTCATCTGTCCTATCTCCCTTTCCATGTAGAGTAAGGGGGGTAATTTGACGATATGAGTAGAGTTACTCTCCAATGGAGTCTACTACTCATCTCGTGTCACACTATACATATGGAGGGAAATCATAGTCAAGGTTCAGTATGGAGAGTATGTTGTAGAGAGAATCTTGCCCAAACATGCGTCACACATTTTCGGTGCCTTTTTGTTTTTGAATTTTGTTATTTAGTGGATCAATTTAAAAAAAAAAACATTATTTTTCGCTTTGGTTTTTTTCTGATATTTCGCATAAAAAATGAGCCTTGTATAGTAGGACGTTCTTCACTTTGTGAGGGTGTGAAAATGTATCATGGGGAAGTCAGCGGTGGGAATATTTCGTTGATCTAAATGTCTGACTTTTCGAAAACATTTCGAAATTGGTTTTTTGTGCAGTGACTTGAGCAGCGCTTATAACATATGTACACATTTGTGTCAAGTAATAAACTCATTGCCTGGTAGTTTGAGGTTTCACAACTCCTAGTCTGGAATTTCCTCATTCTGATTCTCTTTCTTTCGCTATCTCTCTCTCTCTCTCTCTCTCTATCTCTCTCTCTCTCTCGCTCTCTCTCTCTCTCTCTCTCTCTCCCTCTCCCTCTCTCTTCTCTCGCCCACTCCCATTCCTTTTTTCTCACTCATTCTCTGTTCAATTTCCTTATTTGTCATTTCTATCTCTCCATCTTCCCCTTTCCCTATCTCTTCTCTATCTATTGTCTCTCTATCTATCCACTTCTTCATACACCTATAGTTATTTCATTTTATTTATTTATTCCACAAAAATATATATTAATGAAAATAAATTAAATTATCTTTATATATATTTTTCTTTATCGATAAGCATAAAAAGAGATAAATCGTGATTAAAATTATCGAGTCGATAATATCGACCTAGAAATGTTTATTACATCATTGATGAAGTTATGGGGGCAGATGATCTCGTTCTCCTTATATTCTATAGTTGTTTCTATAGATTCTAATAGGCATCCTCCTCCTATCCCCCCTTCTCTCGTCTCCTCTCTTCTCGTCTGACGTAGCTCTCCTAGAGAGACCTTCCAGTCCTCGCCCATTCGATCTTCACCCTCTTTTCTCCCTCTAACTCTCTACCTTTCTCCCTCTACCTCTCCCTCTAACTCTCTCCCTCTCTCCCTCTACCTCTCCCTCTCTCTCTCTCCCTCTCCCTCTCCCTCTCCCTCTTCCTCTACCTCTCATTTTCTATCTCTATATTTCCCCTCTCCTGTTTCCTCTCGTTCCTTTGTGCACCTCTCTCTCAATTGACTTTGCTCCTCTACCTCTTCCTCTTCTTCATCTCTATTCATATGCTTTGCTCCTCTTCCACCTCTCTCCCTCTCCCTCTCCCTCTCTCTCTTCATCATGTATATTGTGCGTATGTATATGTGACTGACTCATGTCATTATCTTTGAATCTCTTCATCATCCCTTCTCTCTCTCTCGTTCCTTTCTCTGCACCAGCTTTTATTGTGTTTCACTCGATCTATGTATTCCCCCCCCCTACCCATCCCTGCATGAGTTTGGTGTGTGATTTTTGAACAACACTGTGATAAGAATCGGTGAGCATACATTGTCATATCCCTCATAATGCGATAATCGACCCATTATATAAGCCTCTGTCTTATGCGAAAAATTATAATTTAACTAACAAATAACGATTTTCCTGAGCTTTCTAAGCCACCATATTTCGAAAACCGATCCTCTATATAAAAAAAATTCTGTGAAGTCGCCGAAAATGTGTGATCGTTGAGAGATCTTTTGCACTTTGGTTCAGTTTGCTCCTGTCACATTTACCTTTATCATCACGACAGATTATGATAAAGATCTGTACTATTTTGTAGTTTAAATGAGCGTTAATAATAATAATTTGTATCTTTAACAATGAGAGGACATTGGTTCCGTTAACCTTCTTCTTTGACGTACGTGTGTTCGCTTACTATCACTAATCTCTATCTATCCCTCACCTTTCTATATTTCTCCTACCTCCTTTTCTTTACCAACTTAATTCTCTCTATCAATATTTATCTATCTATATTTCTAATTTTCTTTCTCTATCCTCCATCTCCTCTTCTTCCTCTATTCATTCTCTATCTTTGTCGTTTTTTGGTGTCCAGAGAGGGGGAAATTTCCTATTCCCTCTTTATTCTCTCTCTTTCTCTCGCTATCTCTCTCCCCCCTCTCCTCTCTCTCCCTCTCTCTCTTTCTCCCTCTCTCGTTCCTAGCATTCAGCAAACGCAAAATGGAAACTGCTCGTTTCTTCCCTTCCCCTTCTCTCCCTCTCCCTCTTCACATTTGCCGGTGCCTTCTTTCCCTTCTTCTTCTCCCCGTCTACTTGTCTTTCCTTCCGTAGACTTGCCCCTGCAGCATGAGCTCTAGTCTCTTCTCCACTGTTCCTTTCATAGATATCTCCTAGAGTATGAGTCTCCAGAGGACAAACTTGTGCTCGATAGCAGTGAGTAGGAGTGGACTAGTGAGATGTGTGAAAGAGATCATTTTAACACGTTTTTGTACTTTTGACTCTTTTATCTATCTTTCCCATGCCTATTTTGATTTGTATAATAATAATTATCGTTTGATTAAATGCCTAGATTATTGATTAATTAATATTAAAATCAATTTATTGATTGATTTATGAATGTATTGATTGATGGTCTCTCCTCTTTACAGTCATCGCACAGCGTTGCTTCGACACTCGAATTGGGCAGTGACGTGTGCGGGGGTGGAGGAGGAGTTCCATCTGGCATGACTGCGTCATTAAATGTCAGTGGAATAATAATAATAATAATAATAATAATAATTTTATGCGATTGAAATTTGTATTCTATTAATTAATTGGGTGGCGCACTTAAAACAGTGGGAAATGGCGAGTTTACAGGGTCTAAAAAGGACCTGGAAAAAAATTGAATTCGCTTGCGTGAAAAAGGGACGGGAATTCAAATTCTGACTTTCCAACTGCGATTTTCTGCGGTTTAAAAAAAGAATGTTAAGTAGGAATTCAAGTTTCTACGCTTCATAAAAAAATGAAATTTCTGCTTTTTTTGATTTTTTATATCCACAGAAAATCGCAGTTGGAAAGTCGGAATTTGAGTTCCCGCACCTTTTTCGCCATTGTGAATTCAAATTTCGAGTTTCCGCTTCGGTTTTCCAGTGTACTTTTTTGACCCTGGAAAAATTTTGCTGTTTTTTTTGTCTCGCCATATATATTGCCAAGATATGAATTGAGTGGGTAATGTCTTTGGTGCGATACTCAGCTGGTTCTGTCTGAATCCACTTGTTGTCCTGTCTACTTACTACCACATAGAATAATATTAATAGATGTACCAGTATAGGTTTTTTAAAAACATTTACGAATAGTAGTGGAAAGTGATTGGAATTCCTCCTGTAGTAGACGAGTTATAGGAGTAGGAAAGATTAGTATAGGGGATTGTGATAATCTTTGAAGTTGTTGATACTGAATAGTGATGTTGATTAAAAGGGAGCCGGGAGGAAGAGGTTATTTCGGATGAAAGATGAGGAGAGAGGGAGAGGGAGAGAGGGAAGAGAGAGAGAGAGGGAGAGAGGGAAGAGAGAGAGAGAGAGGGAGGGAGGGAGGGAGAGAGGGAAGAGAGAGAGAGAGAGAGAGAGAGAGGGAGAGAGATGCCTTCTATTTCTATCCATGATGTGCATGGGTGTCTTTATGTTCCTTCCAGTTCAATTGGATATTCTGAATGAGAAGGGAAAGGGGAAATGAAATGAATGAATGAATGAATGATGACATCTTTGGAATGATGGAGGAGTATGGGATGGAAATAGAAGAATAATGAGAGAATGAAGAACAGATGAGGAAATTTTTGATCTAGGACACCCTCATACATTTTCTGCGCTCTCACCGAATTGTCAAGCGATTGACATTGAGCGATGTAGATGACCTCTGGTATTTCGAAACTTAAAGTCTACTTAAACTACGTCACAGACTTAAAGTAGACTTTAAGTAAACTTAAAGTGAAAGAACATTTGACGAAATGCATTACAGTATACCACACCACTTTAAGTAGACTTACGTTTCACTTTAAGTAGACTTACAAGTCTACTTCAAGTGAAAACTTTAAGTAGACTTTAAGTTTTGAAATACCAGAGACTGAAGAGAATGATTGTATGATGTGTTAAAGGAATCAATAAAGTATCGTCAAGACTGATCTTTGATCTCTCGTTTCAGCAAGAGCAGGGAAGTATCGATCGACCTCATGAATTGCCCAATCAGGAGGGGGGCATCATCACTCATGCCAATGGTTTGTTTTTGATATTTTGTTTGATCTTTGATCTTTGTTTTCACCCGACTACTTTAATCCTAGTATAAGTAGTAGTCTTTGGATGTATGCCGATGTATCTGCGAAATTAGATCTAGGCTGTGCTTCACTGAGTCTTCTGGATGACTTGCATGAATAATTTAAAAATAGTAGTAATAATAATGATGATAATAGAGATAATAATAATATTATTATTATTATTATTATTATTATTATTATTATTATTAATGGTGATTTCAGGACACGTGACAGGCATTCCTCCCTCCATGTTGGCTGATCAATTCGGTATGACTGGTCTGCTGACGTATCTCCGACAAGCCGAGCAGTCCAATATCGTCAGTCTCGCTCTCGGAACAGATCTCACCACACTCGGACTGAATCTCAATCTCAACGAGTACGGTATTGCGGATTATTGATTTATATTTGTGTTTATTGATTAAAAAACGGAAAATATGAAACTTTGGTGATAAATTGTGAGAGAAAATATTGACAAAACTTCACAAGAGTTTTTTTTTTGTTAGCGTAAATAAGCCTCGAATACGGCAGTGGTATATTTGATTATTGTCTATCTGTCTTGGAAGAAAAACAAATTAAAATATGAGCTTTATTCCATTAAATTTGAAGTAGAATTAATAAGCTCAGTTTGAGATTCGATTGCGATTTATATATATGATAATACTTTATTATGCGGGTACGTAATGAACAATACATTTTAGGAACATACAAAAAATGGTTGAATACATAATTTACTTTGCCACAACGGGATTGCATATGAATAGTAGTGGAGATCGGGATAAAACTACGTATAATTGATTTAATTGAATTACTGAACGATTTAGGATTGGGGCATATAATGGAGCTGTTCGGGAGAGTGTTCCAAATATTTATAATATGGTTTGAGAAGAAAGGAGTGGATTTGCAAGGGTGCTTTCGGAGAATACAATTGTGTCTACGACATAAGTGTGCGCGTGAAAGCCAATTCTTTTTGCACATAGCCTTGCCTCGCAAAAAAAATTGGAAAATGTCCACTCAAATCTGCAAAAAAATGGCAATGCGCATAGCCTGTCCTTACAGTTCCCCGGTTTGCTTTCAGCCTTTCCCCCAGCGTGCAAACCTATGGTCTACGGGAGATTCTAGAGGGTGATTATAAAAGAAAGGAGGGATTGTCTACTAACATGCAACCATCCACGAGATTGTTGAATTCTTGTTGCATAGTGGGTTAATGTTGGTATGAAACTTGAATTCAACAATGAAAATCTCCTATTATGAAATAACTATTTTACTAGAAGTATACAATTGGACTACTACTAATGGTAGAATTTACAGACGACATTTGTACACGACGTTTGGTGGTCCATGGGCGGACTTTCCGTGTCGTACGCAAGATCTCGATGCTAAGGTATTAATAATAATAATAATAATAATAATAATAATAATAATAATAATTATTATTATTGTTCAAATTTGTTTGAAGATAGAGTTTTAAAAAAATCTAGTCATTTTGGACGCTGAATGGAACGGAGTAATTTTGTTCGTTTATGGACTTATATATAGTAAATAAATATTGTTTATTTATTTTTATTTATTTGATAGATTGATTCAGCAGGTGCCCGATGAGTATCTGACGAATGCGACCATCCGTGACAAACTGCCCAACATCAAGTTGAATAAGCTGAGCGAGGTGAGATTCGGATTATCTGTAGTCTTGACATTCTGGAAGATTCCTTATCACGGGTGTATCAAATAAATAAAAAAAAATAAACTTATGGCATAGGTCGAATAGCTAGGTTATCGCTTTTTAAAATGCGATCAGGTTTTTGAATTTTGGGAAATTTTGGCTAAAATGGGGTCAGGCTTTATACTTTGTAATATACTTTTTGACCTATGATGGAAGCGGGAGTTTTATGCAATAGTTTTATGTTTTATGCAACAATGACAATTTTACTTGGAGTGCTCTGAGTCACATTTGAGTAAATAATATTAATAATGATACTTTATCCTGTCAGCATATTATATGCAGAGGGGGCCAAAACAGGGGGAATCTTCTTATCCTTTCGTCTCTGAGAGAATTCATCTCCATTCGAGAAAACGTCCGCATATGAAACTTGATTAAAATAGTCAAACAATTTGAGTAAATTTTGCCTGTTAATTTATAAGTTGTAATAAACCGTAACCCAACATAATCTACAATAGCCTACCTACCGTAACTCGGTTCGGTTGGTCAGATGGCTTCGTGTGGGTCAGAGTAAGCATATATGAGCCATGTGAGCTAGTCATGTTTGAAATTTCCTAAAACGTCTGAATCTCAGGTCTATTCTCCAGTCTAGCTTATCGGCTTTTTACTTATTTTGATATATATATAAATATGATAATTGCAGGATGTGCTCTTCTTCCTCTTTTACAACTGTCCCGGCGAGGTGTATCAGATGGCTGCTGCTAGTGAATTGTAAGGGATTTTATTTTATTTTAGATAATATTATTATTATTATAAACTTATACCAGGGCTGTGCGGCATGGCCATACTCTGGTATACCGCGCTTATGCAATGCCGAAAACAGCATGAAAACTTGTAACCCGTTCGGCATGAATCTAAAAGTTTTATAGCAAAAAAGATTCTTTTGAAATATTAAGTTACGCTTCTAACATGCCGGTGTGGAAATCATCCTATATTTTGCTGCTCGTTCAATCTTGTTATCCGATTTAGCTAAACAAGCTGTTCAAATTGTTATGCCATACGCTGAAAAGATAAAAATCATCCAAACGCCATTAGTATTATTGATTGATTGATTATTTCTTTTGACAGGTACGGTAGAGACTGGCGATTCCACAAGAAAGAGGGCGTCTGGCTGACGCGGTCACAGTACGGTGGAGTCAAGGTACGGTGGACATTTGAGAGATTATCGATTGGCTCGCTGTAATGAATTATTTATTCATTACCGCCTTTTTTATTCAGCATTCATGTTTATATTGCGTTTATATTCTATAATAGGTTGTAGAAACATCCTGCGCACATCCTTGCCTGCCTTTCTCTTCCCCGATTTGCGCACAGTTTATATATATATATATATATATATATATATATATATATATATATATATATATATATATATATATATATATATATATGCCGTATGCCATATATAATATATATTTTTGTTCAACTCACATTTTCAGAACTATAAACTTACCAGTACTTGTTACAAAATTGCTCCGCTAAAATTGTTTTTTTAAAAACTTTTTAAATCGACCTACCATTTTTCGAAACACGACCCACTACATAAAAAAAACAATGGGGATGGTTCCGAAAATGTATCTACAGAATTAGTGTGTTAAATATAGTAATAATAATAATATTGATTTTCAGGAACAAACATCGACGTTTGAGCGAGGCAGCTACAATGTTTTCGATCCGTTGCAGTGGCGAAAGGTATACTGTAGTTCTTTTAAAAAATCCAATATTCATTTTCCCATTTTATCATTAGCAATTTGTTGTCTACTGAGGTGTGATATCATGGTGGTTTTCTGCCAAAGAATAATGCAACATCAACTTGTTTTCTCTACCCATTTACAAAATAATAATAACAATAATAATAATAATAATAATAATAATAATAATAATAAAGCTGTCTTATTGTATGATTTTCAGATTCCTAAGGATATGCGACTAGAGTATCGTGAGTTGGAGGAACGACCAAAGCTTCCCTCCAACGCCTCATCATCGGGAACCACGGGTGCCTCAGTTCCCGCCACTGGCCCCGGTGCCTCGGTCATGGCCGTGACCGCGCCTGGTGCACCGGCTGCAGGTCCGCCCGCGTCCAATGGTGGTCTACCATCGTCAGGAGCGTCGAGTAGAGTGCCCTCTCCACCACCACCCAATGGTCCCCTCTAGATCCCCATACGAGAGATAGTAGTGTACTACACGAGAGTCGAGAGAGTATTGATTGATTAATTGAATTATCGATTGATTGTGTGTGAGATAGAGATCAGATACCATTGATTGAACGAAAGGGTTGCGTCTACAGTATCCTATCCTATACCGTACCGTACCCATCACGTTCGACACCGGGATTGAGACCACGTGCGTCCATCGTATACCAACCAACCACCACCCTTGGCACATATATAGTAGCTTACACAATATTATGTATAGTAGAGTAATTTTTGTGTGAATTAAATATCCCTAAACTGCTGTACTCTCTTTCCTCCTCCTCCTCATCCCCTCTATATACATATAGCATTCCATCTCGATTCTCTTCCTGTTGTTGTTTCCGTGTTGCCCCGCCCTCCCAGGCTCCGCCCATCGGTTTTCCCTGTTTTGCCCACAACCCGCGTACTGTACTTGTTAGCTATGGCCCCGCCCACTTTATTGGTCGACACTCACCCACCCACCCACAATCTGCATACACACATACCGTATACTATTATCGATTGATTTAATTGTATTGATACTTTCTTTACGAATACGGAGTCATCATTGCGTCCACGATCTTCCTCATTCGTGCTGGTTTTTTTCTTCATTGTCCTGTTTTTTCCCCTTTTCTTGTGTCTTTGTTTGTCTGTCTGTCTGTCCCGCCATCCATATTGTCTGTAATTTGTCTCTTCCACTCTCAATAATCTCTCTCTGTCTCTCACGAGCGGGTACGTGCATTATTATTATTATTCTATTATATATTAAGTATATGATGTATGTTTGTTTTTTCTTCTTCTTTGGCTCTCGCCCTTCCGAACACACACACGCAAACTAGTCGAACACCGCACACAAACACGAACACCTCCGGCGCCAGCTCATACTGTATACCGCACACGATCCGTGCCAAGCCCCGTTCAGGAAGGCACACTCGCTTCTCGGTTTCAGTTCTCACAGTATGTAGTACACACACACACAAGTATGATTATTGACTTTTCTGTCGTTTCTCGTTTATCGATCATTGTTGTGCCTCTCGAGCTCTCAATCAATCAATAATCCAGTCTATCTATCAATCTCTCTCTCACTCTCCTCATTCACTCTTCTCTCATGGGTTCCTAAGACATTTCTTTCCAAATTTGCATACACATAAATTTTAAATCGGCATTAATAAATATTTCTACAGTATCCATCCACAAGTTTGTTGTATATAAGAGACCTTGTCTGTCAATTTGCGCACGTGACAGAGTACGGTAGAGTGTACGGTAGGTTGAAGCACTGTCCTCGTTGGGTTCCTGTAGCTTTGGTCGTATTAGTCCCCGTGGTTTTTTCGAAAGCTTTTTAGAGGGCTGGCGATGGTCGCTGTGCGACTATTGACTGGGTTATCACTAGGGTTATTGTAGCGTATTCACTTTAATGCAGTCCTCG
The DNA here is from genome assembly GCA_943737045.1 of Parapristionchus giblindavisi. Lineage (NCBI taxonomy): Eukaryota > Metazoa > Nematoda > Chromadorea > Rhabditida > Diplogasteridae > Parapristionchus > Parapristionchus giblindavisi. The sequence goes on along the minus strand of CALSFV010000271.1, from coordinate 214,570 downwards.
TATCGATCTTTGATCTTTGGCCTCTTATCTCTCTCTCTCTCTCTCTCTCTCTCTCTCCTTCAATTGGACCATCGTACAACAAGTACCACCCCTTGAACACCCCACCCTGTCCAATCATTCATTTTTTCATCTTTTTTCTGCAGCTCTTCTGATGTAACTTTCCTGTACCTGCTCATTGTTGGCGTTGAAGTAAAAATCAATAATTTTATCTACCGTATTCTCAAGAGTCAATTGGCAATCGCGGTGGTGTATACAAAGTATGTACAAGTAACAGTAGTAGTAGTAAACGTCGTCCGTCTACACCGTATTAGGCGATGATCAGCATGACAACTAGGGCGATGGAGCACGCGGCGCACACGGAGATCGCGATGAACACACACGTTAACCGAATTGCGTGAACCTGACAATCAGAGCGTGGTTTGATTGGGGTGGCGGGAGATTTGAATTTGAGAAGATACGGTACCTGCATGATGTTCTTTTCGTGCACTCGCATCTTCGAGTCTACGATACCCATGACGATGAAGAGGATGAAAATGGTCGCGACCGGAATGAGCGAGATGACCTGAGGTTATGGTAGATTGTACTGTGATTACGGTATTAAAAAAGAAGTACAGATTACTGTAGATAGCTACATATAAGGATATGGTATTTGGTACTGTAAGTGAAGTTTACCAGTTGTGGCACGTAGTTGGACCACACTTGGAAGTGGAAAGATGCGATTGATATGGCGGTTACTGTAAGCAAGGAGTACGGTATCTAACGGATACTGTAAGCAAGGAGTACGGTATCTAACGCTCATTGATCTTTATTGAACACAAAACATTAAAACTGATCATGAGCATAAATAACATTAAAACTGATCATCGCAGAGAAAAAGATGAGCTTGAGGTCTCACAATGTGCTATGGTTCAAAAGTCGAGAAAAGAAAAGAAAGGTAGCCTCTTTCTCCCCTTTTTGCTCACTTTCACGCCTTTTCTCTATCATCTTTTCATGAGTTTGAAGAGCTCATTAGAATTCATAGTTATTCGAATTCCATAATAAGCGAGATAAAGAAAGATGAGGATCTTTGCCACTTCCTTATTGCTTCATTCATTCATTATTCTTGATTTTAACTGATGGATAAATAAATAAGTGAAACCTATTTCTCACCTGCCAGAATGAACGCTGTCACTCCGATCATTCGATGAACCCAGTTGAAGATGGGTCGTCGGGGATTCTGGGGATCGCATCTAAACAGGAGACGTTCTGGTATTACTGTAACCAACGGATACGGTACCTCAGGATGGAAATGAAGGGCTGCGCCCACGCAAGCACTACAGAGATGATGCCGACTGCAATGTATGGATTAAAGGTTGCTACCATTTCCCGGACCCGGAGAAAATCCCGGTTCCCGGATATCGTACCGGTGGAGTGGGTTATGATCCAGTCATTGCCCTTAGATCCGACGCCGGTCCACTTCCATCCCGTCATGATAAAGATACAGACGAAACCGGCTATCATCAAGCAGATACCGAGGATGTTTGACATACGGTGAACCTGAAGGAGGGGTTACTGTAGATACTGTAGAGGGATACTGTAGATACCATATCCTATGAGTTCGGTTGCTTGTTCATTTTAAATATTTAAAATATTTTTTGTGTATGCTCTGTTCAAAATTGCGAAAAGAAAAAAAAACGCCAAAGAAATCTCATCCAGTTTTTTTCATTATTTCTCTTTTCTTTTTTTCGTTTTTTTGTTTCTTTTCGGGACATTTGAACTCCCCGTAAAAAATTTGAGACATAATGAAATCTTGCAGCAAATATTGCACTTTATAGGAAATGTATGGAGCTTACAAGCTTATAAGCTTAGCTTGTTAGAAAGAAGGCTTACATGGAACCAAATAGCCAGACCGAATGGCTTATTGGTAGGCCAATGTGCACGAAGGAATCGAGCGAATAGAGCAGCCACTGGTATGGCGAACAACCACGCAAGCACCATCAGTGATCCTTAAAGGGACTTGGTTCAGTGGGGGGGGGAGAGTAGGCGGAGTCTAACCGTGGGCCTTGACCAGTTTGGTGTTGGTGTCGTCCCCTTCATCGACGGTGGTGGAGAAGTCAGTCTTGATCGAATTCTCGTAACCATCGTGAAACGTCAAACCTACAAGACATTTTTTTTCCCAAATATTTCTTTTTTTTCACGGATTTTCAATCAAATTTCAGTTTAAAAAGTTTAAAAGTTTGACTTTAAAAAGAAAATAAGTAATTATTAGCATTACTTATTTTCTTTTTAAACTGTGCTAAATATGCTAATTTTTACGATTTCTATTTTATAAATTCATTTGTCTTCTTTAGGAGGAATGAAATGAAAGTGTGACCATTAGCATCTGTAGGACCGTAAGCAACGATGACATAGTACTCCTTCCCCTCTACGTATTTAAATACCTTAAAATTACTTTTTTATCTCATATCTTCATAATTGCCACCAACAAGATAATATTCTAGCTTCCATGTGAAATTATTGTATCGAATAATACCAAAAATTAGTAATCGATAAGCGATTAATCAATCAATGAGCCTTATTATTTATTACTTATTAAATTATTATTATTATTATTACTATTATTATTATTATTATTATTATTATTATTATTATTATTATTATTATTATTATTATTATTATTATTATTATTATTATTATTATTATTATTATTATTATTATTATTATTATTATTATTATTATTATTATTATTATTATTATTATTATTATTATTATTATTATTATTATTATTATTATTATTATTATTATTATTATTATTATTATTATTATTATTATTATTATTATTAAACAAACCTTATTACTATTAGTCGCACCCGTTACATCCTGATCCCATTTACAGAAGATCATCCCATCATTGTACGTCTCCTCTATGCTGTTCACTAACGAATCTCGTAGTATCTCAAATTGATTAGATTTATTTTATTTTTTAAAATTAATTTTTTTTAGATTTGACGTAACTACAGGAATATATTTAATTAAATCACTATGAAAAATAATGCAAGCAAAGCCAAATAGCTGTTCTCAAAAGAATAAACACTCTAAGAAAATATTTTACTGAAAATGAAATAAATAAAGATTTATCAAATAATTAAATAAAGATATCTTACAGGTTCCTGTTCGATTCTCACATTGACCGATTCATCACCGGGAGTATTATATGAGAGTTTGACTGTGGGAGATTGTTCCTTTCCAATCGATGAACATTCACTCACTTTTGATTCACTCTGAAATATTACATACATAAATAAGCAGCCATCTTTCCTTTTCCCAGTCCATTGTCCCTTTAAGGGCACACCCCGAGCTAAGTTTACTCTCCGCTCTGGTCACACTCTCTCGTAGACAAATAAAGCGAGATAGCATTGCCAGAGCGGAGAGTTTCAAATTAGTTCAGGATATGTATTAACTTTCAAAGTTCGGAAAAAAAGCAAATTTGTAAACAGAACAGCATATGGCAATGAATTGAATATTAAAAAAATATAAATTTCACTGAAATCCTTCCTTACCATTCCTGCTTCTTCTCCAATTCCCATTGCCAAATACGTATTCACCCCGCTCGGCCTATATCCAGCCAACTCCAGTGAAAGGGTGCCATTGTCCATTTTGAACGAGTACGCCAGTGGACAGTCTTTCGATAACTCAAAATCAATTAATATTTCAAAAAATAAAAATAAAAAGTTGAAAATCGATAAATTCAAAATTTCAATCTGAGATTTTACCTGCCCTTTGCACGCTTTCATGTAGACGCACGTTCGGCCATTCGAACAATCAAGCTTTTCGGAACGAACCTGGAATTATTTATTGATTTTTTTCGAATAAAACTGTACTTTTAATGCAAAAAAATTTTGTCTGATGCAATAAATCTGTGACGTCATGGACGTAAGAGGCGATAGACTGGAGGCTCACCAATTCCGTGATAAGAATGACTCACATTGGATGATAAGATGGAGAGGAGTAAGAGTGTAGTGACACCGCGTGCAAACATGACAAAGAATGAATATAAGGACTAGAAGAGATCTGAAATATGAACGATATTATGATGTGTAGAGATGGGTGGGGAGATGAGTGGGCGTATATACATGAATAGGATATAATGTACAATTACAAGTTTGCATGCACATTTGATTTAAAATTGTGATGTGTAGACGGAATAAATGAAAAATATAAATGACATACAGCACGATATAAATGAGTATATTGTTAGGATTGTGGAATTAATTAGGAAGATGCGAGCACAATAGTGCGTTACGATTTCCCAGTGATACGTCAGAGTAAAGCATTCGGCGCAGATAAATTTAACTATATATCAGCGTATTCGTATATAACTAAAAGAACCAGGTAGCATCCTTCAAGTCTGATAATCGAAATGCAATAGGCATAAGAATAACGTTTGTCAAATCACTACTAATTTAACGTCACTTTTATCAAGTCGTGTAAACTCATAGGTCCTCAAACGTCGGCTAGTTTTTATTACGCTGAAATATCCAAAAAAAATCGATTTATGAGTTGTCTACCTCTCGCTTTGTGGACACTGACCATACATACACACAAACCCATATCACAACGTTCCATGAAAATACACTTTAAAGGAACGCCCCGGGTAATTTTGAAACTCCGGAAATGCTCTCTCGCTTTTTTGTCAAAATCATTGATGGTGAGAGCGATAAAATAAGAAGAAACGAAAAGGACTGTAACAGCTCAGTCACAGTGTACTACATCTACTATGACATCGCATTCATATCGGAAACTTTGCAGGGATTGTCGACCTTTCGATTCCGATCCGACTCTCACTTACTTCCTTTGTCTACGAGAAATTATTGCCCTAGAGATCAAATTAACGCGGGGTGGTTTTTTAATGTCATATCTGACTCAACTCTCACTCATACAATGGAAACATTTTAACAAAGAGGGATGAGCGCAAGTTTCGCGTTGAAACCGAATAAAAATTCCTTGTCTGTGAGTTTTTGATGCAAGCGCATTCCTTAAAAGTTATCAGTATGTGATGACAAATGTCAGTTCAATGACGAGATTAGAATGGTAACAATCTAGGTGCACCTCTAAGTGTGAAGAAGAAGAAAAGAGTCTATGGATCCATACTATATACATGCACAGAAACTTCCTCATATTAAAGGGACACCCAAGCTAATTTGAAACTCTCCGCTCTGGCCGACCTCTCTCGCTTCCTTTGTCTGCGAGAGAGTATTACCAGTGCAGAAAGTAAAATTTGCTTGTTCCTTTAAAAATGGAAATATTCTTTGGGAAAGTGAACAACTGGTTCTGGAAGGGAAAAATGCAAATGCTGTTTTTGTTGTTGTTATAAATTTTCTGATAGTGCGCTCTTTCCCTTTTTCTCAAAGGAAAAGTTAAATATATTAGAAAGAAGTTTCACGAACTTAAGCTTCTCAATAATATTTAAAAATTAAAATACTGCTAAACTTACAAAATTGGAAGAATTTTTATTTAAAAATATAAAAAGGAAAATGTATCGCAAGCGAGTTCCGAGGTGAGGCTGAAATGATGGGTAAAACGTATACTCAATTGCGATTGGTTCAGAGGGGTACATGAACCAGTCAAACAACAATAACGTACTCCTATTGAAATGAACTATACAACTCGAGCAATAAGGGTCAGCAAAAAGTTCTCCGGGACACCGCATAGGTGTAACTAACTGAATAGAATGGAGGGCATTGAAAAGTGGCTGACGCAATGCTCCGCCCATTCATATATATGTATGATGATTGAACTGTCATCCTCCCACCTTCTCTTAATCCCTGGACTCTCTCGATTTCCTGCAGTCTCTAAGGCATGATGAGAAAGGGGTCGACGGATCATTTCATGGCAAGGTTTCGTCCTTATCAGTAATATCACCGAATGACTATTGATAGTTCAGAGATGAGGTGAAAGATGAGAGATACTCTTATCTATTCTGAACTATTTCACGTATTTCATAAATCGGCGCATAATTACCGACTCTGCAAGGCTCTACAAGATCGTAAAATGCAAGCTGCATTCGACAACAAAATAGCTTTGTAAGACAAATATATTTTTTGAACCCGAATTATATTATCGTCGGTGATGGGAAAGGCTGACAAAGTAAAGCGATGAGACAGATTTCTCATCGTCCCTTCTATTTTAATGCGGTCGATGCTATCCATCCATATTGAAACGTCACTGATCAAAGTAAAATACGCACTATCTATCTTTTTTATCGCACAATTTTGTTCGCAGAAATCGCGGCAGAAAAGGACAGAAAAGGTTACCTCCGATTTCTATTCCATAAAGTAATTCATTGAAAGTAATTCACTGAATTACTTTATAATTATAAAGCAATTCATCGAATTACCCACAATTTGTTTCCGTGCTTTCCCAACTTCTAGATATGTCGTTGCACTTTATACTTTTAATTAAAAATAAGACAAGCGTGGGAGAGCAACGGAACAATTTCTTTTACTAGATTGCATCATGGATTATAGTTTTCCTGTGAAAAAAGTCTTTTCGATTCACAATTCTACTTTCAAGATAAACTTAATGACGTCTTAACCTTTCTTAAGACTCTCTTGATTTCGGGGGGGTGACATTTCAGCAACCGCATTTCAGCAACCGACATTTCAGCAACCGACAATTCGGCAACCGACATTTCGGCAACGGGGCATAACTTGGCTCATGGTGGTCCTAGAAACTTGGGATGGGTATCATTGTGATCACCATCAGTAACACTACCGTAACCTACCGTAACCCATTTCGGTGGGTCAGATCAAGTTCGGTGGGTCAGATTGGGGCATAACTTGGCTCATAGGGGTCCTAGAAACTTGGGATGGGTATCATTGTGATCACCATCAGTAACACTACCGTAACCTACCGTAACCCATTTCGGTGGGTCAGATCAAGTTCGGTGGGTCAGATTGGGGCATAACTTGGCTCATAGGGGTCCGAGAAACTTGGGATGGGCATCATTGTGATCACCATCAGTAACACTACCGTAATCTACCGTAACCCAGTTCGGCGGGTCAGATCAAGTTCGGTGGGTCAGATCGGGGCATAACTTGGCTCATAGGGGTACTAGAAACTTGGGATGGGTATCATTGTGATCACCATCAGTAACACTACCGTAATCTACCGTAACCCAGTTCGGCGGGTCAGATCAAGTTCGGTCGGTCAGATTTCACAAAAATTGACGGAACAGCCGCTACTTGTGCGAAATCATTATCAGCTATTGTAAACTACAGTAATCTACCGTAACCCGGTTCGGTGGGTCAGATCAAGTTCGGTGGGTCAGATTTAACTAAAAATTGTCGGAATGGCCGCTATGTGTGCGTTATCATTATGAGCTATTGCAAACTACCGTAATCTACCGTAACCCGGTTCGGTGGGTCAGATCAAGTTCGGTGGGTCAGATTTCACTAGAAACTATCGGAATGGCCACTACGTGTGCGAAATCATTAGGACGTATTGCAAACTACAGTAATCTACCGTAACCCGGTTCGGTGGGTCAGATCAAGTTCGGTGGGTCAGATTTAACTTCTAACTGTCGGAATGGCCACTACTTGTGCGAAATCATTATCAGGAATTGCAAACTACAGTAATCTACCGTAACCCGGTTCGGTGGGTCAGATCAAGTTCGGTGGGTCAGATTTCACTAGAAACTATCGGAATGGCCACTACGTGTGCGAAATCATTAGGACGTATTGCAAACTACAGTAATCTACCGTAACCCGGTTCGGTGGGTCAGATCAAGTTCCGTTGGTCAGATTTAACTAAAAACTGTCGGAATGGCCACTACGTGTGCGTTATCGTTATGAGCTATTGCAAACTACAGTAATCTACCGTAACCCGGTTCGGTGGGTCAGATCAAGTTCGGTGGGTCAGATTTAACTTCTAACTGTCGGAATGGCCACTACTTGTGCGAAATCATTATCAGCAATTGCAAACTACAGTAATCTACCGTAACCCGGTTCGGTGGGTCAGATCAAGTTCGGTGGGTCAGATTTAACTTCTAACTGTCGGAATGGCCACTACTTGTGCGAAATCATTATCAGGAATTGCAAACTACAGTAATCTACCGTAACCCGGTTCGGTGGGTCAGATCAACAAGTCCCGTGTGTCAGATTTAACTAAAAATTGTCGGAATGGCCACTACGTGTGTGTTATCATTATGAGCTATTGCAAACTACCGTAATCTACCGTAACCCGGTTCGGTGGGTCAGATCAAGTTCGGTGGGTCAGATTTCACAAGAAACTATCGGAATGGCCACTACGTGAGTCATATCATTATGAGCTATTGCAAGCTACCGTAACCAGGTTCGGTGGGTCAGATCAAGTTCGGTGGGTCAGATCTCAGTATAAATTGTCCAAATGGTCACTATGGTCGGGGTATGATTATGAGTTATTGCATACTAGCGTAATCCACCGTAATCCGGTTCGGTGGGTCAGATCAAGTGCGATGTGTCATATTTCACTAAAAAGGGTCCAAATGGTAGTTTACAATAACTCATAATCATACCACGCGCATAGTAATCATTTGGACATTTTTTAGTGATATCTGACCCACCGAACTTAATCTGACCCACCGAACTGGGTTACGGTAGTTTGCACTAGCTCATAATGATATCGCTCACTTAGTGGCCATTCCAACAATTTTTAGTTGAATATGACCCACCGAACTTGATCTGACCCACCGAACCGGGTTACGGTAGATTACTGTAGTTTGCAATACGTCCTAATGATTTCGCACACGTAGTGGCCATTCCGATAGTTTCTAGTGAAATCTGACCCACCGAACTTGATCTGACCCACCGAACCGGGTTACGGTAGATTACGGTAGTTTGCAATAGCTCATAATGATAACGCACACATAGCGGCCATTCCGACAATTTTTAGTTAAATCTGACCCACCGAACTTGATCTGACCCACCGAACCGGGTTACGGTAGATTACTGTAGTTTACAATAGCTGATAATGATTTCGCACAAGTAGTGGCTGTTCAGTCAATTTTTGTGAAATCTGACCCACCGAACTTGATCTGACCCGCCGAACTGGGTTACGGTAGATTACGGTAGTGTTGCTGATGCTGATCACATTGATACCCAGCTCGTGTTTCTATGACCTCTACGAACCGAGTTATGCCCCGATCTGACCCACCGAACTTGATCTGACCACCGAACTGGGTTACGGTAGGTTACGGTAGTGTTACTGATGGTGATCACAATGATACCCATCCCAAGTTTCTATGACCCCTATGAACCGAGTTATGCCCCGTTGCCGAAATGTCGGTTGCTGAAATGCGGTTGCTGAAATGTCGGTTGCCGAAATGTCGGTTGCTGAAATGTCACCCCCCCTTGATTTCGCACACCATATCGTTGGAAGGGAAAGAATTATGAAACTTGAAAGATTGTTTTCAGTGATGATAACGCGGGATGTATTTCTGACTTTTTAATCAATAATAATTTTTGAAACCCTTAAAGCTCAAAGCTGCAATAATTTTTCGCTTTTACCATTTCATATGATGCTAACAATAAAGCGAATACAATTAAAATTCTCATAGACTTTCTTCTTTCCCATTTTGCATATCAGCGCAGATATGGTGAATAAACTAGGTCTCTGATCTTTGATTTTTGATCGTTACATGGTGATAAATAATGATTGTCGCTGATCTATAAAGTCTATTGCAAGCACAATGTATTATTTAATATTTTTAAAATTCAAAGTTCAATCCTACTACTAATATAGTCTATAACCATTTCACACAATACTAATTTTAATTAATTTAATGAGTTTCCATTACAAGAAATTCTCATTTGATGAAACTTCAGATTCAGTAAGCGAGGGATCATTCTAGAGGTATTTTGTAATACAATCAGTGTACAATTTTCGCACACACTACAGGGCGTTAAGTGGGATATTATGCCACTCGAGAATGATATTCATGATATATGTAAGTAACGAGGAACTTCTTCCGATAGCACAATCACACCCTAACTTATAAGAGATAGAATAATAATAATATTTTATCCTATGAGCATATCGTATGCAGAGGGGGTCATCTTCTTATTCACAAGTTCTATCCTTCAGCAAATCAGAGAATAAGAAATAAGAAAACGAGAAATAAGAAATAAGAAATAAGAAAACGTCCTAATATGAAACTTGATTTTGTAAAACACGTTTTATCAAGAGGTCAATAGGGAATCTCCCCCGAATGGGGTTCGGGGTTGTGGAGAGGAATTGAGAGCTCTGATGTGAATGGCATCCCGGCTGGTGGTCCGTGCGTTGCATTGAAGTGAGATTGTTTTTTATATCAATCTTTTGAATAATGTTCATCATATTCTAGCACATTTCATTGGATAAATGGCAAAATTGAATTCGGGAATCACAATGGACGTGGACATTTCCGTGACACGCCATGGCAACAATAGGCAATGTTTGCTACCGAGAGTCATAAAATGAGGATGATGCCAAAAATGAACCATTAAGATCGAAATGTGGCGTGAAGTTGAAATTATCTCAGAAGAAACGCCACGTGCCTTCATCATTATAATCATTAAAACAACCAATCAAGCAAATCTGTGTCTTCCGCAATCTTCGCAATGATACCCGCATCGTATCACACAATATTTGTTGCCACCAAATTTATCATATTTTATTGTAGATTCTTTGCGTAGAAGGCCATTAACAGTTTAGCATATAAAACTCTTTATGAATCTCAAATTATAAAATATACATTAAACTACAAACTACAAAGACCCGTAATTAGAGTGAATGCATAGACTAAAACAGGACAGTGAAACAAATTGTACATGACAGAGAAAGACACACGAGGTAGATTTGATGATATTATGAAATTATTGATTAATCTTACAATTCTTATTTCGTCGTATGCGTAGAGTGGACACGTGGTTCAAAGATCAAAGATCAAATATCAAAGATCAATGATCAGAGATCAAAGATCACTGACGATCAAACAAACGGAAGGATAACGAAAAGTGGCATCAGTAGCGAGACCATAGAAGCAGAGTCGGGTCTGAAATGATTTAGAGATCAAAGATCATAGTTCAAAAGATCAAAGATCAACTCACTCATCTTCGTCTTCATCAGTGTCCATGTCAGGTACCCTCTTCTTCTCTTTCTCCTTCTCCTCTTCATCTTCATCATCATCATCATTTTCTTCTTTTTCTTCTTTATGGGCTCTATGACGATCAGAGTGTTCGTTGTGATGCTCCTTGTGATCATTATGTGAGTGATCGGCGTCCCGAGCGGTCGACCGATCCAGATTGTACGTCCTGCAACGATCGAAAGATTACGGTAGCTATTGATTTTCTCATTCCACTCTGGCCGCACCATCACAGAGACTGACAATGAGGAAAAAAGATCAAAGTGGACTTTGTAATCATTCTCAGGGAGTTTTTAGTTATAGTTAATAGTAAGTATATATTTTTCACACACGCTACAACTGCGAGTGTTAGGCTGAATACGTTATCACCTTACAGTACGGTATTTGCAATAAGTGTTACAGTATTAGCAGAGTACGACACGTACGTCACTTTTCCACCGTGGCTATCCTCCTCATTCTCCTCTTCTTCCTCCTCATCCTTCTCATCATGCTCATGTCTCGTTCGTCCTTCTTCAAGTGATCGAATCATCTCCTTCTGTCGCTCAGACTGCAAACACTATGTAATCAACTGATAATAGATTAGCAGTACTTTCGCACTTTTTCCCGGGTGAAAATAAGAGCCTTATAAGTCAATCTTCCAAACGAAATTGACAATTCGTTGTCAAAGATACATGAAAACTGTCATAGAATACCACTACCGCATAGGTCCAACGGTATAGTATAAAAGGCCCTTTCGTTCGTGCTTATCATACATGAGCGGGGTACCTGGAGCTCGAGTCTACAGGGGGCATCCGAACGAAAAATGGTTAATTTTACAGGGGTCATTCCCTTTTTTCTCAAAAATTTCACCTAAAGGTCATTTTTAACAAGGGGCATTCCATGTGTTTTCGAAAAGCCCGATTTTTACAGGGGGGCACCCCCATGTATGGTGCTTATTATTTTCACCCCCCCCCCCCCTATTGGACTAGTCCTTTGTTCTGAAGTAGTGTCCACAGGCTGATATGAGAACATGATTCTATACATTATCATCCAACGAATAATAGTACGGTTTCATTCAAATTCCACAGTATTTTTTTTTAAAATAAAGACAAATCAATCTACTCATATCAAGTAAAATACAGATGAAAGATGAAAGATCAAAGATCAAATATAGTAGACATACCAAATCAGGATCATCCTCGAATGATCTTGATTTATGAGTTGTAGTCGTCGTCGTTGACGTAGGCACCAGACGGACACTGTGATGATGGTCTACCTGAATTGATCTTTGATCTTTGATCTTTGATCTCTCCAACCTTGTGATGTACTGTAGTCGTCTCTGGCTCCTCCTCTTCTTCTTCTTCAGATGCCTGATCTTGAACAAACGCCGGGAGTTCTTCAGAGGACTTCTTCAATGGTTCACTAGAGGTCGTAGTGGAGTGCGACAAATGGGAAACGTCGGCTGCACGATGGTGGTGTGTATCATCGTGGTGCACGGCATGATGGGAAACGTCGTCGGCACGATGGTGCGATGGTGGTACAGCGTCGTGGTGTACAATATGATGATCAGGATGACGATGACGGGGCGCCAATGGCTGGCCAGTCTCCTCTACTGTTCGTTCCTCTTGTTCCTTCGATTGGTGAATGAGCTGAGATAGAACGAGATTTGGTAAAACGCAGACTACAGTAATCCCTTGCTCACCTTCAGACGGAGTTTGTTCGGCTTGCTCAGTCTTCTCGCCTGAAATGATTGAAAATCTTGAAAAACTCAAAGATCAAAGATCAAAGATCAAAACAAAACCTCTTCGGTTGTGGTAGTCGTCGATCGTACAGTTGTACTTGAGTTCTCCTCTTCTACTGCATCCTTAAAAGATCAAAGATCAGAGATTGGCCAGAAAAGATCAAAGATCAAACCTCATGGGCAGAGTCCTCCTCCTCGATTACTGTAGTGGGCTCGGTTATATGATGTTTCTCGGTCGGGCTGCGATGCTCGACCTAACAATCAAGAATCCAAACGATCAACAATTAGACATAATCAAAGATCAAAGATCAAAGATCAAAATTACCTTATCGTCGCTCCTCTCAAACGCTTCTTCTCTTCGCTCGATTCCAACGACAGGCGCTAATTCTGATTCATCCATGTGACCGGCTATCCTTGCAACCACTGCCTGTTCTTCTGGAATTGTGGTGTTAAAATCTTGGAGAAGTAGATGGAAAAGTGAAAAGTAGTGTTAATTTTGTGATTGTAAAAGCAGTTAGACAAGTTGCTTAATTGACGAAAACCCATTGTAAGAGCTTGTAAATTACAACGCTATCTTTTCAAATTACTTTTACAATCACAAAATTAATACTACTTTTCACTTCTCCATCTCTTTTCCAAGATTTTAACACCACATTAATATTGTACCGTCTACAGTAATACGTGGAACAAATAACTCCAAACAGATTCCAAACTTTGCTCATAGCACCAATTGACATTTTCCATTGTAGTCAGTTCATGATCGACATTCGTTACAAGATAGAGTATACCACAAGATACAGTATACCACAAGATACAGTATACCACAAGATACAGTATACCACAAGATACAGTATACCACAAGATACAGTATACCACAAGATACAGTATACCACAAGATACAGTATACCACAAGATACAGTATACCACAAGATACAGTATACCACAAGATACAGTATACCACAATATACAGTATACCACAAGATACAGTATACCACAAGATACAGTATACCACAATATACAGTATACCACAAGATACAGTATACCACAAGATACAGAATACCACAAGATACAGTATACCACAAGATACAGTATACCTTCATCCAGTCCTCCTGCAAAGACAGCGATGTCTCCGGAGGGTAGCGAGACGTGGCCGGGTGACACACTCACGATGCACAGAAGATCCTCTGAGGTGGCAGAGACGGCGACCAGACGGAGCCATGACATCTGAAGATACGGTAATAATAATAATAATAATTTATCCTGTCTACATATCATATGTAGAGGGGGTCAAAGCAGGGGGTATCTTCATATACACAAGATCTATCCTTCGGTCTCTGAGAGATTTCTTCTCCATTCAAGAAAACGTCCAAAAAGAGTCTTGATAAGAACATTCAAAATACGGTGGGTACACCATAAACACATTAAGGTTTAAACGTTGCTAGGTCTCGAATGGAATGTTTGGGTTACGGCAGCTTACCGGAATCATTTCAGTGACGCCGTCAACATCGGGATGGGCGACCACCGCTTGCGCTGCATCGATTGAGCAGCCAATCAGGAAGGACGAGTTGGGATTCTGTAAAAGATCAAAGATCGAAGATGAGAGATTATTGATCATTTACCGTGGCTGACGGCATGGGGACGGCGACGAGCATGTGATTGACACGGGCAACGTGCAAATTGAGCTCAATGATGATGTCGCCCTCATTCGTCCCTGAATCAGGAACAATTCGATTATGAACAAAAAAAGAATTTGAAAATATCCGCTATAGATTGACTCCGCCCTCTGATAACGTTTAAGCTCCGCCTCCCACATACCCGACTTGATCTTATTGATGAGAAGTCGATCGGAGCAGTTATTCGAGGGAATGCAGCCAATCGGAAAGAGAAGACAACGTTCGGCTGGAATGAATACAAGTTATTGTTTAAAAATATTTTATGAAATGAATGTCCATGGTTATTATAAAGTGGCTTTCATAAACTCAAAATAAAGATATATTGAGTAAGATGAATTAACCAGTGACAATGAGACTCACACAGCATTAGGTCGGATGAGAACCGATGAATGGGAACCGACTGGATGAGAACCATTTGCATAGTTTGTCTATTCATATGTGAATAGTTCCCATTCAGTCGGTTCTCATCCAGCCAAATCACATAGCAACACTCATAAATAAATCAATAGCGAAAAACATCGCAACAAAAAGTAATCAAACCTCCAGTATTATCGCACGACAGCTTCTCCTGCGAGGGAATTTCGTGGGAAGAAGTCGACTCTGCAAGCATACCAATTGTCAGTCAGCTTCTGGCATGCTAGCATGCCTACCTGTGGTGGGCGCGTTTCGCTCCAGGATACCGACATCGTCGATATCAGGGGAAGAATCCAATGGCAAAAATCGATCGATAGGGACTGGATTGGACACTGTCGAAGAGGCGAGCAGAAGCAGAGGGATGAGATGGACAAAGACCATCTAGAAGATTTATCTTTCAACTTTAATCTATTTCTCTCCAAAAAAACGACTAAACTAAGCGAAAGCGAAAGGACGGAGTGTCAAGCTTGCAACAACACAGATAGGGATAAAAAGATCGAAAAGAGTGATTAGATATCCTGGTCGATTTGGGATCATTCCCGCGTACGAAGAAAATTGTGACGAGAGGCGAGATAAAGGGGATGAGAGAGCGGTAAGACAGAAATGGAGAGATGGAGAGTGAGGGGTGTAGTGAGAGATGGAAAAGAGCTAGAGTGAAGATGAGAGAGTGATAGACAGACATATGGGAAGGGGTAGATCAAGGAATAGGTTAGATGAACTATGGGAAGGAAGGAGGGGAAGGGGTAAACAAGGAGCAATTCGAGTTCTGTAGAGTAAGGTAGAGACGTGGGAGGAAAGATCAAAGATCAATTATTCAATCGATTCCATAGTTGATCCCGATAATAAAATTGTCAATTAAAATAAGAAAACTCTCACATTTAAGATGTATCGTCCTTTTTCGCACTTTGAAAGGACCAATGATTTCGGATATAGCAAAGTATTATGTGCGGGTTAATGATTGTTGCTTGTACGAAACAAGAAAGAGCATCGTGGAAGAAAGACATTACTTGAACAGAGTCAGAGAGATGTAAGGCGGGACATAGCATCAAACTCTTTTTCAACTATTAAAAAAATCTCGAATTGAATCTCTCACCACTGTTCAAAACAAAACAAAAAGGTCTAACAATGAGATCTCAAGACTTCGGAGAGGAAACACTTTACACATACACACAAAGCAACTATAGCTAATTTGCGTAGAAAAGAGAGGTAGACCTGTGCACCCAAATAGACCCAAACATAGCCTTAAAGGCACACCTCGAGCTAATTCGAAACTTTCCGCTCGAGCAATGTGCGCCATAGATGAGCGTCTGAAAACGAATTTGGTTTTCGTTTAGCCTTTCCCCAGCGTGCCCTGTAGCACTGCCACCATTCAATGCACTCTCGCTTTCTTTGCCGACGAGAGAGTATTGCCACTGCGGCTTTTTTCAATAAAAAATTGCTCAATATTTTAATACAGACTTTCTTGAAACTCAGCTCGATTAGACAATTTCTGAAAACAGATTCGTTATCAGCTTCGGCAACTTATTCTGGTTATGGTATTCTCGTAAGGCCAACTATCAAACTATAATCAATTCCCTATTCCCTTGTAAGGCGGTCAATCAAACTACAATCAAACTACGGATGTTAGTGATCAGATCAGGTCAATAAATCATTAAATATATCCCTTAAAGGGAGCGTTACCTCACTCAATGGCCTCTTCATTGCGCACACTATTTCTATGTTCTCTAACAACGAGAGAGCATTGCTCGTCGAAGAGACCATTGAGTGAGGTTACGCTCCCTTTAAAGGGATGGTGACGTATCAGGTATAGGTGTGGCTATATGCCTTGTAATGTAATAGCAGCAAAAACACCTTGGCAAAGAGTAGGTATGGTATGGGATGATTTCACGGTTGAAAACCCAGGACCAAACCGGATATTGTTGCGATTGCTTGCCTCGGGCAGAGACTAGAGTGAAATAGTGAAGATGCCTTAGGTCACGTCTGCTAAAGATAAGTTCTAGGGCAATCTAAGGCTGAGAATATTTGGGGTTAAGGCTAAGTCCAAGGTACTTAGGTTTAAGTTCAGCTAAGTCTAGGGGTACTTAGGCTGAGTGTCGTTAAGGGTCAGTAAAGTCGGATTAGGGAAACTGTCCGTGGCAGGCAATTACAATGGTGCAATTACTGTTTAGGAATGAGCAAGCTTGATGGTCAGAAATGGGCTGAAATGTGAAATGATGTGAAATGGAAGAGGAAGGGGTAAAGGTAGAGATATAAGGAGAGGTAGAGGGAGACCGATAAATGAGGAGAGGTAGAGAAATAAGGAGAGGGCCAGGCACCATTAGAATTAAAAAGTGTCCATCAAAGTCATAGTGTTCGATTGTGTCAGAATTGAACGTTGATCGACGGTTTACTTAGTGCTCCATAAGAGACCACTTATTATAAATAAACGGGAACACAATTTCCCCCCTCCAACGGTCTATTCAGTTAGATCTACTCTCTCCTAGTCAGAGAAGATAGAGATAGTGTGTCTAATGATGAGAGCACAGAGTCTGAAGAAATGAGGATGAGGATTCATGAGGAAATGTTTTGTCAAAGTGTGAGGAGAAAGTGTACTCGATAGGGATTTGATCCCTTTCAACGAGGAACTTATTACATAACACATCGTTCATTCCCCCCCTTGCTGTATGTGGTACCCAAAAGTCGGAAAAAGAAATGAAATATAGGCGAGAGTGTTTTCTCTGCTTTTCTGTTCTCTTTTTGCAACCTTCGAATAGGGCATTAGGAGAGAATTAAAAACAATGGGCGCAAAACTGTGCTAAATTTAAGATTAAGTGACCCGGGAAAGATCAAAGATCAAACGGATAATACGAATAGACTCCATCTGACTGATATGAGCTGACAGAGTGAAGTGGGATAAGGAGAGAGAGGTAGAGGCAGAGGTAAAGAGGGATAAGGAGAGAGAGGTAGAGGCAGAGGTAAAGATGGAGAGGGATAGGAAGAGAGAGAAGAGAGGTAGAGGAAGAAAAGAGCTAGTGGTAGAGCAAGAGGCGTTAAGTATCCAAATGGGGTTATGCTCACTGTATCAGTGAGTGTGTGAAAAGTGATGAGAGGAGAATAAGGAGAGGGAGAGAGAATAAGGAGAGGGAGAGAGAATAAGGAGAGGGAGAGAGAAGAAATAAGGAGAGGTACGGGGAACAGTGAATGCTTACTTATGCATACGGAACGCTGAATTGTAAAAGGGTCACGATCACAATATGTTTACTGTATAATGCAACACGAACGTGATGAATACTTGAGATAGAGTGTAGTTAATTGATAGCAAGGAACAAAGATCAAAGATCAAAGATCAAAGATCAAAGATCAAAGATCAAAGATCATGTTGGAACACTCTTCCATGGATACGCACAAAGAAAAAAGTGCACGTACAGCACACTAGATCTGTGAAGCACTATAGGTATTTATTGTTAGCACGTTAAAAATCACACAAAAAGTGTCAAAGCATCACAGGTCTTGCGTGCTTTGGAGTACACTTTTCTATCCATGGATGTGCACAACAGAGCCAAGATATGATGAGAGATATTACCATTTCCGGAAAGATCAAAGATCATCGGCAATAAAGATATAAAGATCAAAGATCAAAGATCAAAGATTGATCGTAGTAGTCATCTACGGAAGAAGAAGCTGAATATGATCAGAGGAACAATTAGCACAAAAAGTGTCAGGAAGAGGAGCGTATATGAATGGCAAGGAATGGAAAAGTAGAAGAAAGGGAGAGGTAGAGGTAATGAGAGAGGGAGAGGGAGAGGTAGAGGTAATGAGAGAGGGAGAGGGAGAGGTAGAGGTAATGAGAGAGGGAGAGGGAGAAGAGAGGGAGAGGTAGAAGAAAAGAAGCTATAAAAGATGGAAATGACATAGAAGACAGGCTATGACAGGAGATGGGTAAGAAATGAAAGACGAACTGTACTCGTCATAAACGGTCGTAATAAGACCTCCTCAGAATTAAGCGGATTAAGGAACACCCCGAGCTAATTTTACTCTCCACTCTGGCAACACTCTCTCGTAGACAAAGAAAGCGAGAGAGCAGTGCCAGAGCGGAGAAAGAGTTTCAAAATAGTTCGGGGGTGCGCCTTTAAGCACGAAACGATTTGTCATTTCTTATAATGGCTGACAGGTGCCAGAACAAAGGGAATGGATATTGAGGAATGGATTGATCAGACTACACGATAAGAAGAGAGGGGGGAAGAGAAATGGAAATATTGCGATCGTAGCTCTGCCGCCGTGGCAAGGAGCAGTTCTAACAATTGTAAAAAATAATAATTGTAATTGCAAGAGGAGAAGAGTGTGCAGACGATGAGAGCTGTCAGAGACACAGAGGAGGGAAGTCGGTGATCTACCTTGATAGATGATACAAACAACACACCAAGATTATCGATTGGGAGAGGCAGTCTGTTATTGCTTGTTTACCCTTGTGTTATTATGTGTACCTTGATCTTTGATCTTTGATCTATAATTTTATTTATTCTTTGATCTTTGTTGATTGAGATCTATGATCATATTCTCAATTTCAGTAATGATTCGTGCTGATACTCTTCGTATTCAAGCCGACAAACTCTCGACTCAAGAAGATTTGGAGAACCTCAAAGAGGAGATGGAGAAACTTCGTTTGGAGAACGACAAACTGAGAAGCGAAAAGTACGGTAACACCCAATGAATCGATCGTCGAATGACCTTGTTTATTACAGCCTCCATCTATCCGAACAACTCGAGCAGCACAAGTCCACAATAAGGTGCGGTATTAGACAGTAACTGTTGGATAATATCGATTACTGTAGTATCGATTACAGTAATATCGATTACAGTAATATCGATTACAGTAACATCTACGGCCTGTGTGATGGACTTCGAAGAGCACCAGCGCTCACGCCGTCTAGTGGACATGGAGATATTCCATTCAGTGTTGAAGAGGAGAACATTCTCGAGGTACGGTAATAACAGATTACTGTAGATGGAGTATACTGTAGATGGAGTATACTGTAGATGTAGTATACTGTAGATAAACATTTCTGCAACTCGACAATTTCAGAGAGAGTTATATGAGAATACGAGAGCTCAAGTACCCACGCCCACGTCTTCGACTGTTGATTTCGATAGGTACGTTATAGTTGCAGATTGAATCGATAGTTAACTTTTTCGATCGTTATATTTCAGATCTCTCCTCGTTTCCCCGGCGGTTGTCAAGGAGGAACCTAGCGAGACAGCACTTGCTAAATTCTTTGTAACTTTTTTTCGCAATTTCATTTTTTATTGATTATTATTTATTAAATATTCTATTTATTAGAGTAAATTGTCCAAATGTTTTCCAGGATGTTCTATAATGGGGTAAACTTTGAAAAAAATTCAGAGAGAGTTATGCGAGAACACGAGGGCTCAAGTATCCACGCCCACGTCTTCGACCCCTGATCTACAGTAATCATCCATCTGATATTCTGGCTGCTATATGATATACAATATGTATATACAGTCCTGCAGAATCGCCGCCTTAACAGGCGTCACGCCACGTCACGCGACGTGACGCCTTGATCGCCATGCAGTTTTGTGCTCAACTGTAAGTGTTTTAGGTGTCTCAAATACGTTTTTGATAAGCTATTCGGTCATATGCATGTAATGCACATAAGCAAAGAATAGAAAGATATTCTAAAATTAATGAAAAATAATTTTTAACATATGGCACGGCAATTCAATGGTGTGGTGTATATACCGATAATACCGAAATTCTCAATTATCGATTGGGAAAATGAAGAATTACGGTATAACACCACAAAAAGGTATTGCAGTGCCATATTTTAAAAATTGATTTTCATTAATTTTAAAATAATTTTCTATTCTTTTCTCATGTGCATTATATGCATACGACCGAATAGCTTATCTAAAACGTATTTGAGACACCTAAAACACTTACAGTTGCACACAAAACTGCATGGCGATCAAGGCGTCACGTCGCGTGACGTGGCGTGACGCCTGTTAAGGCGGCGATTCTGCAGGACTGTATGGATCAGATTTTTTAGCTAAATTACAGTGATAAATATATTCTAATTTTGTGATATGTTATGATTTGCTTCAAGAAGTGCATCTGTATCAGTTGTACAGTAATAAATACCTTATTTGTGAAAAAAAATATTAAATATGAGATAACGGAAAAGTCACTTGACGATATTTTTATCGATTCATTTGATACTGTATTGAAATTGATCAAACTTTGCTTTTTCACAGATGCTGTGAACGGTCCTGTGAATTTTGAATTTAGGATTATTTTTATTCATATTTTAAATTAATTTGTATTAGCCTGAGAGAGAGATTGTTCTATTCCATCAAACTCAACTTCTATCTGTTGCAGAATACTGATTTTCTAGAATTCGAGTAACTTTTTATTAATGCATTTCAGGGCTGGGACACAAAACGTTTTCTTGACACAAAAATTTTGTGTACACAAAAAACACAAAAATATTTTTTTGTGTACACAAAACACAAAAAAACACTAAAATTTTTTCCACTAGATCTATAGCTAATAAAAGGGTATTTTTCGATATAGAACTTTTATATGAGCAAAACAACATGCAATAGCAATTCAAAACAGAACTACGACTCAGAAACCGCGAGTTTGGTGTTTTGCTGAACGAAAACGGAGATAGCAAGCTTCGAATTACCGATAATACGAAATTTTAGATCAAAATCGTCCCATTATTGCAAAATCTACAATGTTGCTGATAAATTATATCACACGTTTCGAAAAATATCATTGATTTTCTTCATGAAAATCGGAAAATTGATACAAATTTTTTGTGTTATTTTGTGTCATTTTTACACAAAATTTTAACACAAAAATTTTTGTGCCCAAACCCATGAAAAACACAAAAAAACACAAAACACAAAACACAAAATCCCAGCCCTGATGCATTTATCGATCGATCACAGCCGAATGTGAGTATTGGCGACCTGTACATTACTTATGAGATAGAATGATTGTGCGACTCATTCTTCCTCTAATCCTCCCCAACATCTGTTTCAGCATTGCCAGTTTGCATGCACCCACTATATTCCTCGCTATCTCCCTCCCATTACTCACATCCCTGTTAGTTTCTATATGCACATCTGGCAACGAGAAGAGACCTTACTTTCGGACAAAAGTGGAATAGGGAAATGCTCTCGCCTCTCTCGCCCCCACTTCCTCTGCGTCTCTGACCTCCACCCGCTCTTACTATTTCCCTTTATATCAAATCAGACGGTTGTTTTTCGATCATTTATTCTATTCTGGCCTCTCCACAACTTCTCCATGTTGTTTTGTTATTTAAATATTTTATTACATAAATTTAAAAGTGCTGAATTCTCAGACTTGCGGTGGTTAGGTCGATAACAAATGAAGAAGGAAGGATCAGCACCATTACTGCCAACGACCGCTCGATCATCTAAGGTACACCATTCTCGTAATGATTGTGCGATTAGCGGAGATGGTTATAGCACATTGTAGTTTGTAGTCCCGCCATTAACGCACTCACACCACACCACACACTCTTAGTGCTTAGTGTGTTGCTACTACGTGCAATATTGCTTTACTGATAACCAGCATACGTATCCACTCTTTCATAGTCATTTCGTTCGACGTTAAAGCCTTGTTCCAATCTGAAGGATGTTTGTTAAGCGTTTCTATAAAGCGCGTTCGTATTCCACGTGGCGCACTCTTGCAGTTGATCCTTTAAATAATACTATGTTCAGAGTTTGTTCATAAGTCATAATGCTCTAATACAGTGATCTTTTTTTCCTATTCTTGTAGGATGTCGACAGAGCTTTAGCAATATCTACTTTTGTCTACTTTTGCGCATTATTTTTATAAATAAACAGCCTTTGATTTAAATAGAACCGAGATCGCTGAGAATAGTTGCTTCTCTTACTATAAGAGAATGTGCTATGCAAACTTTCCACTGTGAACAGATAAATGAAATGAGAGGATGGGAGTTGACCGTAGTTTCGAATTTTCTTCTAAGGGAATGGCTTTTAATCTATGCGTTGCAGGCTGTTGCAACAGATGGTTGATTGATTGATTGATTTTATTGATTGATTTCAGGAGATGACTGCGGGCCCTAATAGTAGTCTGAAGACGATCTCACTCGTCGTGCTCATAGCACAGACTACGGCGTTGGTGTTATTTCTTCGCTACTCTCGAACCCAGGTTCATTAATAATATACTTATCTCTATAGGGTTGTTTCAAGGGAGAGTGAAGAGGTTAAAGAGGTGAGGAAAACAGTGACGATTAACCTAGCGATCTATTCTCAATGTTCGATTGTTTTGTTATATGTCCTATTTGATCATCCTGGGGTTTGATCTTTGTTTTGCCTTTGTTGAGTGAACATGATAATCCAGCTCTATTGATAGTATGTACTCTGCCATGGTCATGGGCTGAATAAGCATATATACTTTAGTTTTCAAATGACATCAAAAATTTATAGTAATAACCATCGTTTGGAGTTTACATAGCTAGGATAATTCATTTTATGGATGAATATTCCCTTGGAAGAGTGATATTGATTGATCATATTGCCCCATTGAATGTGTCTTTTAATATTTTAGTGCAGACTAAACGTTGCACAGTTTGTTTGTTTTGACTGCCTCTATGGATGAGCGAGACGATGAGCTATGGAGAAAGTGCAAATCCTACAAAATCGATGTTTTGATTGATTAAAGTAAACGAAATGCGAGGTCACAAAAGCGTTCGCTCGAAATACAGTCTAATCATTGACCTCGGGTAACTCGATTCCGTAAATCGAGTCGATCGATTGATTTAATTATTGATTTCTCGATTGATTGAAGGTCGTCGAAGGCCCCAAGTACATCTCGTCCACTGCCGTGCTTGTGTCGGAAGCCGTCAAGGTCGTGACGTGTCTCTTCGTACTCTTTCATGAATGCCGTATGTTCATATCGATTAGATAACCATGCATACAGTATACCCCCAATTATCGATTGAATTTAATTGATCTGCATTTTAGGCTAGTTTATACAAGATCCTCAACACTAGTCAAGCATGAATCTATTTCGCACTATGTAGTTAATATTTCTGTTGATTAGTCAATCAATATTCCACTATCGTATTATCCAGACTGGCGCCTACCCGTGTTTCTCACCGCTATCAATCGCGATATCTTTGCACGACCGGCTGACTTCTTCAAGGTATGCGGTATATTATCGATTGATTGTGCCATATATTAAATCTCTATGGAAGCTGTGAGGAACGTGCGTTTACATGCTCGATTCGCTAGAACGAAGGACCTTCGTCATTTATATTCAAACTTTTTACCTCATTCATATACTATTTTTGTTCTCATATATTTGACGTAATAAAAGATTAAAGATACTGTGATTCCGAACATTGATTATACGGTATGCAATGTTTACAGTATGCTACAGTACCACCGTAACCTTTTCCTCTTACAGATGTCCGTCCCTGCCATTCTCTACGTCGTACAGAACAACCTTCTCTTCCTCGCCCTCTCCAAGCTCGACGCTGCCACCTATCAAGTATGATTCTCGTGTATGACATTAATAATAATAATAATAATAATAATAATAATATTCTTTATATGGTATCAGAAGAGAATGAAAGGTACAAAATAGAGTGAACACGGGGGTACATATAAAATTCTATGGCAATCCTATTGTTCTTTCTTGAGCGCTATGAA
Source organism: Parapristionchus giblindavisi (assembly GCA_943737045.1). Taxonomy (NCBI): domain Eukaryota; kingdom Metazoa; phylum Nematoda; class Chromadorea; order Rhabditida; family Diplogasteridae; genus Parapristionchus; species Parapristionchus giblindavisi. The sequence goes on along the minus strand of CALSFV010000271.1, from coordinate 189,918 downwards.
GCTTTCGTGGTTTTGCAACGATTGGTCGATCAATTATCGATCGATTCAGGTAACCTATCAGCTGAAGATCCTGACGACAGCCTTCTTCACCGTAGTGATCATGCAGCGCACGCTACTCCGCACACAGTGGGTCGCCCTCCTCTTGCTCACCGGTGGTGTCGCACTCGTCCAGGTATACTGTAGTCTGTCTGTCGTTTCCCAAACACTTGATGAACGAGGGTCAAGAAAGTGAAGATATGGTAGCTTCATGACCCGATTTTGTGTGATTCGTGATTTGATTCATAGGTTGAAAAGTATGCTACAAAGTACCAAGACCGCATTTTGAGCCAAAACTTCCCAAAAATAGAAAAAAACCTTACCGCATTTTGAAACCTGGCTATTCGACCTATGATTTGATTCATTGATTTATAATATTATTTTGGTTTATTGCTCAATCTTCAATATATTCATCTAAATCATTTGAAACGAAAAAAGGTTGTTCAGATGCCGTCATCTGATGGAAGCAAACCCGAGCAGGCTCATGATGCCGCCGATCGATTTGTTGGTCAGTATTATTGATTGATAATTGTATTTTTTTATCATTCTACGATTGGGTTGGAGGATATTAATTTATTTATTTATTTATCTACGCCCGAGGCGCAATGAGAGATGAGATAATTTAAAGGGATAAAGAACATGATATAATATATTATTGGCTCTCCAGACTGGGGGGGGGGGGGTGGGGGATTTACAAAGGACGTAATTCGTGAATGATGGGGTGATGGATACATAGAGATGAAGTGAGAATATGAAGGATATTTTGTAGTGTAAGAACTAGATGCTCCATTGGTATAAGTGGCGATTAACAAGAAATAGATTACTTATACGTTATAAGAAATCGTTTACTTACGAATTAGGCGTTGAATCATTTATAAAAGTAGAAAATTCAATTTCGGAAGTTGTGTTCTAAGTTTTCAATTTCTTATAAAATTTTGTGTGTGAGCATTGCCCTTCACTTCCATTCCATATATGCGTAAAGAGGAATTGTGATGAATCATGATTGTGGCATTCTCTTTGCCATGATAGCACATTCGGCAACTCGGCCTTCATGCCTTGCTATACATGATGTCATCTACACGCATGATTAGTCTGAAAGCTTACACGGACATTTAATGATTATTATTGATGATTAGCAAGAATGATACGGGCAAGAGAAATGTAAATGTTGATCGTGCGGAGTCTGATTTCATTAAAGGGAGCGTATCTTCCCTCAATGGTCTTTTCATTGCGCACACTATTTCTCTGTTTTCTAGCAACGAAAAAGCATTGCGCGTCGAAGACATAGGTCGAATAGCTAGGTTATCGGTTTTCAAAATGCGGTCAGGTTTTTCGATTTTTGGCAAATTTGGCTCAAAATGCGGTCAGGTTTTTCGATTTTTGTGAAAATTTGGCTCAAAATGCGGTCAGGTTTTACGATTTTTTGGGAAATTTCGGCTCAAAATGCGGTCAGGCTTGGTGCTTTGTAACATACTTTTCGATCTATGGTCGAAGACACCATTGAGAGAGGTTACGCTCCCTTTAAAAGCATACATTAATTAAGACTGATTAGATTTTATCTGAAGATAACTGATAATGATTAGTTTATTGATTTGCAGGTTTGATCTGCGTGGTCGCCGCCTGTCTCACATCTGGATTCGCTGGCGTCTTCCTCGAGAAGATCCTCAAGCAAGGCAGCATCGGATTGTGGATGAGAAATCTCCAATTGGGTATTGTACTTCAATTTAATTATAATACTTTAGTATGGGGTACGTAATGAACATTGCACATTTGGACAACAAAAATGATTGAATACATTATTGTTAGTGTAGCATAAGAATTGCAGCGAACATTGAAAAACATTAACAATAAGCTAAGAAGAGGGACTGCATATAATTGATTTAATTGAATTACTAAATTATTTGAACTATCACACTTTCAAATACAACATTTGAAAGAATGAAGTAAATAAATGGGAAGGGTAAACAAACACAAATGGGAAGAATGTGGGTTTTTAAAAAACTTTGCTGCACTGTTGTTATTGTCGTTCTGACTGACTACTGTAGCTGGTATTGACGATGTGTTACTGTGTCCAATATTTCAATTATCGATTTATTTATCATATTTATTGATTGTAGCCTTCTTCTCGATCTTTGGTGCCATGTTCATGTGCTGGATGTACGACGGAGAGGCGATCGGACGTGACGGACTCCTGCAGGGATACAACGCCAATGTGTGGATCGTCGTCATGCTACAGGTATACGGTAGATGGATATTGATTGGTTAGGAACATAACTGAGCGCAGTACTTATAGTCTAAGACGCGAGGCAATGATTCCAAATCTGGCCAATCGAATTAGGCATTTTAATAATTAAGTTTAATATATTTAATAATATTTTAATAAATAAATGCCTTTTTTTATTTTTAATATTTTATTTAATTTTAATCATAGGTGGGCGCGTGAAAACGAATTCTTTTTGCGCACAGCCTTGCCTTCCCTCCTTGCGCATAGCTTTGCCTTGCAAAAATTGGAAAATTTCCAGTCAAATCTGCTAAAAATGGCCATTGTGCACAGCCTTGCCTTACAAATTACCGGTTTGCGCACAGCCTTTCCCCCATCGTGCCCACCTATGATTTTAATAAGCTATTTTAATAAATACCTGGTGATCATGCTTTGCATTGCCGATTTGCATATCGATGTATCAAAGATACATATTCGAAATGAAATTATGAAAAAAAAACAATTGAATTCGAAGTAAATGGGAGCGCCCCAAATACTTTATTATAAGACCCACTGCTCAGAAATGAATAGGAATCTTACCCTCAATGCATCTAAAAAAAGCGAAAAATTAGCAATTTTGCGAAATAATGTCAGGTTATAGTTCTTAAAATGGGAGTTGAACAAAAATGTATGAAGTATGTGGTAGTAGCTACAGTATCTAGTGATGATTGAATATTGATTTATTGATTGATTCTCAGGCCTATGGTGGTCTGGTCATCGCTATCGTCGTCAAGTATGCCGATAACATTCTCAAGGTGAGCTTGTAGTTTGTACTTTGTAGTTGAGATAGTCTGTAGTTTGATATTTGATCTGCGTTCTACAGTTTGGTCTTGTTACTCTTGCTTTGATTTCTGTGTCTGTATCTGATGTGCTTCTAAATCAATAGTGAATCGATAACCTTTATTGAAAAATCTATATCAATCAATCAATAATCCACTCTCAGGGTTTCGCTGTGTCTCTATCGATCATCCTCTCATCGTTCGCTTCATGGTTCTTCCTCGGCGATTTCACGCCCTCTCTGTAAGCTGAAAAATGTTTAACCAATCAATCAATAATTGTCGTCAATCAATCAATAATCGTCATCTACCGTAATTATCGTTCGCTTTTACAGGGCATTCATTGCGGGAGGCGGTCTCGTCATCGGCTCCACCTTCCTCTACGGCTACGAGCCCAAGAAACCCTCAGCCGCTCACTCTTCCTAGATTTCCAATTTATTTCCTCATTTATTGGTTGATTGATACCGTATTCAATGTTGTATTGATTGATTTATTTGTTTTCCTCGCTCTACCTGTGCCTACCGTAATTTGCTCTCGCTCCCAAAGACATTTCTACCATAATGTATACTGTAAAGTGATATCGATTAGACAGGGATCGATCAATAATCGTAATTCATCAATCGATATTCTAGTCATCATGGGGTTATATCCCCCCCCCCCTAATCGTCCTTTTAATCCCTCCTTCCTTCCGACTCATGTTTGTGTGAGTGGGAAATGATATAGATTAGGGGCTTGTATGTATTCCTAGAGGGAGGAGTAGATTCATTGATGGGGATGTAGACGGTGTTGGAGAAGATCTTCATATCCTTTCCCCCTTCTTCTTATTAAGCTTCACCTTCTTCATATTCATCCCTGTTTTGAGTACCCCCCCACTTTCAATAAGGCACTGATTGGCTCTCTCGTTTTTTTGCCCTACTCCTCCCTCTTCCTCTCCGTGTTGTCTTCCCTGTCACACTTCCAATTATCCGATATTGAAGCCCCGTTATCACTACTACTATTACTAGTAATCATGAAAAGAAATATGGATAAGCGGAGGATCTCCTCCCTCTCCCTACTGTGATTTGTGATTTACCTATGTTTTATCCTCCTATACATTATCATTAGGGATGTTTTCTGTCTCGCTTCAAAACCATCTATAGCTTCTAGTAATCTTTGCTTAAAGGGGGGAACCAGTTGAGTCTATCCCCGCTATTGCCGTTTGAGTTGGCTTTGGTGTGTATTTAAGTGTTCGCTATAACTTTTGTTCTCCATGAAACATTTTGCTCGAGTGCACGCATTAGTTAATTATTATTGTTAATGTTTGTACTAGATTTGTGATATAGTAGCAGAGAGGATTATAAAGTACGCATTTATGATAAATTTTACCACAACGTATGACTATTTTGTTTGAACAGTGTAAAAGAGAAGCAGAACCCAAGAAATGTGAAATTTTATTTTATCTTTAAAAAAAATCATTGTGAATACAGAATGAAATGATATCGAAGTTTGAAACAATGCTGTAGTTTAAAAAAGAAACGAAATGAAACGAATAGAAAACATCAATCTCTACTTGTGCGCTCCTTTTTCCCACGTACATTTTACTTTTCGTTACTTTTTCCCTTATTGTTGGATGTGAAACTAGAAAAGAAGAGTGGTAATTAGTTTGGATGATTCACCCCACTCTCTAGGTAGTTATCGCCTATGAAGATATCTATGATGTCAGTCATACATGGGAGGGGTACCTGGAGTTCGATTCTACAGGGGGCATCCGAACGAAAAATGGTTAATTTTAGGGGGGGGTCTTCACTTTTTTTTCCAAAAATTTCACAAAAACGTCATTAATTACGGGGGCATTCCACAAAATTTCCAAAAGCCCTAATTTTACAAGGGGCACCCCCATGTCTGCGCCCATCGATTATGTGAGTGAATAGTGAGACAGCATACAGATATCCCTCACAGACCTTTGCCATCCCTCTAAAATCTGAAACTCTTTTGTATTCGGAAATATTACATTTAGTGCACGAGATAAGACATCCTGGATTATCTTTCAAAAGAGTCACGATCCTATGAGAAGCGATAGGATTACTGCTTAGAATATACGCATGTATATCCATATAATAATAGAATGATATGGTTCACCGGATTCATTTCTTTATCATTGTTATTATTCTAAAAGGTTTCCATAACAACGCATATCTTCTCCTCCTACACTAACAAGCGCATCCTTTCCCATCCTTTCCATAGCCTTCATCATGTATACCGATTATGGTCTCGTTTCAATGCTCACCCGAGCTAATTTTGCGCTCCGATCTGGCAACGTTCTCTAGTAGGCATACAGTCTAGAGTTTCAAATTAGCTCTTGGTGTGCCTTTAAGCGCTTTTTAAATGTGCAACTCAACTATCCTTTGAAATTCGCTGCTCTGGTCACACTCTTTCGTAATCAGAGAGTAGGTTAATTAGCACTTTTGGTGGACTTAGAGCATATGAAAGTTTAGACCTTAGCATATGAGACCTTAGAGCTTAGACCCATGTCAATGATAGACCCTGTGATTCATAACTCCTCAATTCTTAATTTTGAGTGGGACAAATGGTATACTACCCCGATCTTTGTATAAACGATAATCGTTTAATTCCCTCATATTATTCGTTATCGTCTGAGTGGTTGATTCGATTTGGAGGTGTTTACCTGTAAAGTTACTGTGAGGAAGCACCACTATTACTTCTGTCCGTTCCTCATTTTTAATGGTCGTCCTTAAAAGTACACCCTAGATGATTGTTTGGCTTCGCGCCAAGAAAATCTAGATGTCTGATTCTTCCTCGTTTCTCAGCTCTGGTATTATTTATTCGATATTGCTCGTATAAAATGTACTTGTGTAATTGCCTTGCTTCTGGCTGCTAAACAGAGAGAGAGAGATGGAGAGAGAGAGAGAGAGAGAGAGAGAGAGAGAGAGAACTATCAATCAACCCCTCCCTTCCCTCTTCGCGCTCTCTCTGATCTACATGCTATCTCGCTTGAACTCTCTCTCTCTAAACATAGAAATCATTGTGGCAGTGGCTGGCTACTCCCGTACCAATTAAACAAGTGTATTTTAAACGGTCAACAACAAGTTCTAACCTCATGATATCCGCTCTAGCCAAGTGCTCTCGCTTATGATAGTGTGGCCAGAGCGGACATTCAACCAAGTCCTTAAAGGTACATCATGAACACGAGAGCGATTTACCTGAAGAACGTCCAGTCTTCAGCTTCACTTCCGGTTGGCTATTTATTTATATATTTAACTTTGATATTTAATTAATCACCCTTGCCTACCAGTAAGTAAAGTTCCAAGGTACATAGCTCTTGAGAGCCTATGCTGGAATAAGTTTCATTTGTGATATAGCAAGATACGATGAGCATGTGACGGTGCTAATGGCGTAGAAATGGTTAAAAATAATATTCTACAGTACAGCCGATCTCATTTTGTACATGCGTCCCGCGGCGTGCATTTGCGCGCATCATTTAATTCCCTTGTGTATAAATATTTTTCTATTCTCAAGTCTTAATCATGAGTTTCCGTGATAATATGTTATTTTAATGACTAAAAAAAGTGGAATAAAATTTTAATTAAGCAGAAAAAACAATATACAAACATTTAAGACTGGTCCGAGAATGATGCGCACTGTAAATTTTCAAAAATATCTTACGGCAATCGTTCGATTGATACGCAATATTACAGTATACCTTTGACAATACTCTCTGGTAATGATTAAAGCGAGAGCGAATATCACGCACTACGGTCTAATCGCTTAAATTTTTTTCGAGGAATTACTGTAGTCTGTAATTCGATTCATTCTCGACATAGGTGACGGGGATGTGGTGACGATATATTGACACAAACGTTTCATGTTAATTATTATCAATAGTCACGTAGCAAAAACAATCATGTAAATGAGGATTTACGAATATGTATAGCGAATGATTATTATAATGAGATGTTTACTGTTGTGATAGAGGGAGTGAATGGATCAACATCATTTATATGGATAAGGAGATGATAAACAGAAGTGGAAGGGGAAGTGAGGGGATGGGAGAGTATAAAAGATGTATGACTCATCAAAATTCTAGGAAATGACAAGGGACTGATTAAGGGCTTTTTGTGGGATAAAATGTTCAATAGTGGATTTAAAAATTCATGTGTATGGGTGTATATATCCTTTTATACCAATTTAAACGCCTAAAAATATTTCCGTATTTCGGAAAAAAATCAATAATCAGCGTGTTTTGTGCCATTTGCAGCTCAGATTTCATAAATTTGAATACTCATTAAAATATGTGAAGAGATGTAAAGAGAATTTGAAGATGTTCACTACTCGTATAATTTCAGTCGAATTTCAAATGGGAACGGATAATTGATTAATTGATCTAATTACTGTCAATGAAAACTGGATAGAGACCTAATCTCGCGAATTTACAGATAATCATTATCTAATTGTAAGAGCAAATGAAGAAAATATAATATACGGTAACCCAGACAAGCAAATGAGAATTAAATAATAAATATTCAGTTAATTCCGTAGATCAAAGATCAATTTGATGTACAAACAGGACAAATATAAACTCAGTTTAATTACCCAAGTTTGAGGTAATTGTCAGAGATGATGGGTTGAATACCCGAAACGCGCTTGACCGATAAACTAGATGACCCAACTCTTCGTTAACCATGTCAAGTACAATACTTACATAAACTTAAGAAAGGACATTTTGTCGAGTAGTGAACCACTATGGTATTTTAAAACTACTAGTTTATCATCATTCCCACTTGAAGTAGATTTGCAAGTCTACTTCTATTTAGACGCGAGTTTAAAAATTCAGTATTCTGTAGGGCAGAGCCGAAATGTTGAGAGAGTTGAGCTGTTTTAAAAATTTCTGAGGGTATTGCATCTGAAAGGGGAAGAAAGAATTGCAGTAAGGTGGTGGCATTAATAATTGAACAAGACATGTTATACTTAAAATTGATACAACACCACTCCCCCGAAATCTACGTCAATAAAAAGTGCAATGCATTATAATAAAGCACTAGAAAGGTGTTGATTTTTAAAGAAAGCTATGCAGCGAAAAAAAAGATTTTCTAACCAAAAGACTTTCGAAAAGCAAATAGACAGCAGAAAGAAGTAGGCAGAATTCGACTGAATGTGGGGCTTTCATGAGGCAATCACTTAGTTTGATGATATAATCAATATAATTAATCCGTGACGTAACCAATGGTCACGCCTCTGCTTATTAGCCTTTTCGTATCTCACAAATTGCTTATGACAATCTAAAAATTATGAAGGAAATTCTCAAAAATCTTCGACTTTTGTTCGGAAATTCAAATATCAAAGATAGGAATCGATTTTCACGAATTAAACGGACATCCGTTCTAATTTTACCTCCGCTCAAGAAACACTCTCTCGCGTTCTTTTTTTCACGAGAGAGCGTTGCTAGAGCGGAGAGTTAGCTCGGACCTTTATGAGAGGGTAAGTCATCCTCTCATTTTCAGCACTCAGCTTACCATAAACAGCTGGTTTCCAGAAATCCGACATCGTACCATAACGTATTCTCCTTCTCTCAGAGAACATCTTAAATGTTTACGTTATAGTATTTCAGATTGTTGCGGGAAAAATAAATTGTTCATTTATCACGATCGCGCATGTCATCCACGTAGTTCCTTCCCATCCTCCATATCTCTCCCTCTTCCTCTCCAATCTCCCTCTCCCTCTCCCTCTACCCTCCCCACTACCCCCCCTCATCTATATTCCGATATTTCTCCTCATTTCCTGTCATATCTTCCTCTACTACGATGCTAGTTAAACTGCTCTTCGGAGTCAATTCCACCAATAAGCATTGTCCACATTCCGACCATCGTCCTCCACCACCGCCAAATCAGCCCATGTTCGCTCGATTCAAGCGCCAACAGGTTGTGCGATAGATCACTGATCTTTGGTTTTTTAAAGGGAGCGTAACCTCACTCAATGGTCTCTTCATTGCGCACACTATTTCTCTGTTCTCTGACAACGAGGGAGCATTGCGCGGCGAAGAGACCATTGAGTGAGGTTACGCTCCCTTTAACACTTTCTACCGTGGGTGACAAAACTGCATAGAGCTTGTAGAGAATACAAATTGTGATTGATCTTTGATCTTTGATCTTTGATCTTTCAGGTTGGTCAAGCGGCTGCTGATGCGGAAGCGCTTCGACGCCAATCCATTGCTGTTCGACCAGTCGTTAGACGTCTAGATCTTCTAAGAACAAGGTTTGGTCTTTTGAAATTTGATCTTTGATCTTTGATCTTTGCTCTTTGCTCTTTGATCTTTGATCTCTTCAGGGAAGCTTATTCCGAGCCCAGTTCGACTGCAGATCGTAGTGAAAGCGAGGATGATGAGTGAGATTATATTCTATGATTTATATATTTATTTATTTATTCCATCAAATATAATGAGAAGAGGTGATATATGAGGGCAGAAAAGGGGTAGACGGATATCACTATCCTTTGTTTAGTTTGCACGGTATCTTATCAACAAAAAGAAATTGTTCTAGTTTTTTGTATTTCTTTTCTGAAGCACGCAAAGAGGAGTGATTGGAAAACCATGCAAATTAGAGTCACCGCTTGAATAAATGCGTTAAGGCTGAATTGAACTATTTTACTTTTGAAACTCTATATGCTTCCAGCACCTTTCATTACCACTAGAAAATCTTGGAATCACTATATTTCAACTAATAATTTGTTCTCAAAACTAGAATAAGCCGCACAAAAAGCCTTGAGTTTGACTGCTTTTTAAATATTATTAAAAAATACTTATTTAGCAGTGAAACGTCTGAAGCCGGTCCCTCACCATCTCCACTCCGCTCAGGACTCCAAAGTCGCCAGAGTGATCCACTACCACCGTCAAGGGTAGAATATTAAAGAACAATCTTAAAAATCAATTTTAAAAATCGAAATCACAGCAAGGTTTTTTTCATGAATATTTAGAACTTTGTGGTTTAAACCCTTTACCGAAATATGTTGTGGATGTTGAGGACTCGCGAAATCGAATTGTGGGGGAAAATGATGTGATAAAAAACTGATTCACCTCTGCTTTTTCGGATTTCCAGTACGAACTTTTCCATCATTCAGTCATATTCAACTGTAACCATTAACATAATCAAAGCAATGCCAATATCATCCCTCCACTCTATGTAATGAGGAAAATGCTCACGTTTGCCTCATTTTCGTAGTCCGCGATTCGTTGTGTCATTCCGGACTTTCTACGTTTAGACTCGCGGTTCGCCTCTGACCGCACGCACCACCTCCGCCCTCTCGTTGCCCGTCCAGTCATCGAACGAACTAGCGGACCGGTAAATTCATTGACTTTATCGATTTTTCTGTAAAGTCAATACATAATTTTAATGATGAAAAACCGTTTTTTAAATAGATTTCTCATCACGTACGATCAAGTGCTCAAGGATTTGGCTAATAATGAGGAGACTCATAGACAGGTATGTGGTCACACTTTTTTCGGCCATACATTGAATATTTGAATAGATAATGGCCTTTGTTATTATCAGAATTCGTGACACCGTGACATATGTAAAAAAAAAGCTACTTTAATTTCATGTATATGATATGCTGACAGTCCACAGCGTTTCGAAAATCATGGTGTGAAAGAGAAAAAAGATAGAGCGAATAAGTGAGGCAGTACGCAGAATTGAAAGAGACGGTAAAAGCACAGTACTATACCGTAATTATTAACCATGTCAAAGAGTTGTCAGAGATGAGTGTCTGATAGAGTGTTTCCTGTTCTAAGGACAGATCGTTGCAGGTAGCAATAGGCAAGAGGATTGGTTTTTATCGATTGGGAAAGGAACTGGGAACGGGCAATTTCTCCAAGGTCAAAGTCGGAGTGCATGTTCTGACCCAAGGTATTTAAAAAAAACATTATTTTTAAAAAAATCTTAGATGCCTAACTAATATAGTTAAAAGATGATTTTACGTAAAATTCATTATAACAGAGTCCATAGAATCCAAAAATGCTATGTTCAAACTATCAAACATCCAAAAGAAGATGTTTGAGCTACGTCAAAAATATTATTGTCTATTAGTATTTTCATCGTATCGTACGCTGTTTGAACTCTGGGAACACACGAATAGTTTATGCGTAGGTTGCGTGACTCGGTTCCTGGTTTAATATTAATAAATATGTAATAATATTAAATGAATCGCTCTGAAAAAGGAATGACGAGTGCTCTCGTCCTTTTCCTCACGTAATGTGCCCATTTCTCGGCAGTTTCCGGGACAAGATGTTAAGAGTTTTCCAGAGATCTCTTATTTATGCTTATAGTTAGCACAAAAATCTTCCTAATGCATTTTACGAGCCTTAAAGGGACCGAAACCTTGGTCAACGGTCTCTTCAGGGGCCTACGCTCTCTCGTTGTTAGAGAACAGAGAAATAGTGTGCGCATTGGAGAGACCATTGAGAGAGATTAGGCTCCCTTTAAAGCGACTGCTATATATATGAATCATGAAGTCTTAGAATAATCTGAATCATTACTAAACACTATAAAATATGCCTCTAACTCTCGCATAATGTCGCACAATTATTATATTTCACTGCCCGATAAGAATGTACTCAAGAATCAATTCTTTAGAAGTTAAATTTGAAAGATTTTAATTCCCAATATATGCTGAAATCTCGGAGATGTGTAAAATTGCGCATTATGCAGTGTTTTGAGAGGATTCACTAGAGTGGAAATATTATATATCAAATAAATGTACAGCGATATATATTATAAATTGATGGGATTAGGGAATGGGATTCATATGTAGCGTGACTGGAGCAGAGATGATAGATACATCTTGCACCGAAAGTTGGTGTGATTATGAAATCTCGTATGCACGAACTTGTGATCGATTCTAGGAACTGTTTGAAATGAAGAAAAACGACAATGCGAACAAATATCGTTGCGCCTCGGGCGTAGATAAATTAAATTAAATTAAATTAAATATGAAATACAGAGCCACAGCTATCATGAAAAATAACGTTCCTGAAGATAATAACAATAATAATAATAATTAATAATTAAAGCTCAAAAAAACTTTAGAGCGAGTGGCAGTCAAGGTAATGGAGAAGGCGAAGATGGACCAAAAGGCACAAAGGCTATTACAGAGAGAGATTGAGTGTATGGAAAAGGCTAATCATCCACATATCATTAGGTTATTTGAGGTACAGTTACTCACTTTGTTTCTAATTTCATTTAATACATAAAAATTAAATCGAGAAAAATCATCGATGTTTGTAGTGATGTTGATTTTTAATCATCATTGAAAATCGCTCATAAACAATGCCAGAGAGCATTGCCAGAGCGGAGCATATCAAATTATCTCGGGGTGTGCCTCTAAAGAATCCATTTCAGGTTGTGGAAACGATCTCTCGGGTACATCTTGTTTGTGAATTTGCTCGAGGCGGAGAGTTGTATGTCTATGTTCATGACAAGGTACATACTCTTGTATTTTAAAACTAGTAGTTTACTTATCATTCCCACTTGAAGTAGACTTACAAGTATACTTCGAGTTAGAAGTAAGTTTACTACATGTTCCCCTGCTTTGACCCCTCCGCATACTATATGCTGAAAGGATAAAGTATGCAGTATTGTATTGTATTGTATTACTACAAGTGGTGTCTAATACTATAATGCATTTCGTTAAATGTTCTTTAACTTATTGTAAACCTGCAGTAAACTTCTAGTCAGTGACGTAATTTAAGTAGACTGCTAGTTTGGAAATACCAGAGTAATTGCAATTGATTTATTTAAAGTACCACAACTGACATAAATTTTTAAACTATAAATATAGTTTTCCTCAAGCATATTTATTATGTATGCAGTAGAAAACTACCGGAGTAAGCATATCGATTTTGACATCCCGTCTTTTTCCTGGCTGTTTTGATGTATCCCGCTAATGTCAATAATCAAATAAAGCAACGTGTATCTCGCAAAGATCTTCATGTTTTTGAGATTCATATTTTTTTTAAAATATGCTAGAATAATTATAGCCAGTATATTTTGTTACAGGGAAAGTTGACGGAAAAGGAAGCCCGACCGCTCTTTGCTCAGATCGTCTCGGCTGTTGCACATTTAGTAATAATAATATCATGATCATTATCATCATCATTATTATAATTATTTTTCTCATCGTTTCTGTATTTGCTGTCGCACCTGTCACGGGTGTATCAAATAAATAAATAAATAAATAAATGATTAACAACAACAAAATAAAATATATTTATTTATTTATTAAAATAACAAATAAACATTGCAGCACTCTCTGAACCTGGCGCATCGCGATATCAAAGCGGAAAATATAATGTTCAGTGAACCAGGAGGCACTCTCAAACTGGTCGATTTCGGTTTCAGTCGATCCTTGACCGATGGTGAGTGCACATCTGCGGAAAATACATTTCGGAAATTTGCGGAAAACGGTATTTCCTGTAAAAAACCGGAAAAATCGGAAAAATCTCTTTAGAATGCATCTTCCTGTGAAAACAATGGGTTGGTTGCAAACACTCTTGCGTTATTCTTGAAAATAAAAATTTGAAGAAAAAATATCTACCTGGATGAAGGAGAAAAATGCGATTTGCAGGTCCACTGCACACTTTCTGTGGATCTCCACCGTACGCGGCTCCGGAGCTCTTTAAGTAAGCTCTTTAGCTCTATGTCAAAGGCAGTATGCCATACTATATGATGATGACTATCTTTCTAGTTTGCCATGAGTAGGTTACTTTTTCTCAGAGATTCCTCATACGACGGCCGCGCCGTAGACATTTGGGCCCTTGGAGTGCTACTCTATTTTATTCTAGTTGGAGTGACACCTTTCCGAGGAGAGACCGTACAAGACCTTAAGAGCGTAAGTCACATTAAGTCGCTTTCTTAAGCCCTTTTGTTCCTCAGCCCTCCTGCTTATTATCACATCCACAACTAATTTCAAACACTCTCTCGCATTATTTGTCCACGAGAGAGTGTGGTCAGAGCGGAGAATAAAACTAGCTCGGGATATATCTTCAAGTCTTTTCATAATTTCAGAAAGTGCTCGAGGGCAAGTTCACTCTGCCGGAGTATCTATCACTGTTCGCACAAGAATTGATTAGACGAATGCTGGAGATGTCTCCACTCTCGCGGTTGATCATTTCCGAAGTAAAGGTTGGTATTTATCATCATCAACGTTTTATCTAATAAAAAACATCGCTCTGATTATTTGAAATCTCTGACAGCCAGAAAGATAACGTGGCTTCCAAAAAGGAGAAATACATCACCGAAAACAGTTTTGGGCTTTTGGTGTATGTTTCAAAGTAGGATGAAAACTTTCGCATGCCATTCAATCTAGCAAAAAGGCTGATAAAAATATTACATTTCAAATTAAAATATTATTTTATATTCCTAATAAAAATATAGATTATAAATTGATCTCTCTCATGGTTTACACTGTTTATGAGCATTACCTTGTATGAGCTGATTCGCGACTTGAATAAAAGACAATTAAATGAATAAATTTAGAAAATGTACTGGATTCGGGAATGTAAATTTCCGAGTACTCTTCATGAGGAAGAAGAACCAGAGGGTACACAGGATAGGCTACGATTGATGGGAATTGATTCAGCCCTTCTACAAGAGTCTGAACCACAAGGAGCACGGTACGAATATTTTCAATCCCTAAAATGACCCTAAAATTTACCATAAAATGACCCTAAAACCTAAAATTACCCTAAAATGAATACTAAATTTGCGTTTATCACACAGAAAGTGATTGCCAATTACAAAAAAGAGCCATAGTTCGAATAGAGTATTTTACCTATCAACTATCAAAAGTCTTGAAAGATTGAAGAATATAGATCTTTGAAGAATTAAAATGAATTTTAGATGTGCCGTGAATGGCACATATCGCCTAGTCTGCTATCAAATCCGAATGGAACAACGCCTCAAGTTACTCAAGGTGGGTTCTGATCTTTGATCTCTGATTCTTGATCTTTAATCTCTGATCTTTGATCTGGGAATTCTTTCAGGAACGCGAAAGGCGTCTTCAGGACGACCTGGCACGCCTGAATAACGTCCAAAATAGGCGTGGCGGCACTCAGAGAAGCAATGCTTGTTCGATTCAATGATCTTTGATCTTTGATCTTGAATCTTTATATTTTGATCTTTGGACCTTGTTGCTCACTGTTCCCCATGCACTATTGATTTTTCCCGATGACCTCCATAGATTCTCGTTTATGTTTATTGATTGATTGATCAGACGGGTTGGCTCTCTCACATTTGCCTGTTGTATTATCCAATGATTTTTCGATTATTATATATTTTGAGATGAATTCTGTGAGAACGAGAAGGCCATGTACCATATGGAGCAATATACCACATTAGTTCAATTATAGGAAAGGGTGTATTATACAAATAACCATTATTAGTAAAAGGTTGAAATGCATGTAATAATAATATATTTATCGCATCTTGGAGAAACGAGAAAAGAGTTTTTTTCGTAAACAATTAAAATACATATTAAAAGGAGAAGTTGCGATAATAGTTGCAATCACTGGATTGCAACTTTTACAGAATGTAGTCGTACATGATGGAATAAAGAACACGACAAAAACATCATTACATTTCGCATATCTTTCATAACATTCTCGAGATGAAACATATAATAAATATACATTATGATCATTTCAGACTGCTCTGTTCTGCGAGATCTGACACTGCATAAAAACTGCATATATTTCGAAGTTTCACGATTTCGAAGAATTTAAAGCAATGGTTCAAGTAGTTTATGATCAAGTCCATAGTGGCACCTGTTCCTTCATAAAATCCCCCACTGATATTCATTCCTCTTCTCAAATTACTCGATTAGGGGAATACGGGTGAACAACTGTTTGAGATCCTCTTTCTCACCTGTCCATCACTTTTTTCCATATGATCCTCCACGATTTTCCATCGAAATACTTCAAAAAATATAAGTACACCCTCTTGCAATCTCGTTGGTGGTTTATTTTGGAATATCATCGAATTGATTCTTTCAATCTTTTACGATCAAATGTTCGGTTTTTTTCAAGAAAGACGAATGCTCGCTACATTTTTCGTTTAAAGATCTAGACTACGCCTATAAAAACTTATCTATCATTACGTTGGTGTGCTCTGTGATTTAGCATAGATTGAACATTCAACCGCTGCAAACCAAGAAAAAAACAAGAGTAGATAAAAGCAAAGAGAAAAGAGGAAAGTTGACGTTTTAAGTCATTTCCTCTATCTCTTCAATGATCCACCGAAGCGTGTAAACATTTCAGTAAACAACCTATCTCTCGTCTTTATTTTACATTATTTTATTATTATTTTATATCTTATCTTATCTTATCTTATCTTATCTTATCTTACTTTATTTTATTTTATTATTTTTTGTCAGTTTTATTATTATTAACAGCTTAATTTCACACACAAACAGACCGTATAAAATATTTCTTTATTTATGCGTTTATAATTTCTTACTTTTCCTTTTCTTAATTCTAAAAAATTTCTGCGAAAAATCCTCTTGAAAATTAAGAAATTCAATTTAGGATGTACTGTAATAAAATCAGTCGATTTCATATAACAGAACATCTCGTAAGATAATTTTGTCTGTGATTAACACAACTAAATCTTAAATTTTATACGTACCACATTTTGTGTTTTCTGTCTACGAGAGAGCCTTTCTCTGCCTCTCTATTCTCTCGAAAAACAAAGTAACATGTGCCTTGCGTTTACTGCTTTGTTTCTCAGACGAAGAGATACTTTTCACTCCGACTAAGCAGGTTTTTTCAAGTTCAAAATAATCATTTAATCACTGATCTTTGATCTTTGAGAGTATCGGTGCTAGAAAAAGTTCGATCTATAGACACTTCATCATTCACGATCATTGAACTGTGAATAATCGTTTGGATCGGGTGCACTTTTTTGTCCACAGTCGATTCTATCTTGTGATGAGGGTCAACGTTCCCACATATCGATCGAATAAATCCATTATTTACCAGAAATAAAAACGGTGATAAATATTGATTTATTGATTATTTTATTGATCATTGCATATTTTGCTTTTCCGCCACATATCTATAAAATGTAAAATAATAATATAATAATATTTAATAATAATATAGATGATGTAGATGATGAAATAGATGTGATCTTCACCAACTAGCAACTGTGATCGATGAATGAAGAGAAAAGTGTGAAAATTGAGAGATAACAAATGACCTAGTCATTAGTACCTCCTTTTTACCTGCCGCCTCACTACAATCCCTTACTTTTTTCGTAAAGCTATGATGCTTTCTAGCTCTCCTAAAAACATAAACTCTATTGGCATACTCGTACCCAGAGAAAGTGAGGAGAAATTGATCATAGTAATTTGATTAGGGGAAATACCTATACCATAAAGCGAAAGGGGAATTGATAGCGACTAGATCACGCGGTAAAGTAGGCGCGAAGAAGAGATTAGGCCCTCCGGACTGGATTGGCCCACGGTGTGACACACCGACCGGCGGAATGGTTAGAGAGGCAGAGTAGGCGGAAATTTAAAATTTTAGGGGGTACCGTATACTGGAAGCCAAAACCGTAGTTCGTGATCGCAAAGGCAATTTCTGTGTGAGACCTTTTCAAATAAATACCGTAATTCGTGATCGCTAAGGCAATTTCTGTGTGAGACCTTTGAAATTATCACGCATCAACCCTGACTTTTGTAAAACAAATACCCTGAAACAGGCACAATTTTTTAAAAATATTTTTTTCCTGATTTTTGTAAGAGAATCTTGCGATTCAGGGTGTATCAAGGGCTAGAGCGCCAGACGGCACAAGAGAGGCGAGAGTGCAGACACGCCAGACATTCGGTCATTTCTAATTTTTCCGCCGGTCGCTTTCTCTTGTTCTGTCACACCGTGTTGGCCTCGAATTATCACTGGCCTAGAGCAGCGATCACCCACAGGACTTCGTGAATAACGGGTTGTACCTTTTTTCTTTTACCTTTACTATACCATGTTATATTGGATCTCTGACAACAATCACATTTAGAGTGATGCCAGGGCGGAAAGTTTCATAACATCTTTGGGAATTCTCAGAAATTTGCTCAAACAGTGCCTACTCTCGAATGGTTTTGTTTACACTTCCCATGTATCTCCATTTCAATCTCTCATCCCTACTAGGGTCTAAGCCCTTCTGTCCACTCCCCCGATGCAATTCATGGTAGCACCCACACACTAAGCCTGACTATATTGTTGAATGGAGAGGGAGAGGGAGAGGGAGAGGGAGAGGGAGAGGGAGAGGGAGAGGGAGAGTTTCAAGAGGTAGAGATTACTGAAACAGTTTGTCTCGTATTGCTCACTTGAGATTTATTGTCTCCACTCCTCCGTATCTCATCCTCCTCTCTTCTCTTCTCAACACCATTCTCTCCTTCATTTTCAATGGACAAACTTCGGAATTATGTTGTAAAGTTTACCTTTCTAATCGATATTTTAGTGTTCATTTATCGTCGGGGGCTTTCCTATTTCTGTAATGTTAATGAGATGTTCTCCTTTGATTCGCGAAGTGAACTTTAAATGAGAGTTCGATGTTGATTAGCTTTCCTTTTCATTTCTATACACATCATTTTGATTTAGTTGAATAGAATTATGAAAGGTATCCTGATGAAATTGAGCGTTCCTTTGGATATTATCCATTGTTTCAGGGTACACCCATAATTAATTTTACTCTCATGACTATCTATGACAACGCTCTCTCGCCGACAAAGCAAGGCAGAGAGCATAGCCAGAGCGGAGAGGTGCATATTAGGTCTGGGTGAACACGCCTGTTCTCGTTTGGTATACCACCCATAGACTATAGTCATTGTCTTTTCGCTCCAAAGTAGTCTCCATCACCTTGGATATCCTCTAACAACAAAGAGAATGAGATGAAGATTCGAATCACCTCCAAAGTAGCATCTCAGCTCAGCGAGAGATCGTTTACAGCTCTTACAGCGGAGCTTATCCTCTCCCTCTCTCTTTCCATCACACTCTCCCTCTCCCTCTCCCTCTCCTCCTCCCTCTCCTCCTCCCTCTCCCTCTCCTTTCTCCCCTATCCATCATCTTCTATTCCACAACAATGATATTTGCATATGATGATCAATTAGACTCTTCCCTCCTTCATTGTGATAGCCACTCCTCTGTTGATCACCAACCGTGAACAAGGTTCAAGGTTGGATACAAGGAGTGCATATGATTATGTCCAGGGCTAGCCCCCTTTTATCCTCTCTTGCTCTCTCTCTCTCTCTCTCTCTCTCTTTATCCATCTTGATCTCCCCTTCCTTCTCCGTTGTCTACACCTGTATCTGAACTATCATGTAACTGTATCATATCTCCTCTAACCCCCCCTCACTTTCACCGATTCGCCTTGGCGACGGACATCCTTCAAAAAGACTTATCTCACAGATAATCCCGATCCCATCCCCGATGCTTTCACTTGAAGGAATAAATATTATATTATTATATTATATTATATATCTAAAATATTCGACAGAATCCCTACTCTTCGCCATTGATCAAATGAAATACAATAATAACGTCTTGAGGACTTGACATAACTGAATATATTTGTAGTGTGAGTAGTACAAAAAGTCATGAATATGAAAGGTCTTCTCGTTCTTATCGTTATTTCTACGCGACTTGAATCTCCTCCAGCTGTCTCCCTTTCCCTTTGTTTCTCTCCCTCTCTATCGGTCAGGATAAAGTAGGCGAGAGAGCGGAGGGAGAGGTAGAGGAGAGTGCGGGAGAGGGAGAGAGGGAGGGAGAGAGGAAGAGAAAGATGGATAGAGATATAAGTGACATATAGGGTGATGTAAACAATAAATTGTGGCAAACTTGTGCTTTTTGCAGGTGCGTGACAAGGATTGACAACTTTATCGCACCCAATTGCAGTCAGACATCAAATTTAATACAGATTGTTGTCAATGTGTCTAATAAATATTAGTGGTTGCAATTAATGAATGAACTGTTGACAGACAAGAAAAATGAGGTTGATACAAGTCATGACCAGAGAAATGTGCTTCTTTCTAGTCAGACAACAAAAAATCTTCTTTTTGATGTCAATCGATTCTTGCCTTCTCATTGACATCAAAACGAATATTTTTTGTTGTCTGAATAGAAAGAAGCACATTTCTCTAGTCATTCCATTTTTTGGTGCATTTTCACATCCTCATAATAATGAGACGATACTTCATTAGTCAAAGCGGCGCACCTCAGACAGGTTTGGTGACGCGGCGGAGAGTGTGACAGAGAGAATCATTTGATGCCATCTCGCACGCACACCCTCTCTAATGCAGCCCACCAAACCCGCCTGGCATCCGCCTCGCCCTCTTTATAAGTTGGAAAACGTGATTAGCCATTCATTGTTGCTTCGCAATTACAGAGGCTGAACTAACGTGTTCTGACATGTATCATCCTCAGTTTTCTTGTCTGTCAACAAAATAGTCACTATCTGTTGCCACATTTATTTATTTCATACATTGACTACAATCGTTTTACTTTTTGAAGTCTGACAACAAAGTTCTCCGATAAAGTTGTCAATCGTTTGCCGTTGTCACACACCTGCAAAAAGCACAAGTTTGCCAAAATTTATTGTTTACATCACCCTATATCTATCATCATCTTCTTCATCTTCTTCTTTGTCTTCGTCATATTCTTTTCAGTGGAGACAATCACTTTGTTTATGTAAGAGTTGCATCTTTTTGTCGTGATCGACGATCATAACTGGTCTTTTCAACAATAAAACTTGTTCGAATATAATATTTGCATAAATTTACCATCGTTGTTCCAATTTAAATGAATGCAATTAAATAGTAAAGGTTTCCCTATGCAGATTCAGAAAAAAAACCTCAAGAACTGGAAAAAAACTTTATCTTTGAACTTTATAGAGATTCAATTTGTTGAATGTCAGTCGATTTCAAAGTGACATTCTGCCTTGTTTCAATTTAGCAATTTAGCAGTCACTCACTCAATGAATTTTCACTATTACTAGAGTCTTTTCTCTCCTTCTCCCTCTTCCTCTCCCTCTCTCTCACCCACACCCTCTCCCTCTCCCTCTCTCTCAACTTCTCCCTCTCCCTCTCCCTCTCCCTCTCCCTTCCTTCCTCTACCTCTTGCTCTAACTGTCACCTCTGACAGTAATTAGCGTAAGGTTCTTCACAAGTCCTTGACTCGGATGAATTAATCATCAATCCATCTCTACTCACATAATTCATGTTAATTACTCGTTTACACGACCACATTTTGTACGAATTTATATTATTTAGCGTTTATTATTCGTGAAAATTAGGAAAAATTAAATAAAACGATGAGGGTTTTGTCTGTTTAAATTAAAAATGATATTGCGAGTGCCCAGACAGATTGATCTACCATAACACAGAGAAAGAAGTGTTATCCACGGAGCATAAGACCTAACAAGTGTTATATTTAGCAGTTTTTGAGCTCGAAAATGATCCGAGTATAATCTATAAATCTCACAGATGGGCGTCTTTTTTTCACAGATAAGGAAAAGAGCGTGGGATAGGTAGAAATCTTTTGTGGATCTATTAAGTGCATAGGGTATGAATATATTTCTACTTGAGGAATGATACTATAATGGAATAGAAGTTGGGTGACAGGAAGTGGGGACCAAAGTGAGAATATAGGGATAGATTGTATTACAATCGCTTTCGGCCTCGAGTGATGGGTACTACATGTGAATCTGTTTTCAGTCTCAGTCTTTGTCTTTATACTCTCTCTCTCTCTCTCTCCCTCTCTCTCCCCTTTGTGAAGGCTCAACAGCCGTTCTTCGGCCAGCGGGCTCGGCAAGAGGGAGAGGAAAGGGATCGAGAGAGACAGGGAGAGGAGGAGGAGGAGGAAAGAGAGAGAGAGAGAGAGAGAGAGAGAGAGAGAGAGAGCGAGGAGGGGAGGAGAGAGAGAGGTTAGGCAATGATGATCTCATATGTAAAGAGTGCGGGTAGATATTCCTCCTTTATTCTTTTCTTTCTCTGTATCTCTTATTCTCCCTCTCCCTCTCCCTCTCCCTCTTCCTCTCTTCCCCTCTCCATTTCTCATCGTTTCTCGTTATCGTTTTCCTCATTCCTTCATCTCTTTCGTTCTTTATTATTTCTTGAATCGTCTTTGAATTCTCGAGAGCTACATAATTTTCATAGTCAGTTAGATCACTCGATCATTAATACGATTTTATTCCTCTTGTTTGAGAGCATTTTGATAGTTTTCTAATATATTCGTAAAATTTCAACTTGTTATAATAATATATTTATCTTCTCTATACGGATCAAGATAGTTATTGTAAGTACTGTGCATATTCAGTTCCAAAATCAGTCAACTATTTACATAGATAGTCAAAATGAGTGCATAAACCAAAATATACAGTTATCTGCTGCTGATTGCTCTTATTATTATTTTCGACTAGACGAATATTACAGTATCATGGGTTTCATTAATTTTCTCTTCAAACGTTGCGAAAAATCAGAAAAACCCTCCTTGTTTTACACACTCTCATGGTTTTTGTTTTTACTTTTACACGCTTAGATCAATTATGATTTTTTTTTCGTTTTAAAGGTACACCCCATGCTTATATTACACTACGCATTGACAATGCTCTCTCGCTTTCTTTGTCTGCGAGAGAACGTGGATAGAGTCTAGAGTCAACATAGCTCGGGGTGTGTCTTTAAAGATGATAAGTAGACAATTTGAACAATTCATCCCTTTCATCTCTTCGTCTTCTTCTTATTCTTCCTCCCATCATCATCTCCCCTTATGAACTTCCTCTACAATACATATCCATTCGTCTCCCTTTATTACTCTTCTTCTTGTTCTGCTCCTTTAACGATCTACTCATTCCTTTTCTTATGATCTATCATATGTCTGCTCCGGGTCGACCGTAACCAGCTCATACCGTAACCAGCTCATACCGTAACCCAGTTATCGTACTCGTTTTCAATTCCAACAATGCAATATGCTATGCACAAATTTCGTTATACTTACTGTTCCCTAATGGAGCACTTACCAGTATCATAATATCCTCTGTCTACCATACTCTTAGATCTACCGTAATTGATGGCTACCGTATCCGTACGATGGGTGGGGTGAGACGATGCTGCGGTGTCGCCCTCCTCTCTACGGGCATTCTCGGATCGCTCGTGATGCTCGCCCTGATTCAGGTTTATCGATTGATTTCATAATTGATCAAAAGACATTTTATTCATTTTTTTGCGAACAGGCAGGAAACACATTCTGCATCAAAATATGAGTAAAAGCTGAAACATACTTTAGAAGCACAAACCTAGTTAATTTTACTGTCAGCATGGCAATACTCTCTCGTAGACAAAGAAAGCGAGAGTGTGTGGTCAGAGCGGAGAGTTTCATATTAGCTTAACTATCCTAGCAAGCGCAGGAACGACGTTAGACAATCCTATGTGATACTAAAAAACAAAGTTCCAACCTTAAGCGACCCTAAATTACAAAGCACTAACGTTAAGCGATCCTAAATTGCTAAGTCCAGAACTTTAGCAACTGTAATCGTTAAGATTTTCTCATTCGAACTATCGTCTGATGCGGGCATCACATCCACGCAGCCTCTATCAATGGAAAGGAGGAGATTGAGTGAGGTCAATCGACAGAGGTATACTGTATTATTGATTATTTCGAGATATTATTGATTATTTATAGTTATTATTGATTATTTATACATAGAGAAGGGAATTTAATTGTGTCATTCTATCATGCGTATTGCATATTGTCAAAGTGTCTTAAAAAATGAAAATTATATTTAGGGAATGTTCGTTGAGTATTGTGCATCACTTGTAGTTAAATGCACACTTCAAGCTAATTTTACTCTCCGCGTTGGCAATACTCACTCGCTTTCTCTGCCTACGAGAGAGTGCGGTCAGAGCGGAGACAAACATTAGCTCGGGTATTCGTTTAATACGGAGATCCGCGAATGTTCATGTAAATCCTTTTGTATTTGCCAAGTGATATGTGAGAAGTTCATCTTATCTATCTCCTCTGTAAATACTAGCACTTTTAACGATACCTAATCTATTTCAAAGAACATCTGTATCAAAATTATCTGCCACGCGTTTTTTCGAATTCAACCATGTTTTATCCTTCTTTGGGATTTTCAAGCAAAAAATGAAGATCAAAGATCAAAACACTACTATTCAGTACCTCATCGTCGATTCGTCGTCTACCTTCCGCCCTCTTGATAGGCGTTCGCAAAGGCGGTACTCGCGCTCTCCTCGACGCTCTCGCACTGCATCCTAAGATTAAGGTATGACCTTATGGCTAAGTCGTCGACCTTAACATGGTAAGCCCCGACTTAGCCAAAAGGTCAAACTTAGCTCCGTAAGGTTTAAGGCAGCCCGGCGAGAGGTACACTATTTTGACGACGAAGAAAACTACGCCAAGGGACAGCAATGGTACCTGGAGCAGATGCCTCTGTCGAGTGATGATGATGTATGAGGTGACAGAAAGTTCAAAGATCAAAGTCCAAACTACAGATCACGATTGAGAAGACACCGGCGTACTTTACCAACCCCTCGGTACCCGAGCGAGTACACCGAATGAACAAGGAAATGAAGATCATTCTGATTGTGCGAGAGCCATTGACGAGGGCCATATCGGACTTCACTCAGGTTTTGTAGCTTGAACGTTGTAGTTTGAACTTTGTAGTTTGAACGATGGTCAGTCAGCGAATCCTTATTTGATCTTTGAACTTTAATGTGTGTTATACTTTTATTCTACTTTCTCACATATTAAAGCAAAAAGATTGAATAATTATTCTTCCGTTTTCTCTCAAAGAAAGTGTATGAAAAGGGGGTGACAGTGGCGCCGCGATGCAGTCTCCCTCTCCCTCTCCTTATCCTCTCCCTCTCCCTCTCCTTATTCTCTCCCTCTCCCTCTATCCATATCTGACAGCTGCCTCCCTATTCCTCTCACCTGTACAACACAAGACATTAGTCCTACGAGGGATCCAATTCACATTGAGATTTATATGAACCCTTCTCTCTCTATTCCTTCTACCTTTTTTCTCCCTCATTTTCTCTGACTCTCTCTCTATCCCTCGCTCCTTGTCTGACAATTCGCATTTCCTTCGCACGAAGGAAATAAATAATAAGCATATGATGTTTGTTTGTGAGGTTTTGTCTGATTCCTCACAAGTGAATATCTGATTCGATGGTGTAGAAAGTGCATGTAAATGTAAATTACACCATGGGATACTGTAAGGTGATCAATCGATGATCATACATTATCGATTATTATCTTTTATTTTGTTTGCATCAAATTAATTATACTACTACTCTTATTATTTGTCATGAGACGTAATCAAAATAAAATACAATTGAATTAAAAATATTGCGAGAAGTGGATATTGAAACTCCATGGTTTGATTCGGATTATAGGGAGAAATCAAATAATCAATAATCGAAAAAATCGATAATCAATAAATTTAGGTATTCTACAATCGGCAAGAGATGAACAAAACTCTTCCGATATTCTCCGATCTCGTCTTCACCAAGGACGGTGCCATTGATGTCGCATACAAACCTGTATTAATCTATTTGTTTTTTAAACCAAATGATGCAATTAATACGATTTTAAACAAACCCAAACTATAAGAGAAAACGTTGAAACATACATGCGATAGTGTCAATATCATGTCTATAATACAGATTGTTGAATTTTATAGAACAATATTCCATATTCGGCTTTATTTCTTTTACATTATCGTGGCGGATAAATTTTACATTTATAATAAATAATTTTAAAATATTTATTAAAGGTGCGCAATTCTCTGTACTCTATGCATCTGGAGCGATGGTTACGGTACTTTCCCCTCGAACAAATCTTGATCCTTGATGGGGACGCATTCGCTAAGGAACCACTCGGACAGGTACTTGATATTTTGGTCTTTTATCTTTGATCTTTTGATCTTTTGATCTTATGATCTTTACAGTTGCGATTGGTGGAGGATTTTCTGGAGCTTCCGAGGGCGATTCGAGACGATCAATTGATATACAATAAAGTGAAGGGATTTCATTGTTTTAGGAAGACAAAGACATCAAAGGTTACTTTTATTTTATTTTTAAAATTTTATATTTTTAAAGTGATAACGAGAAGAATGACAATGACTATTGACATTTACGTTCAGTTCGAGAAGAAAAGAAAAGAGGACAAGAAAACTCTTCTTGTTTTCTATCGCTTCTCTTTCTTTTCTTGTTTCGTTGAACAGCGCATTATCAGTTTAGTTAAATACTTGTATCTAAGAAGTAAGAAGTTACCGAAAATGAAGTGTTATAAGACCATTCCTTTCTTGGCAATATCATTGACATTCAATTTAATTAGTAAAAGTTCGAAAGGGTAAAAGTTTTTATTTTTGTTTTTTAAGAGTAAAATTTTTATTATTTTGAGCAAATTGCCCTTGAAGAGTACTCACAAACATTCGTGTGACTATTGATATCGTTTCAAACAATATTATCTACATTGTTTGTTATTTAGTATACGTATAATATATTTTGAAGGTGAAGTGTCTCGGACGTTCGAAGGGACGACCTCACAGACACATCGATAAAGTGACTCAAGAACGACTATCCATTCTCCTCCAACCCCACAATCAAGCATTCTTTAGACTCATCAACAGGGTTTTCGATTGGTGATCAATATTCAATTTGCAAAAAAAATCATATTCTGGAAAAAAAATCAAGCCAATTTGAAACTCTACGTTTTCATTCATTTTGTCGACGAGAGTATGAACGGAGATATGTTGTGTTCAAAATTCGAGAAGAA
Source organism: Parapristionchus giblindavisi (assembly GCA_943737045.1). NCBI lineage: Eukaryota > Metazoa > Nematoda > Chromadorea > Rhabditida > Diplogasteridae > Parapristionchus > Parapristionchus giblindavisi. The sequence continues at coordinate 163,022 of CALSFV010000271.1, read as the reverse complement.
GAGAAAACCAGTAAACAAAAATAGAAGAACCTCTTTTAATTCTTGCTTTTCTTTGAACACAACATTATTGGATTAGCTTGAAGATATTCTCACGATGTCAGTCATAGTACACATTTATCGCTCAGGCTCAGCTAGCTCTATCTAGCTAGCTCAGTCGTGAATACGAAAAATCGATTAGAATTCGATTCGGTCCAATTAGAAGCAATATCACAATATAGTATATATTTTAAATTTTCATATTGTTTTTGTATATTTAGCGAGGCGTCGAAGCTTTATCTTCTCTCTGATGAGTTTTGTGATCGGGTTGTTAATATTTATTCATGGTGATATAGCCGCATTCATTCGTTCATTCTTTAAAGCTTACAATAAATCAATTTATAATAACATATAATACCATAAGATGCCACAAGAAACACGCTGACCAGGGGCGAAATCACCGAAATAGGATTCAGATCAAACCCCTGTAACAAAGACAGTGAGGTCACGATAACAAATTCGTAGAATTTAGAGGCCGCCACGAAAACCTATGCAAATTTTTTCAAGTCATTGCAAACTTCTACTCTGAAGCAAGTTATAGACAGAATAAGTTCTAAAAATTCGGAAAAATGCTCAAGTCTTCTTGGTAGGTCACTATTTTTACGGTACTATTACCGGGAACTGTATCTACAAGGGTTTGATCTGAATCCTTTTTCGGGGAATTGGTCCATCGGCTCGAACAATATGGACATATGTCATCAATGTAATAATAGCCACTTGGGATCGGGAAAACTTGGAATGGGGGGGGGGGTTAATTAAGTGAAACTAATCGATATTCGAAACAGGCAAAAGACAAATCAAGGAAAGAAATATTGAGATTCACACTAAACACTGATGGCTATGCAAAATCGGAGGGAATGGAATCAAAGCCAACGGTCTAGACATTTCTCTTTGTTGAGAAGTTGCGAAAACTTAAGAAAATCAGAGAGATCACTCTTCGTTTTACATACATTTTCTTTTCTCTTCTCTACTTTTGAGCAACACGATAAATGTCAGAGACTAAAGGAATAGTGTGAAATGGCGAGACCATTGACTCTGTTAGGGTAATTATTATTATGCCAAAGTAAGACAACAAAAGAGGGATCATTATGTGCCTACACCAATACGATCTACCAATCGATACAGATAAACGAGAATACCCATGGTTGAGTTGATATTTATTCGGGGATTATGGATTATCGATAGAAATGAATGATCTACCAGACCGAACACCGCTCAGTTGGATTCATTCGCGAGCCGACAGGACAGTCGAAAGCCTGGAATAGTCATAGATTATGTCACTGACCCGAAGATATCTGTCTGTCATTCAATGTGATATAATAATAATAATAATAATAATAATAATAATAATAATAATAATAATAATAATAATAATAATAATAATAATAATAATAATAATAATAATAATAATAATAATATTTTATTCCTTCAAATGAACGCATCGGGGATAGGATCGGGAATATCTGTTAGATAGTCTTGTGAAGGATGTCCGTCGCCAAGACGAATCGGTGAAATGTTGGGGGTAAAATATCATTTATTGACAGGCTTATTCCACATCTAGCATACAGCAGAGTTCCACAAATGCAAGAAATTTCGCGATTTGAAATATCATTTCACATCACAAATCGATACCTTTGCGAACTCAGGTTGATTCTTGGCTACAACTTCTACACGGAATCGTCCAGGTGAATGAGGATCAGTCAGGACGACATTCGTCAGCGCTTCCGGCTTGTACTTATTGCACCACGTCTGAAAATTATGTACGGTAGGTACGATTGTTGTACTGTAGACTTCAGTACTTCACATAATAGATTACGGTAGGTCATTCCATCATATCATACCGGTCACCCATCATTTTAATGAAACATACAAAAATACCGCTTCGAAAATTAAATTCTGAATTCAATTTTTGGCGGGTATTACGTATCACTAACTATAAAATGGTTGGCGACCAAGGCCGAGCGCAAAGCAAAGAAAATTTTCGGTTTCGTAAAAAAGTAAAATTTTCGGCTTGGAAATCGGTAAAATCCGTAAACGTAAAATCCCAGCCCCGTTCGTGACCGGAGTGATATATCACGGTACCTGTGCGTATCCTATGAAGAACATTTGTTCGTTGTTTATCTTCGCGAATCCAGGCAAACGAGGCTCCTCACCGTTCTTAGCCAGATAAGATTTGTATGCCTCCAAAGAAATGATTTGACATATTAAAATAGAAATAGATCTTAGTTAAAAAAAAGTACTCATGAAATTAGATGTTAGCGAGTAAAAAGTAATATTTTATGTCGTTGCACTGAGCTTATTGAAGATGTTTTGTAAAATTTTTTTAAAAACAATTTAAAGTTTAAAAAAATTAAAATGTACCCTATATGCGGATTTAATTCCACCGTTGTCTGCGATGTTCTCTCCTTGTGTCAACTTTCCATTGATGTTGAGGTCGATTTCCGGAACCTGATAGGCCATTGAAAGATCAAAGATCAAAGATCATAGATCAAAAATAAACAATTACCGTCTCGTTGCCGTATTGATTGATGATACACTCCGCTCGTCGTTCGAATTCTTTCCTCGTTTCAGGCTGCCACCATTCATGAAGATTTCCCTGTCCATCGAATTGATTTCCTGATATTGATGAATTTGAATTATTGATTTTTTGATTAATCACGCCTACTTATGACATAGATAGCTTATTTTGTGTCATATATTATGCTCCCACGGTATAGAGAAAATAGCACATTGCTGAGAGCATAACACACAATATTACATTTTTTAACATTTAAACACTTTATCGAGATCAACTAAGCGGTGGGTCACCGGATCTGTAGTGGCATGAGATGGTTCCACTGATCCTTGTTGCTTGCCATGTTCATAAAGCCTGTATACCCATAAATAAATAAATAACCGCACCGAGATCATCGAAACCATGGGTAATCTCGTGTCCTATGACTGCTCCGATTCCACCATAGTTGAGTGCCTGAGGGAATGAAGGATGGAAGAAGGGAACTTGCAGGATACCCGCAGGGAAGACTGAAATTAAATGATGGAGTGTTCAAAGATCAAAGATCAAATTAATGCACATGAAAATATTCTATGAGAGCATTTTCACAGCTTGAATTTCTATTTTATTTTATTTATAAGCAATAATAATATAAATAAAATAATGCTAAATAATAATTTTTTTAAATAAAAATGATCTCACTGATTCCGTTCTTGATACTGGAGTAGAAAGCATTCACTGTAGCCGAATTGGTGCTGAACTCATTTCGATCGACCTTAACGTTAATTTTAAAAATTAATAATATGAATAGATGTGCAGGTTTGCATGCACTTTAAAAGTAAATTTTGGAAAATGTATAAGTTTGCTAATAATGTGCCCTATGGTGTTTCGGCCGCTACGTCTAGAGTACACTACACACCACACCACGATGGCGACATATCACAACACACCACACACCTTCTCGAGTAGTCTACGGTAGGAGAAGTCGTTGCTCCATCGATGCGCCTTCTCAACCATCACACCCAGACTGTCCGAAGCGACGATGTCGAGCTGCGAATAATGTGGTGTAATTATCATATGCCGGGAGAGCTTTCCTAATTTCAAAAACAATACTTACATGTTCATACCACTCGTCGAGCTTTTCGTCATCGAGCACCCAATCGGCAAATCCAATCAGTCGCAGCATCTGATTTGCCTTGTCCATGGCTTCCTTAACAATAATTCGATAGATTCTGATTTGTGAAACGTCAACCACACCACGCACCTTCTTGGTCTCAGCGTCCATCCAATCGTTGTCTTCCAGCATCTGATTGAAGGCAGACGTGATCTCGTCAATCATGGCAAGTGTCGCTGCCTTTGCACTCTGCAAGTATTACTGTGGCTGCACCAATATAAGCTATTGTGAACTGATTTTCGGAGTTATCGTATACCTTATCGAAATGGGCGGCTGCGTAGAGCGCACTCGATGCGTAGCTGATCTTTGATGAAGCCGCGGACACGCAGTCCTTCCATCTGTTAAGTAAAAAAACATAATATAGATGACAGGTTGTACGACTAAGCGTTAAAAGCCGTGCGATCACTTCAAATTCTCTATCAATCTAGGAATACTATCTAGAATATACAGCCACAAGATCAAAGAGCAATAGGGGCGGAGCCAACAATCAAACAGCATCTGGGGTATACCTCTGTGCGACCCTGTGTGTAGAGTGTATCGCGCTACTATTGGGAGATAACAAAAGTTGAATTCTATCGTACCTCTCTGATTTGTCGTCCTTTCCAAGCAGAACCTTCACGAATCTCTGAAAAATCTCTAAATATTGATTGTTTTCAATCTAAAAACTATGGCTTTGTTGTTGTGGAAGGAGCTTATTGTTAGAGGCGTTAGAGAGAGAGTGGCTAAAGAGGAATTAGAAATCCGGTTGGAAATATCAGGAAAAACTGATAAAACTCTCGGAAACTGGCATTTTGATCTCTCATTGATAGAAAATAGAAATAGTGTGTGAAATGAAGACAGCGTGTCGTCAACTACTGACTAACATGATAGACATCATCATATCGTTTGTCGTAGGTCAATCCGAAACTGCCCGAGTATCGCAACATGATATAGTTGGCGACGATTCGCGGCTCGGTGTTCCTGCAAACCGACATTTACCAAAACATCAATCGCTGTCTAATATTCAACAGGCGACGTTTCCTAGTGGCGCACCACTTACGAAAGCAGTGTGGTGAGCTTCTTCAAGAAATCGATATCATTGACGAGGACATCGGGATTGGATTCGATGTAAGCATGGACGTCATAGGGTGCTTGTGATTTGAAGTAGCGAGGCCAGTCAATCTATATAAATCAAACAATATATAATATATTTTATTGAAATATTTGTAAAAAAAACTAATGCATTAAAATATTTTTGCAATGACATATAAAAGTAAATATTCAATAAACTTTGTTTATCTAACAAAATATTACATTTCAGAGGCTTACGAATATGTTTCACAATTTGTACAACAGTCATCAGGCGGCTTATCTCTAATCACATTCTCTTTTGCGTTCACAATAATAATAATAATAATAATAATAATAATAATAATAATAATAATAATAATAATAATAATAATAATAATAATAATAATAATAATAATAATAATAATAATAATAATAATAATAATAATAATAATAATAATAATAATAATAATAATAATAATAATAATAATAATAATAATAATAATAATAATAATAATAATAATAATAATAATAATTTTTATTCCTTCAATAGAACACTTCGGGGATGGGATATATCTGTTAGATAAGTTATGTTTACCCATATCTTATTACTCATTGGCCGTATGCAAGAACCGTTTACCGGGAAAATGTGACGTCATTAGCGTAGGCAGAGGCGTTTTCCAAAAATCCTCCGTCTACGCTAATGGCGTCACATTTTCGTGGAAAATGGTTTTCCGTTGTTCTTGCACATATCTTTAACCTTTATAAAGATAACTAAATAAACATGGACATACCAATGGGAAGAGCTCCGATAGTTCTGATAACTTTCGTACATTATGCATGGCAGTGTAGTTCCTTCTCTCTTCTGAAGGAAGTAGAATCTCGGCCAACTTCTGTTCAAGATTGAAGATTTCCTCGATATCCGACCTACAAATGATAATTATTTTGGAAAATATATTTTTTTCATTGTTTTTTCAATCTTCTAATCTACCCATGCGTACTTTTAGCGTCAAAATATGAATGAAATCGGAAAAGATGATCTCAACTGGCCCAAACCTTTTCATCATTTTTTTTCATTGTTTTGCATTGATCGTCAAAATTTAAACTCAAAATTTTTGGATTTAATATTGAAATTATGAAAATGATAAACTTGCTTGAGTGCCATGTCGGACAGAGCCGCTCCGAAATCTTCCGTCAAAAGAACAGACTGAAAAGTTTTATGAGTTTTCCTTCTTGAAGATACACTCAGAGCTAATTTCAAACTCTCCGCTCTGGCCACTCTCTCTCGCTTTCTTTTTCTACGAGAGAGAATTGCCAGAGCGGGGAGTTAAATTAGCTCAGGTTTGCCTTTATATCATATTATATGATAAATAAATATTCGAAATGTTTTACATAATGCCTCAATATTTTATGTTTTCGTGAAACAACGATTTCTTCATTTGCGAAAATTAACAATAATTAACCTTTTCGTGAATATAATCTTTGTAAGCTTTGATCTGCTTCGCGTATTTGGTTGTATTCAAATAGTAATTTCGTGCTGATGATCCTAGACCAAGACCGCCTTGATCAACCTGAGAAGATCAGAGATAAGAGATCAAAAATGGTAAAAGAACAGGGATTGATGACAAAAGATCAAAGATCAAAGATCACAGATCAAAGATCTAAGATCAAATTCCGATCACTCACAACAATGACACGACGTGTGGTGTTCTTTGGATCGATCGAGATGTAGATATCGAGGAAGGGAGAGACGCCCCGGAAACCAACCTTCAAAAGTAATTTAATAATAATAATAATAATAATAATAATAATAATAATAATAATAATAATAATAATAATAATAATAATAATAATAATAATAATAATAATATTTTATTCCTTCAAATGATGAAATTTCCTTCAAAAGTAATTTAAGATTTCATACTTTGCAGATTAAGTTTGTGCATGGAATTACGCGAATTACATTAACACTGCCTAACTTTCTGTTTTTTTTTGCAGATTTTCTGAAAGAAAGATTAACCTCGACCAGAAGTGAAGTCAGATCGAAGTCTCTCGGATTGAACTTGGCCGTTGATCCCTCGATCATTGGCCACGAACCGATGGCCTACAAAGATCAAAGATCAAACTACAAAAATCAAAGGTTAAACCACAAAGGTCAAATATAAAACTGCAAAATCAAATTTCAAACTGAAAGATCAAAGATCAAAGTAGAGAGACCAAAAATAAACCTTGATGGCCTTGATCATATCTGCTCCCTTGTTCTTCTCTAGAGCCCCCTCATCTAGACAAGTTCGATAGAACGTTCGGACGATTTGTTTCGATCGCGATGTCGACATGTCAGATGTCGATTCAAGCAAATCTGCAATCGATCTTTGATCTTTGATCTTTGATCTCCTTATCTAACCTCTCATCTCCGCTTGCACCTTTTGTCGGAGGAGGACGAATCGAGAGACACTGGTTCTGTCCGATGGAATGTCATGACTTGCGATCCAGTTGCCGCATGCATAATTGTAGAAGTCCTCGCATGGGTCGGCCTGAATGAGGGGATTTGTTGGCACGAAGCCAAGTTTATCTCTGGTATTTCGAAACTTAAAGTCTGCTTAAACTACGTCACAGACTTGAAGTAAGTCCACTTAAAGTAAAATAACATTTGACGAAATGCATTACAGTATACCACTCCACTTTAAGTAGACATGTTTAACTTTAAGAGAGACTCGACCACCCCCGGACGCGTGCGCTAGCAATGAGAACTGGGGGTCGATACTTGGGTGTTAGGAGTGTCACCGGACCTTATTGCACAAAACAGTAGAAATTTCCTGTTCGTGCCCTCAGGCTATAAGAAAAATTAATTTAAGTGCAAAAACGTTTAAAAATCATAATTTCTCAAATTGTTGAGATAAATTCCAAATATCATTTGCGATGCGTCTAGGGTGCACAGACCTTGCTAATTCACTATGAGCATCGTATGTGCGATGATTCCTAAACCTCTTTTTTGACTCAAAATTTTGGTTTTTTTGGACAAATCATCCCTTGCTGTAGTTTGCTCCAGAGTTTTTCGACCAGGTATTGTAGCCTAACAATAAGCAATTCTGCATCGATTTCACTTAAAACTGGGTTCTTCACGATAGACCCAGTTCTCGAATTTTTCGATCGAAGTTACGTAATCGATGGTTTTTCCAAACAAATGCTGTATTTTCCAAACGATTGGTGCGGAATTGTGGTCTGCTCAAAGTGTCGAGGTGAGACGAGTAATATGACACAAGAAGCAAATCACTTGGATCAATTTGAAATTTTCGATTTTCACGACCCGGGGGGTCATGGCCTGAAAATTTCAAAATTTCTCAACTTTGAAATGTTTTTATTTACATGGCTTATTGTGAAGTACTAATGATGTGAATAATATTCAGCCAATGCTCAATGGCTGATCTCTCCTTTCAACCATTTTTTCGAAAATTTTCATTCTGATTGCGTACGAAAATTCAGAATTGCGTTTGAATCGGTTTCCAACTTGCTTTCTGTAACATTCTGTCTTAGTACTTTGCAATGTACATAATCAATATGAAAATCGTTTATTTTCGAAAATTCTTTTTTTTCGCCATGACCCCGGGGTCATGGAAATCCATTTTTCAAAAGTGAGCCGAATGCCGGGATTTCAGTTTTACTATGTTTACTCATCATGAAACTTCACATTGTCATTGTCATTTGCTCATTGTCGCAACTGCGATATTTCAGAAATTTGCCGTGAAAGTAGGCACTCAAATTAAATTTTTTGAATTTTTGAAAATAAACGATTTTCATATTGATTATGTACATTGCAAAGTACTATGACAGAATGTTACAGAAAGCAAGTTAGATTCAAACGCAATTCTGATTTTTCGTACGCAATCAGAATGAAAATTTTCGAAAAAAATGGTTGAAAGGAGAGATCAGCCATTGAGCATTGGCTGAATATTATTCACATCATTAGTACTTCACAATAAGCCATGTAAATAAAAACATTTCAAAGTTGAGAAATTTTGAAATTTTCAGGCCATGACCCCCCGGGTCGTGAAAATCGAAAATTTCAAATTGATCCAAGTGATTTGCTTCTTGTGTCATATTACTCGTCTCACCTCGACACTTTGAGCAGACCACAATTCCGCACCAATCGTTTGGAAAATACAGCATTTGTTTGGAAAAACCATCGATTACGTAACTTCGATCGAAAAATTCGAGAACTGGGTCTATCGTGAAGAACCCAGTTTTAAGTGAAATCGATGCAGAATTGCTTATTGTTAGGCTACAATACCTGGTCGAAAAACTCTGGAGCAAACTACAGCAAGGGATGATTTGTCCAAAAAAACCAAAATTTTGAGTCAAAAAAGAGGTTTAGGAATCATCGCACATACGATGCTCATAGTGAATTAGCAAGGTCTGTGCACCCTAGACGCATCGCAAATGATATTTGGAATTTATCTCAACAATTTGAGAAATTATGATTTTTAAACGTTTTTGCACTTAAATTAATTTTTCTTATAGCCTGAGGGCACGAACAGGAAATTTCTACTGTTTTGTGCAATAAGGTCCGGTGACACTCCTAACACCCAACTATCGACCCTCAGTTCTCATTGCTAGCGCTCGCGTCCGGGGGGTGGTCAGTATGATCGAGTCTTACGGAGCATGCCTCTTAAATAGACTTACAAGTCTACTTTAAGTGAAAACTTTAAGTTTCGAAATAGCAGAGAATGAGCTTACACTGAGATTGACTGCTTTCTGGAGGAGTTCGGCGGCTTGCTTGAAGCCTTCTGAGGTAGAGACTGAGGGAGGCGCGGCTAGAGTGAGTAGTGGCAGCAGACAGAGTACAGCGGCAGCGAGAGGTCCCATACGGAACGACCTGATCATGAGAGGAAATTACGGTAAGCGAATAAGTTAATCTATTATTGGATAGACAGAAAATGTTCAGATGATAATCTCTATACAAAATGCGAAGTAATTGGTGGGAATAATTAGAGAATAGTCAGGCAATGTGAGAGGAATACTTCTGAGAATGAAATAGAAAGCTAAGGAATAAATGGGAACGAAGAAAGGTGACGGAACGATAAAAAAAAGTCACCCGAGGGTGTTCACGGTCCTAAACAAACCGCGTCTTTGCTAACTCTCGTCGAATCTTTTCATCACTTAAACCCTTTCTTCTCGTTCTATCGTGGTATATCGTGGTAAATGAACGAGAATAAAAATATTAGACCTTACAAATAAAAACGAAGAAAGATTTCATCGGATAATATGAACGTCATTAGTGTTTGTTATTGGTAGAGTGATACAGGATAATCTTTACCCGGCCACTTTTCATCCCCTCATCGATTTGGGACATAACAAAGTTAAAGTTATGCATAGAAAAGTTTCAGTGTAAAAGTTAAAGAAGTTAGAGTAAGAAGTAGAAGTTAAAATTTAAAAAAAAATCGAAAGGGGAGTTACATGTGATCAAATACGTTTGTTATAGTTTGTACGAATTTGATTTGAATGATATCAGAATATGAACGATATTGTTTGTTCAGTTTAAGAACAAAGAAGGTTACTGGTCAAACTACGAACTACGAGATTTCCGGCAATATGAGTTTGTTTGCACTATATGTCGGTAAATATCTCCCGAATCATCTTTACATCATATATCATCATATTTTTTTGAGTGCTAAATAAAATAAACCAAAATGTTTTAAACTTTCACAATGCAAAAGGGGGAAAAGTGCAATAAAAGAGCCGAAAATAAAAATAGATTTTTTTTTCATTAAGTGCATGCGCAATCCGTAATCTATTTCAAGCGACACCACAAGCTAATTTCAAACTCTCTGCTCACTATCTCTCTTTCATTGTCTACGAGAGAGAGTGGCCAGAGCGGAGGGCAAAATATGCTTGTGGAGTGCCTTCAAATCCTCTGGAAAATTTGCTAATACACAATATATATAACTTTTAAAGCCATGCCCAAGAGTAAATTTATTGCTAGTTTAATTTTCTAAATAATCTGTGATAAGTAATAAGCAGGGCTGGGAATTTCTGTTTCTGAATTTTCTGTTTTTTCTGTTTTCTGGTCATTTTAGAGAGCAGAAAATTTTCTGACCAGAAACAGAAAATATATATTTAAAACAGAAAATTTTCCGAAAATATTATTTTTTGAAATAGTCTTAAAGAAAAAGAAAACCTCATTTGGTGTTGCATTTATGATGTTTTTTTCAAATACCGTACACAGAGAGAGTAAATTGGCAAACTTGTCATCAAATTTCCCATCTTTCCCTACTTGTGTACACGATTCGCCCTCATTCTGGCAAATGGTAGTCGAAAACCAGCTATTTGCCACATACAGGCAAGCATTTGCCAGAATATAGGAAAATCGTTCGCAAACTATCCCTACTCGACCAAATTTATTCAATATGTATATACGGCAGAAAATTTGGTGATCGGACTTTGGTATCTCGGTGTTGGTTCTAGTCAAATGAAGCCTGTATCGCTCGATTCTATAGTGTTGCAATTTGGTGTTTTTCGCTGGCGCCTAGATAAAAATGCATGTTGGCAGGTTGGTTTAACAACCAAAATTGGTTTAGCAACCAAACTAATAAAAAAACTTTAAGAAAAGAATGCAAATCAATGATTTTATGATATTTTCTGTTTTTTTTCTGAATTTTCTGTTTTTTCTGATTTCAGAAAAAAATAATTTTCTGTCCCAGCCCTGGTAATAAGTAATAAGTAAATAAATAATTACGATGAGCCTGCGCTTCGATACCATCTCAGACAATGTTTGTCCACTCTTCCTCTTGTCTAGTCAAAACTTCCTCTATTTGCGCTTATGCTGTTTAGAAAAGTGACCACATACAGAAATGATTGATATAATCAGTAGGTGTTCAGCAACCAGGTACAGGCTGACTTCTGTTGAAAATAGACTATATATTCAAGATTTTATATTTATGCATAGTACCATTCATGGTCATTACGCATACATATCATATCCAAGATGTGTCCTTCGCTTCCAAACTGCCGCAGTTTTCAAAACCCAACCGATATCGCTCAAAAAATGAGATAAGAACCGGTTTATGGACCGGTTTTTTGGTTCTAGTTTCGGTTTCACGATTCGCGTACATTTCTCGGCTTCAGGACCACACATTGAATGACGTAGAGGGATTGAGTGGGATGAAGTATGTCTATACAAATACTCAGTCTTGAATTAAATGCAGAACGGAAAAAGGAATGAAAACATAATATTATAATGCACTAACCAACTTCTATTTTAGGAACGTTTAAAGAATACTCAACGCTTCTGCTGTGGACTAGTCAGAGTGTGGTCAGAGGCTGGAATAGTTTGGTCTGATCTTTTAAAGGATCTCTCTCAAGGAAATCTTAGATCACACGCAATCTTTTATTATCTGTGAGTGAGAGAACGATGGACAGTAATCCTTTCTCTACCAATAAATGACCCATACAATATCCATAAGATTTACAAACATTCACTGAATTCCATAGAATATATTTTGTTTTTTTGCATCATGCAAGGTTACAGAGAAAATTATGACTGGTAAGACTAAAGATTAATGTTTGTCAACAATTTCTCAGAAATGAGATGTGATATGAGGCAGAATGTTAGCATCCTATGCATACTATGCAATATGACTGAAAACATAGAGATAATTATTAAAATATCGAGTATACGAAAATCACGATGAAACTACGATACGCAACAATGGAGAGAAATATGTTCACTCTCATTATTCTTATCTTATTAACTTATGAACCAGGCGTTGACTTTAGTCTGTTTCGAAAGACAATTCACATAATAAAACAATAATCGTAACATAAGTCAATATAATATCATATCCCAAAAGGGTATGAGCGTCTCTACCCATAGGTGTAGAGATAGCCGTTTGTTAGACGCCTCCCTCCATCTCCCTTCTCTCCTCCCCTATCTCGCCTCCCTCTACTCCTCCCTCTCCCCTCCTCCTCCTCCCATCCTCCCGCTCTCTCCATCGCCTGAGGCGAACAATCGGTAGCTACTTAGATAGATTCGTGATTATGGTGTAGAGGGGGAGTGTCCTTAAGTGTGAGCAAATATTTTATACGTGACGAGAGAAGAAGGAGAAGAATAGAAGTGAAATGATCCCAACCACCTCTTCTAGGGTGTGAGAGGGAAGACATAAAGATGGAGAGGGAGAGAGCTACCTAGAGGGCGGTACACACAGCCTCGAGGTAAAGGGTGAGAGTTTCTCTTTGAGAAAAGTGCAAGATTCTCTCTCGGAGCCTATTAGGTGAAAAAGATATGTGCGAATTAATGCCCCCTCTATTGTGTACTAAAAGGATCAACGAGGAGACAATGCAAGTTCAAGGTCGAAAAGGAATCTTAATCATGTATATGACCTGATGAATGATGATATGAGGATATTGTTAGGACTTTGATCTTTGATCTCTTTGATCTTAAATAGGCGAACGATTCCTGAACTCTAATATGTAGAATACTTATGCCTCCACTCAGAGGTTTCACAGAATTTATCCGATTCTTGTATGGAAAAATATAGTAAGGGGCAGAATTACTTCGAAATCCGTTTCAGAGACTCGTTTGAACCGAAAAAAGGTTAGAGATTAGCTTTTGGTAATCTTCTTTTCTGTGTACTTTATGGAGTCTTCACTCTTCCCATCATACATGAAACTTCCTCGCTAAATTCCATCTTTCTTTCACAAATTTCTGAAATATGGGGTGTAGGAACAGCCATTGTACCTTTACATTCGTAAAACTCGAAGAATATAGATGAAGTGGACAAATACGGTATGAAAGAAGTATGGACATTGGTCCACTAAGTAATTGGAGCGTGGATGGACAAACACATGAAGGTACTGTGAATAGTGTCAATTCATCTCGCAGAGTTCGCAAATTTTAAGATTTTACTTGTAATCACTTTGTCGAGATCAACTATAACAACGGATCTGTTGCGACACGAGATGGTTCCACTGATCCTTATTTCTTGCAAATTACAAAAATGAAAATGTGAATAATTTGCAATACACAAATGATCACCATCAACATAAAATGATTTCTTCATGCGAATCATCGACCAACTTTTCTAGAGACAACCAAGAAATCAACCATATATCATAGTCTAGTTTTGATTAAATGGAGCGTAACCTCTCTCAATGGTCTCTTCGATGTGCAATACTTTCTCGTTGTTAGAGAATAGAGAAATAGTGTGCACAATCTAGAGACTATTGAGAGGGTTTTAAATGAAATGAAATACTGAAATTGTATACACTTTCTAAAAAAAAACAAATAGAATTGTTATCGACCAAAATCTCATGACCTATCATTTTGAAAACCAGGCATGCCAATTTCGCATAGCAAAAGCACGTTAAGGGGCCAAATACAGTATTGCTCGGGTTGATCTACACCAATTTATTATCCTTTTTTCCAACACGACTGTGCCTAATCAATAATAAAGCTGGAAACTGTAGCTGAAAGATGGATAAAAGGTCAAAAATAAGTATTTCTCCATCGTGAAAATGGTAGAACACACGAGTCAAGTGTTTGCGAAGTCAAAGTATTGTCAAGTCTTATCACGATCTCTTCTATCAGTGCTGTATCGGCAGAATCTCACTCACCAGAACCATAACATTTCCGGGTTCCTACGGGTAACCGAAATAGACGTATAGTCTATAGTCCATCCATAAAGGTAAAAGGTAAAGGTACAACCCGTTATTCAAGGCACACGAAGTCCTGCGGGTATTCACTGCTAGTCCTAGTTACATTACATTACATTATAACAACTTTATTCAGCTCTTTTGGGGGTAGCTGGGTCGCCATTAGGGTTCTCCAAGGAGCGCATCGTATCTCGTATATCTTGCCCGCATCTATCCAGCTTATCGACTGTCCAGTCGTCTTCCTCCTTCTCCTTCATACGAAATTCACAAAATCAGCGGTTCCTGCTCTAGTCTTCTCATAGTGTGGTAGAATAGAACTGACCTTCCATCGGCAATTGAGACGTCCATCGTTGTCACGAAGATTTGGAGATCCATGGTGTCCTAGTCCTAGTGCTAGTGCTATTCATAAGGAGTCCACGAAATTAAACACGTGAGCGAAGTGATGGCTCGTTAAAAATAATGGAAAACTGAAATCGGCGATTTTCCACCAGTTAAAAAAAAGTACCCGGAAAGTCGAAAATGGAAACACGAAATTTGAATTCGCGCGCGAACAAAGAGGTACGGGAAAAAAAATTCAAATTCCGACTTTCCGACCGCGAATTTCCGCGGATTTTTAGCGAGAAGGAAGTTGAATTTCCATTTTAACTGCGGAAAGTCGGAAAGCACTTTTCAGCACATAAGACCAGTGAAATGTTACATTTAACACTTTAAAATAGCAAAAGGTGTTAACACTTCACAGGGCTTATGGAATGCACTTTTTCTGTATGGGGAGGCTCTATTTTTCTTTGCCAACGTAGCGCGGCACATTTGGAAGCCTCGGGGAATCACGAGAATTTCAGCTTATGAATTGCATTCAGCAAAAGAGAAACACTCACATTGGGCTCAGAATGTAAAATCCGATTCTTCGATAATTTCATTAATATCATTTGAGTGAGTGACCTTTTTAAACGATTTTTTGTTGAATTTCGAGTGAGATGAAATTATCGGAACAGAAAACCAGTTTATAAATAGAGGAGTACTGTGTTATCATGTGTTAAAGTACTTAGAGAAAATCCTCGTACAAGATGTTCTGTGCTAAGAAATTGACTACTTAGAATAGAACATCAAAAATTTTCATTTCTTACTTACATACCTAGAATTGGCCTTGAATTATCACTGGCCTAGCAGTGATCACCCGCAGGACTCGCGTGCCTTAAATAACGGGTTGTACTTTTCCCTACTTTTCCCTTTTACTTTCCTAGAGGAAATTTTGACTACAAGACAAGCCCCACTTTTTAAGTTGAACCAATAATTTGGTGGTTGGCCCTTAATTTGTTTCGAAGTGTGGCCAATAGTTTGGACTAAAATAACAGCCCCACTTTGAACAAAATTTAGGGCCAACCACCAAATTATTGGCCAACTTTAAAGTGGGGCTTGTTTAGTAGCCCAATTTTAGGCACTCTAAAATGTTCGACCAAATTTTGATATTTTTGAAACCTTTATCTCTCGTTACCATCATTTGTCTCGTTTCGTGCATACGCACGATGATAAAATAATAATAATTATTGACCCCACTAAAATTGCTGAGTGGGAAACGACAAATGTTTAACACTGGACTGTGATAGATGAGTGGTTGCGCTAACTTTTATATCACTTGCCATTCACACGGGATAAATGTGAGGGATTTGCAGGAACATTCTCCCCTTTAAGAAAATGAAAAACAATAAATTATAAATTTAAGTAAATTTTATGTGCTATTGGAAAAGTATACTGTATACTACAATGCGTTTCAGAGTTCTATATCAAGAGAGAACATTGATTGCTGACCTTAGTAGAAGGATCAGAAGGATTGGATAAACGAGATAGAGAGAGGGACAGAAAAAGATAAAGGATAGGTAGAGAGGCAGAGACAGAGGGGGGAAAGGGAGAGAGAGACGGAGAGAGAGACGGAGAGAGAGAGAGAGAGAGAGAGAGAGAGAGAGAGAGAGATGGAGACAGGTATGGTACAGAGAGATAAGGATTCCGCAGTCAATTGCATAGCGTCTCTCTGCACATGTCTACAAGGGGAGCTGCACCGCTTAAAGACAAGCGAAGGAAGGTACAGTTTACATGTTTTATTTTAATGCTGAATTAAATAAATACTGGTTAAGACGCGAAATCGGAAAATAAAATATAATCGTGAAACATACATGCATGTGCGTTAATGATTATTGTTAAAAAATGTACTTGCATAAGAAAATTGTAAACTGTATGTAAATACCGAGACAACAGGCGCTTTCGCACCTAACCCGTCTGAACTTGCTGATTTTTTGATATTTAAAAGAGATCATCATAGTTTCTGAACTATGCAAAACAAGAAATAGTCATCGCGGACGCTCTCGTACAAAGAAAACAAGTAATATTTATATGTTCAATATCAGTGCTAATTTTTCCTAGCTAAAAAGGATTTTCTTGAGTAGTTTCGACGATAGAATTGGTGTGGTATCTGCATCTACGTTCGAATCTGTTTCGTTTTGTCTTCTCATTTTCTCCATAGCGTTTGCCTGTCGCTCATAAACAAATCAATACGTTCTAATATACTGTAAAGTGCATATGATTCAGAAGGGATCGATCTCGCTCCTCTCAATACCACTCAAAGCCCTACATGATGTGTTTCATATAGTCCTATCCATCGTTGGTCCGATCGTCTCTCCTCTCAAAGAACCTCTCATTAACCTTCTCGAGAACAACAGAGGATTAGTCATTCTCTTCTTCTGTCTACCAGCAAGTTTCGTGAGTTCCCAGTAATCAGAGATCAAAGATCAAAGATCAAAGATCAGTGACCCTTTACAGATCTTCGACCTAGCCATAAAGGCGCGAATATGGGTGCAGCGTCGCTTCCTCGATTCGGAATCAACTCACGAAAAGCGCGTCAACGACATCCAGGAGCGAGTGAGTCTTTCTGGGTGCCAGTAAACACCGAGAGAGCGCCAGCAACTTATATGACACGTTTT
Organism: Parapristionchus giblindavisi; assembly: GCA_943737045.1. Taxonomy (NCBI): domain Eukaryota; kingdom Metazoa; phylum Nematoda; class Chromadorea; order Rhabditida; family Diplogasteridae; genus Parapristionchus; species Parapristionchus giblindavisi. The sequence goes on along the minus strand of CALSFV010000271.1, from coordinate 145,654 downwards.
TGGTGTGGTTTGAAAGTCTAATCGATTGCCACATAACTATATGTAATTTCTTATCAGTGCTGACATGATGATTAGAAAGAGCATAACCCTAGTTGACGACCTCTCCATCGCACACACTATTTCTCACTCTCTGTGACAGCAACACGATAAGAACCTCTTCTGATAGCACAAATTTTCAGAAAATGTAAGAAAAACTGTTTGTAGTCGAATCAAGGCGCATCACTGTGATGCTCATTTGACATCCTCACACAGTTCTCATGACTTTGAAAGCCATAACGACAGCTCCACAAGAAACTCACTCGAATGCAATGATCTTTCGTTTGTCTGGCTGTCAAAGAAAAAATTGCCTGGTCCAGAATACAGTGTGCTATGACAATCTCAGACAAAAGAAACGAGAGTTTGAGTCAAATTAGCGTCAGGTTAACACACATAAAACGTGTATGTATTCCACGATGCACATTGCCTGTGCAGTGTTATATTTATTTTTTGTATTATTTTAATGCAAAATGTGTCTTCACAGGTACTGTGGAGTACACTTAATTATCTTTATGTGACGAATTGATTGCAGGTGCGAGAATGGAATCGGTCATCTCCCATCGACAGGAAGCCTCTGTGCACTGCGAGACCCAACTGGCTCAGTCTATCGACAACGTTCTTTGATAAGGTGAACAAATCGTGCAACCATGATAATGAAACTGCGGATTTCAACGGAAAAAAACTGCATGAGATGAGAAATGAGGGAGATGTACAAAACCTGTTAGATTGGTAATTCTTCAATACATAGTATATTTTGGTCTCATGTGTGTACTTCACCTGGTATCCGCGACAGGAAGGGTTTTACAAAAGTAGTCCAATCTACGACGATCACTGTTTATAGTGTGTTCGGATCAAAGCAAGCATTCGGACACATTTGTAAAAATTAAGGAATATTTTTTAAAATTTAAATTTTTTAATTTATAAGATACATTTAAAAAAAGGATCATGTCGATTCTTTCGTATACTATTTCTTTGTTTTCTGTCGACGAAAGATCAATGAGGACAATGGGGGGAAACGGTTTGACATCTCTATAAGTGTGAACGGGTTATAGGGAACGTTTTGTATCTGAATGGGGGTTAGATGAAAGAAGTTAAATTGAATGGATGACAATGGGAGAGGCATCCAGCTGTGATGGATGGAAGGAATGTTACGTCAAAGGACATAGCGGAATGAGAATATAAACGATATGGAAATCGAAGTAAAACCCTCCAGGCTAGTTTTGAGTTCTACCATCAGAAATAAACTCTTGGGTTTTGTCTAGTAGAGTTTTTTCAGTTATGGGTTTCCCATATTAGTGTAGGAGGTATTTGATACAGGTTGGCAAATGATTGGCACAAGGAGGGAGTCGAACCCACGACCTCTGCCTAGTGTAGGAGGTTAGAAAAATATCTCAATATAAAAATGTCGTCATACTATGTTATCCCGTTAATTTTGGCATTTAAAACAATTACAAATCTATTTCCGCAGCTAAGAACACCATAAACAAATATTGAAGAAAACAATTTGGAGTATCGCATAATAAAATGTACAACGATATAACACAGTGAGCAAATCATTCAAGAAGGAGTTTTAACAATTTGGGGGATGAAGCAGCATCACAGAATCGTACGATGTCTAATGGTCGTCATAGATGAAAGGAAAATGTTTAAATGGCTCACCACGAGCTAATTTATTTTCCGCTCTCGCAGACAAAGAACGCGAGAGTGTGTGGCCAGAGAGAGTTTAAAATTAGCTCGTAGCGTCGCTTTAAAGTATCCGATAGTACCATGTGATCCACGCTGGATCAATCAATGCTTAGAGATCACCAATACAAGGTTACAATGGAATAAATTGATGAAATGTAAGAGTATAATGGATGTCTAGTGATGCAAATCGAGCTATGAAATGGTCCGTGACGGGTTTGTGAACAAAGTGAAAAGATTGGAGAAGATTGTGAAGGAAGATTGGATCGGATGAGATCTCTCTGGTTCTATTACTCCATCATTACATTTACTTATTCCATTCCAGACAATGCCTAATAATAATAATAATAATAATAATAATCTTTATGTGTGTTTCAGTTAAGCGTGATAATGAAATACATAGAGAAATACATTAGGGACACATAAATACAATACCACAACAAGGTTGAAATAACAGATTATGATGATATCGAGTGTATAGTTAACTTTTCGACTAATCAATCTTGAATTTTTACCATGTATAGGTAACTTTTGGTAAACGTGTCAATACCGATATCTGCTTATATCATTAAAAATACATATATAGCAGCGAAGAGCCTTCAAAAGTTGAAAGTGAAAAAGATGTTAATTTCAGTCAAAATGTCATCAAATCCCGATTGATCTTCATGAAATTCTTCATTTCGATGAGAAGAATCTGATTCTACACGCTGAGCCCAATGTCACTGTTAGGTCAATATTTTGTCTCATATGATTGGTTATGAAATATTAGGAAAGCCGCAATGAAAAAAACGCAATAACCGAAAGAATAAATTATTATAGTATATTAAATTATCATTCTATTTACTTTTTTCCTTAAAAATGAGAATTGCAATTTCAGAGAAGTCGTGAACTTCCTCGTTCCTCGTGGCTATACACTCGCTGTCTGCTTGGAGGTTGATTGTAGCTTATTGTTAGACTTAGATACCCAGTAATTAAGTTTTAATAAGAATAATAATAAATTTTCGAAGATTAAAGTTGTCACTACCAAGTTCGTTAAGGTGGGTGACGCGACACTCGGTGGACTCGCTTTCGGGGTGGGCATGACCACTTACTCACATAAGGTCATTTTTCAAAAATATATTATTAATAATAATAATAATAATAATAACAATAATAATAATAATAATAATAATTATAATTATAATTATAATAATAATATTAATAATATTTATTCCTTCAACATGATTCAGAATCACTATCACTCCATTGCAAGTTTCTAAAATGAGATTTCATTTAAAAATCTACCTCGCATTTTCATTTGCAGGTCGGTCTCTATCAAGAAACCATATCTGAATATGAAGTGGTCACACAGGCTGGAGAGGTATAATAAATAAATAAACTATTAGTATTATTAAATTAATTTAACGGTAATCAATGTGCGTGCGGACAACGATCATTCCGATCTGTTCTATTGCCTTCCTTGGAGTCATGGCACTCTTGGACTTCTTGTATCGCTCAAGCTACAGGTGACAGTAAAATAGTCCGAGTGATTCTAAAAATCTATAGGTTGCTCCTGAAATTGGATCTTTCCCTTCATTTAAAGGTGGTGTCCGGGCAATATTTTCGTGAACAAACTGTGAAGACAGAAAGATAGCAAAAGTTATTCTGCATGCCTTACATAAATTAGTTTATGCTGATTTAGCTTATTGATCGCTAGAATCGTGAATGAATCATGCTTGATGTACAGGCAAAGGCGCGAAATTTTGAAAATAAGAAAGTTCGGCAATAGGCTTCGAACCCGTGATGTTGCGCTTACTAGACAGCGCCTTTACCACTACACCAAGGGATGCACGAATAGAAGTTCTAATTTCTTGCATATTTTTAGCCCTTGAATAGCCGATATGTTATATATTTGCATAGACATTTGAGGGCCTCCATCTTTAATAACATATAATATAATATTAGGTTGTCCCAGCGAAGAAGTACGTTCACCTCAAGTATATCACGGTATGCTATCAATTATGGATTAACTAGATTAAATTATTTCCTCAGGCCAAGTCGCAGGATGAATATTGCAAACAGATGATGCAGTATTCAGGAGCTACTAGTAAAGATGAAAAGGTAGGAATATCCTAACTCTGATAAGCATCTTGCCATCGGCCTGAATGACTTGAAAGATTTTGCATACATGGAGTTTAAGCACATTGTTTCTGTAGTGTTTTCAATGAGGAATGAGGAATAATAATAATGAACAATAATTAATAATTAAGTATATTGACCAGTTTCTGAAAATCATGAATAGCAATAATTGTAAACGATTAAAGGTAGCAGATTTCGTGGAAGCGACGATCTTCTCCAAGGATGAAGCTGTGATAATGCTGGGCAGATTCGCTGATAAGAAAGATCATCCTTATCTTAAGGTAAAGTCGAATTTTGTATTCGTTACGGCGCGATGCATGAACAAAGTGGTCAGTGCTGAGTGAGCTATTTTCAAACACATGGAGTTGAGTGGAAGGGATGCGATATTTTGAATTTAATGCGGAATCCATTCGCCACAAGCAAAAATGGCAGATTATTTTAGGTGAACGACGTCTGCCTATGGTACAAGCCTTGGTTCTATAAGCACGTCGAATCGCTGCTCGGGTAATCAACGTATACTTTTTCTTTTCTTTTTTTTACGATCCTGGAAATTTCTCCCCTCGGGGCACCGTGTAGCTGGCCCCGCGGGGCCATCCACCGGACACTGCGGGACAGCTAGAGGGCGCCCCGAGTCTCTGAGAATATTTCAGTCTCTGAAAATGACAGGATGGGAGAAATTTCCAGAGATGTCTGAATGGGTGTCCGATAATCGTCGTTCGTCCATTATGGGTACTCATTAAAAATTGTACTAAAACTGTCTAGGAAGCGTTCACCAATTCACGAAGAACTAATTCCTCTTGAATCGTATCTTCTTCGACACAATCGAGCGATATTCTGGGTCCTCGAATCGATGATTCCATTCGGAAACAATCCCATCTTCCGGTTTGATCTTTGATCCGTGATCTTTGATCTTTGATCTTTTGCAGTCTCTTCTTCGGTTGGCTGTGTCCACCTAAGCCCGCCTTCCTCAAGTTCACCACGACCCCACTCATTCGCGAGTGGACTTTTGCTAAACAGGTCTATTTAACATTTTCTTGAAGGGAGTGTAATATTACTCCAAATTCCTAAAAATTTTAAGAGAGATCGAACTGTTGACCAATTTCAATTGCATACTTAGGAAGCAAATCATAGCTAGATTGTAGAAATTTGAATTTCAGGTCTTCCAAGACATCGTGCTCCCTCTGGATACTTTGAAAGACCAAGTGGAAGAGGCCACCCGATTATTCGATAGGTCATTTTAAATAATAACATTAATTAAATAATTAAAATTTTATTGCAGATGGCCACTGTTAGTGTATCCCTGTAGAATCTACGATCACAAACGAGGACCACAGGGGCAATTGAGGTAGAACTCTGGTATTTTAAAACTTCAAGTAAGTGACGTCACTTTTCCACTTTAACTAGACTTGTACAGTGACGTCATACTTTAAGTAGATTTACGTTTCGCTTGAAGTAGACATATTCACATTCACGCCTGATAGAGCGTTTGGACAGAATATACACATTCACACCAAAGTGTAGATTCGATTTATTGTTGCCAAGTAGTAAGCCGATCATCAAGAGAGAATAATTCTGTTTTGATTAGTACTTGATGCATGTTGTTGAATGCACTATAGTTCTAAAGCATGGAGTTTCGCTGGCTGAAAATACGGTAGTTCTGATACCTTGATCTTTGATCTTTGATTCTTTCCAGACCTCCTCCCACAGGCCGTCTGACTCCCGGCACGAACTACGCCATGTTCAACGACCTTGGAGTGTACGGAACTCCAGGGCAACTGACGAAGAAACTGCCCTACAATCCGACACAGGCGATGCGTGAGATGGAGAAGTACGTGGTGTGCTCATTGTGAATCGTCGTCTGTCGATTTTTCAATGATCCTCTCAAATTAGTAAAAGTCTCCACTCGAAGGTTCACTCGAGACGTCGGCGGTTATTCTTTCCTGTATGCGGACATCTTCATGAACGAAGAAGAGTTTGAGGAAATGTTTGATCTCACTCTCTACAATAAGGTGTGATCTTTATATTTTTGTCTCACAAACTTGATCTTTGATCTGTTGTATCACAGACTCGATCTTTTATTTTTGATCACTTATCTCATAAACTTGATATTTGTTCTTCGAACTCTGAATTTATAGGTCCGCAAGATATACAAATGCGACGGCGCCTTCCCCACTCTCTATGAGAAGGTTTCAATCCACTTATTAAAATTAATTTCGGTCCTTAAATAATAAATTACATAATACATTGACCCCAAATACATCATAAATTGACCCAAAAATTTTAAAAATATAAGATTATTAAATATTTTTTGAAAATTTGAATAATATAAAATTGAGATTCGACCGGAAGTCGACGTCATCGCTATCGGAGAACAATACGCGAAGAAGGACAATTAATCGATCGATCAAAGATCAATCTCTAATCTTATCTCATATCTTATCTGACTTGTATAATAGATGATAAAGCCTGTCTAATCAATCAATGACGCCATGTCTTTGTCAAATCCTCGTGGCTGTTCTATGGAGAGATTTATCTTATCAATGATCTATCAGACTCCGCCCACTTTGAGATTCATTCAAAGGGGTCATTTGTTATCTTGTCAGAGTCCTTCGACTGATGGGTTCCCCATCGCTCTATCTCTATCTCTCTTATTCCACTTCAACCTAGCATGAAGTTGACTCATCTTATTGTCATACCTCGTATTGTCACTTATTCTTTGACATTTCTTGTTCATTTCATTTTCACTTACTGTCATGCCCTCATAGTTTGACAGTTTGACAACATTAACGCTGAGTCATCTTTTTTCTAGAGCTGACTATAAGACATTTTTGAAAAGACATTTCAGTGGTCCGCTTCAATGCGATGTCACTCCGGTAGAATAAATGACCTTTTTTAACTAAACGCTATACATCGAGCGAAAAAATGATGGTAATTTCTGATCAGATTGAAAAGCTCTACAAAATAAAGAAGTGACGTTCTTGCAATTCGACCCAATATAAGTAAGAAACTTTCTCAAAGCTCATTTTTAGAGCTTTTCAAGTTGCTCAAAAATTGCATAAAGCACTTTTTTTGCTATCTATGACGGTTAGTGAATTATGGTGCGTCAAAGTCGCGTTTTGCAAGAAGGCCCCATTTTCACGATATCGATTTTCCATTAAAACATTTCTTTACCGGGTTGGGAGTAACAACGCATTGAAGAGGACCACTTGGGCTTTTCCAAAATGTATGTTATCGGCTTAAAAGTAATGTACACCGTCTTTTCCCGTTCTTGTGAATACACATAAATGACCTATGCCTGCCCCAGAGAGGGAGAGAGTGGATAAGGGGGATAAGAGAGGGAGGGAGGAAGAGAGAGAGAGAGAAAAGAGAGAGGAAGAATGGCAGAGAGGGGAGTTTATTGTGAGAATCATCAGTAACGTAATTCTATACTGCATTGTCCCTAGTCAATGATCTCATAAATCACACATATCTCTTATATATTTGATCGATAGAGAATAATTTTATTGATTCATAGAACATTGCAAGAGTGTATCTGACCATGTGGTAATATTCGACCTAATAGTTCTTCGTTTGCACTTTATCAAATGATCGTTTGTACTTATTTCACCGCCTCCGCCCCACCAAGGCGCCCGAAAGGGGAATTGGTAGTGACTAGATCACGCGGTAAAGTAGGTCCGAAGAAGAGATTAGGCCCTCCGGGTTGAATTGGCCTTGAAAGATCGCTGGCCTAGCAGTGATCACCCGCAGGACTTAGTGTGCCTTGAATAACGGGTTGTACCTTTACCTTTACCTTTACTACTTTTGTTGTTAGAATGATTATGTTATGATGACTCATTTGCTTTATCTATCATTGAACATTATTTTACTGTCATAGTTAAGGACCTAATTCTTATCATGTTTTTGTCTATTTAATACTTCGCCCACTCGTGTTCGTCTTATTCAAAAACCGAATAGTCATCATCTAAAATGTTTGTCTCCTTGAAAAACAACAACAGCTTTCATTCAATGCAAACCCCTCACATATTTTTTTCTTTTTTTTTAATTTTCACTATTCTATTCAACTTTCGCATCGCTTTTTACTTCCTCGTTAATCTTTTAGAAACATTAAATTGATTCTCTCACGACCTCGACCTCTCACCCTTTTCAGTCATTATGAAATCATGCATAATCTTCACTATCATCGTCATAGCCTCTGTTAACTCCAAAGTACTCACAGCTAAGGATGAAAAAGTATCTAAATTTAAAATTAAACTAATAAAATTAAAGAAATAAAAATAAAATTTAATAATTTAAAAATTATTCATATCCTAGACATTTTTTCACTATCGTCAATTTCAAATCAATCAATTAATTTGTTTATATCATGTAATAATACTAGGTGAAGATTATTTTTTCGTTTTTTCGTCAATCTCAAAGTTTTTTTAATATGTCTAAAGCATAATAATATAACGGAATACTAAAAATAGTGAAAAAGAGATTGTTCCTATAAAGGTCATTTCCATCTCATATTTAGAGCTGATATCAATAATTTAGCCTAATGTGGCATTTAGGCCTATGCCTCTCCGAGTCGAATAAATTAATCATCGTGCACCAATATTTCAATTTTTCCAAAGTCCATTCTCTATTATAGCTAACTGCAGAAATAAATTATTAATGAAATATACAGAGAATGTAGATTTCTAAGCCATTTTGAAACTGTGAGACCATAAGTTCAAATAGGCTTCAGCATTCTTTGAAGATGCTTAATTTTGTTTCGCGTTGTTCGTTCTTCACTTTCGTTCAACAAAATGAATAAATAATAAAAATAATAATAATAATAATAATAATAATAATAAAATTAATAATTATAGTTACGATCTCTGTGGAATCTTGAACGCGTGACCGAATGCGTACTCGGATATTCCGCCATTCATTATAATGGTTACGGATGTTGGTTAGCCTTTTTAAACTAACTAATTAATTATTTTCATTTATTTATTATTTTATTTATATGTACAGCTGAATACTAATATGTGTTATTATCATAAAATATTCGTTCATAGGTGCGGTCCAGGTGGGTCTGGAACTCCAATCGATGGAATTGATGAGTTAGTTCATTTATTTTATTGATTGCTCATTCAACTTATAATTTGTTTTTACATTTATCTTATTTTTAATATCATCGAATTAACTAATAACCCTCAAATGTTCCCATGAATTGTTTGGAAAAAAAGTATTTTAGCTTATGTCAAATATCGACAACTTGTTTATAGCGTTCCTTTAACAAGATTACATCCAAAAGTTCGAATAATTAATGGAACCCACGTTAAGTCTCGGAATAAATAGTAGTAATTCAAATAGCGGAACATTTTAATTATTGTTCCCATATACTGTTATAGATAGTATAGCTATACTTTGTTTGACTTGTTAATGTGGTGGGCGAAACATTAATTGTTGTTAGGGCATTTGTTGTATACTAGTTAACATTATTTATATCTATCCGGCACAGTGCAAAGGAGACTGTAAGATTTAGTATATAACAGTGGAAAGAAGAAAAATAAATATAATAAAAAGCTCAAAAATCTATCAATCGGTCATCGATCAAATATCGTGAAATTAGAGAAAGATCAAAGATCAATTAATAATCATTTCAGGTGCTGCATGAAGCACGACAAGTGTTACGATGCCGCTGTCGACAGTGGACTCTGTTTCGATACCGCCTTCGAATATGTCGAACCATACGATTGGGACTGTGCCAACAAGACTGCTGTCTGTCATGGTTGGTGTTAATAAGATTACAAACATTACCTGCTTATTTCTTTTGTATTACCTCTATGAATGTAGACGATTTTAATGATTTAGTCCTCGGAGGAACAAAATTTCGCAATAAAGAAATGCTCAACCAACATCCTCTGGAAATAAGGACTGAAGTGACATTTACAAAAAAACTGTCATTGCTGAGCCTTTCTACCATATTGTATCGGCCTATGACAAAAATAGCGCCATGCCTCCCGGAAATGCACAAAAATAGCGCTGTCGCATTGTACTCCCTCGCGTTTACTCAACTGAAAATATTTGTAGTTGGTTGGGACCATAGACTATTGTAATGAATGTCACGTATAACACAAAAGAGGACCTATTTATGGAAGGATTTCACGATTTCCAGGCAAATGTTTGTTCCAAAACGGTGTTTTTCATTGTTCGAAATCTGAATGAAATGAGATACTGGTATAAGAGCTCTATATATTAGGTTGAGTCATAATTAACCGTGGATTTTGAACTTCAACTTTGACTTGAAAATTCTTTGTCAATCAATGAGTGTGTGAATCATACTAACCACCATCATTGTCGATGGTCTTCTGCCAAAGTGTGGGCAAGGACTTGATTCCGTCCTCAAACCACACGGCCGGCTTTGAGGAAGTAGGAGGTCAGCCACGATTCGACCTCGACTCGATTTTGGAAGTGTTTCTCCAGCAAGGCAAGATGCACATCACCGAGGAGCCAATAATCGGAGCGGGCAAGGTCTGGTGTATACTTGGGCTAGGGGAGGAGTCGCCAGCCAAACGTCATCAGATCCTTCTTGAAGGCCTTCGCCATGTATGGGCGCGTACTATACTGCTGAAAGACAATTCGATCGCCTGCCGCCCGTGAAGATTCAAGTTTCCTCTTGAGAGTACGTAGTTGGGAAGCGTAATGGGCGACGTTGATAGTCTGCCCTTCGGGTAGCAGCTCCCAGTGGTACACGCCTTTGACACCCGACCAAACACTGATCATGACATTCTTCTCGTGTTGCTCGGGTTTGGAGACGTCCCCTGCCTGATCCCACGTGTTCACCCGCTGGGCACGGCGCACAACGTTGTGGTACAATATCCACGTGTTCACCCGCTGGGCACGGCGCACAACGTTGTGGTCCAATACACTACCTGGTGAGACGCCGTTACAAGTTGCAACGCGTCAGGGATTTTGGCGGCGCATATGTATCGATTGAAAATATCGATTAGTAGGTTCGCGATACGAAATTTGACGCAAAATTACCGTTAAGTTCTCATCCGGTATATTTTGAAAAATCATGATACCATATCTGCAATCAGCACAAAATTTGGTATAAAATGGCCGCTAAGTTCTCATCCGGTAGATTTTAAAATATCTGACTGACATATTCGTGATCAGCGCAAAATTTGGCATAAAATGGCCGCTAAGTTCTCATCCGGTAGATTTTGAAAAACCTGACTGACATATTCGTGATCAGCGCAAAATTTGGCATAAAATGGCCGCTAAGTTCTCATCCGGTAGATTTTGAGATATCTTCAAGAGAGTTCTCATCCGGTCGGTTCTCATCCAGTAGGTTCTCATCCGGTCGGTTCTCATCCAGTAGGTTCTCATCCGGTCGGTTCTCATCCAGTAGGTTCTCATCCGGTCGGTTCTCATACGCTCAGTTCTCATCCGGTCGGTTCTCATACGCTCAGTTCTCATCCGGTGGGTTCTCATCAAGTAGGTTCTCATCCGGTCGGTTCTCATACGCTCAGTTCTCATCCGGTGGGTTCTCATCAAGTAGGTTCTCATCCAGTCGGTTCTCATACGCTCAGTTCTCATCCGGTAGCTTCCGGTTATCATCCAGTAGGTTCTCATCCGACGGTTCTCATCCGGCATAGTTCCATATCCACTTATCATCACCAGTAACGATATTGCCCAGTCACGCGTTGGTCTTTTCGCAGCTAAGTAATTGTCTGGTGAAGTCGACACGGTCATTCTTGTTCTTTTCGTTCGGGAGGTGACGAACATATCGGCCCATCTTTCTTACCTTGCCGATTGAGTGGAGTCCGTGAACGATAGTGGGCTGTGACAAACCAAGTGTAGAGGCCATATACCTGGTGGTCTTATACGGGTCAACCTCGATGCTCTTCTGTAGTAGGTCCAAATAGAAGCTTTGATGACGATATCGACCTTCCTCTTCTTCATATTGTAGTTGTTCTATGCGAAGCGATGGAACCAATATTGCACCGTTGTTAGAGAAGGGGTGTCCGAGTGGTAAACTTAAGCCATACGCCGTCGACTATCAGGGTCTTTGAGGCCAGATAGGAAAAGGAAAAGCATGACATGCCGAACATGTCGTTTCTTCGGATGGAAATTATTCGGCATTTCTCAATTGACGGGTGACTAGACTGACTGATATCTCGGGGAGTGATAGAGGGAGGGGGATATTGTATGTGTGCAGTATCGCGAGACAGGTGGTGTTAGTACAAAAGAACGGCAAAAGTTCAAAGTCGAACCACCAAAATCCACGGTTAATTATGACTCAACCTAATACATAGTTTGCATAATGTGGCGTTAAAATCTTGGAAAAGTAGTTGAAAAAGTAGCAATCCAACTCTCGCGTAACCGATTTTTGTAGTATGTTTTTAATAATTACGAAGCTGTTCACTTTTCCATCTACTTTTCCATGATTTTAATACCACATTTGTCAATGAGTGGCAATGGATTCTGGTCTTATTCCCATCTTGAATTTGCATTCTTCCACAGTTTCTGTGCAAGCTATTTTACATTGCAATCCAGATTTATTTATTTCCAAACAATGTTTTCAATTCATTTATTTCACATATGTACATCTTAAAGACAGATAAGAGAGAGCGTTTCATTTGGGATATTTTGAGAGGTCATTTGACATTAACAGCAAAAGCTGTGTTTCAAAAATCTCTTAATTCAGACGCCTCACCATCGTGTAAATCGGCACTGTGCAAGTGTGATTCTGATGTGGTCGAGTGCTGGGCAGCGTATGCTCGTCCAGAGAATAAGGTACACTCTTTTTCCCTATCTGCGACAAATCTTTCCAAACGCCCGAAGCCTATATCATTCTAGCACTGTAAACTATAATAGAATTCATTAGCGTGACCAATTCTGTAGCCTGATCTCGAATAAGTCCTATAGAGGTCGGTCGCACGCTACTGCTAACCACTGTTCATAATATAATTGTCAACATCACGGTACAAGTTTTTTGGATCATAAGAGCATAGTTCAGAGATTATTTCCGATTTTGCTGTGAAAAATCCTCCAAGTTGGATAAGGCTTCCTCGATTATCCCTCGTGTGCTACGTTCGATTAGAAGATCCTAGTAGTATTTTGAGCGCATTTCACATTTTCAAACTTGATCAACAGATTAGGATTATCCCCAACAGGATCGTTAGTTCCTTGTTGATTTTTCTTGCTGAGATGGAATACAATGATAGATCATACATCTCTTTTTCCTACGCAGAAAAAAATTCAGCTTAAGGTTGGCCACGTATCCGAAAGACTACCTTTAATCTTTTAATGTTTCCCGAATGTTTATAATTCCTATACTTCCTTATTGTGGTAGATGAAATCGAAGCTTTACAGGCACACCCCAAGCTAATTTTACTCTGGCCATACTCACTAGAGAAAGAAAGCGAGAGAGTTTGGCCAGAGCGGAGAGTTTCATATTAGCTTGGGTGTTGCTTTAAAATTACTGTACTAACATAATTTCAGCCGAAGTGCAATCAAATCGAGCGTGCCTTCGCTTCTCTCGGTTCGATGAACAACGGATTCCTTCATTAAACATCTTCTGTGATACAGTATCCATAATGAAACCTCATGGAAATAGTCTTCGTGTGCTATGTACAGTACAGCAGAATCCCGCCCTTGACATGGGATCCCCGGGTGTCCCGGGGTGTCCCCTCTGTCCCTTCGATTTTTTACGCTGTGAATAAAGAATATCAGCTCTTCAAATTGTTTGCGTTGTTTTGCTCCAGATTTGACCGAATTTATCAAGGAAAGTTTGGATTTTTTAAAAGCTTGTCAACTCAACTGTGCTAAGGAAAAGAAATGCTGGAACGAAGTCACTTTGCGATAGAATTTGCCGAGCGTGCGCGACTTCTTCAAAATTTTCGCGCGGCATTCGTCAAAAATTGAAAGAAATTAAATTTTTCAATATTTTTTCTCAGGCTACGTAATTTATAAAGTTCCAATCTTTCCGTGATAAATTCGGTCAAACCTGGAGTAAAAGAATGCAACCTATTTGAAGAGCTCATATTCCTAATTCACAGCGTAAAAATCGAGGGGACAGAGGGGACACCCCGGGACACCCGGGGATCCCATGTCAAGGGCGGGATTCTGCTGTACTGTATTGTGTTCCCCCATCGACAATGAATAAATGTCCGTAAAATATGTCAAATTCACACAATCTAAAGTTACATAAAGGTAAAAGTGGTACATGGTACAACCCGTTATTCAAGGCACACGAAGTCCTGCGGGTGATAATTCAAGGCCAATTCAGTCCGGAGGGCCTGATCTCTTCTTCGGATGCACTATACCGTAGAAAAAACTACCTAGTTTATCGTATATCCATGACGACAAAAAGCTGTGAACTTTCATAATATTGACCAAACGGGAAGTTTCTTTTAAAGGGCTAAATATACGATTGGTTTCATTTCCTTGTATCTTTACACGAAGATTAAGCTATTTAATCGGATTTGAGAACGTGTAAGGGAAACGTAAGAATGTGAAGTCATCGTACTAATCTATCTGAATCATAAGATAGATTATGATGCTTTGGTCTAATTGGTCCACTCACGTAATATGATCATCATCAAGAAACTTCTATAGTTCACTAGCACAAAGTACTTGGCATTGGACCTAATATAAAGTACAAACCTCGAACACAATGTTGATCTTTTCAAAAATTGCGATCAGAATAAACGAAGAGATACTGTTACGAGATTCAGATAAAGAGATACTGGCGGAGTGGGAAGAGACACTGTTTGACATACTATCTCAAATCACATTCTTTTTTATTTTATTCTTCTTTTCGCAACGGTTGAACATGTTCTTATGTACATTGTACTGCACAGTTTGTTTTCATTCTCACCGGATTAGATTATTTCTGGAACCATATCCTATAATTCAATGCTAAATTGTTGTTGCACACACCCGACTATTTCCCGGTTATGACGCCATATTCGGGTATCTGTTATTAGTATTATTAGCGTGTCGTCTTCCAGTGCCTCCAAAACTGTTTGTTTGTGTGTGTCCCGTGCTTGTTTTGACACTCTTACACAGCATTTTATACGGGAGAAGACCCCGCAGATAGGCCAGGGCGTTCACCACCATGGTAAATACATAGGGAAAATGCTAAATATGGTTTCCGGTACAGTGTGTGTGTGACACCGGAAAAAAACGCGTTTTTGGTTGTGTGAATGTCAAGTTCCATGTAATTCAAAAGTCGCTACTTTACATAGTCCCGATATAGACGGAAAGCTGTTCGCCGATATGAAACATGAGAATTATAATCAAAGATATCACAATTAATTCAACTTAGAAAATGTGCAATAGTTAACCAAAAGTGTTATGAGTAGAATGTTTCACGTTTCCATGACTTTTGAGTAGATACTTGGAAGATACGGGTGATAGAAAAGGTTGGTAGTGCTTAGTACTAGATTAGCACCTTCCGTAGTTTTACGGGTGAACGCGAATGTCATTTGAATGCAGAAATACTTCCACATAATCATATCACAAACAGCTCTATAGCACGTTCTGTGTATTCCCCCAAACTTTGTGAGTGTCAGACCAACGTTTTTTTACTTATGAAATTCGAATAATATATAAAAATAATTACTGAACCGAATGTGAGCATACTCGAGACGCAGTGCGTCACACCCTTTTGTGTGGTGTTCAGATGTGACGAAAAAGCAAAGACAATAGGCGAGAGATGGTTTAAAAATAGACTACCCTCGTTTACCTTTCATTACGTAGTATTCGAACAATGCACTAATTTCGATCTTGGCTCTTTCAATAATAGACCGTCCCATTCTTTCCCCATCGGAACTTCCATTGTTGGCCAGTGGCTTTAGGATATCTCGGGGTCTTTCTCTCATTCGACCTCGGAGAGTCCTCTGCTGACGCACATTTATGCTTCATTTGTTACTCGTTACTTCTCTCTAACCCCCGTCCCCCCACCACTTCACTTCCATTTAATATTGAGAAATCGGCAATACTTTTGTCTTAAAGTGATCTAAAGGTCAATCATTGCACACACTATTTCGTTGGTCTACGATAAAGCAAGAATAGACGTCTCCCCTAAATGAAGCCGTTGACATTTCTGAATTTACCTCTTAGCCTTCCCCAGACGTAGAGTGCACTAGATTAGTCTGACCGCGAGCACAGTACAAGTATATGCTTATAGGCTCAGAACCATACAAAATATCCTGTATAAGACTTCCAATAAATGGTGATTTCGGTACGAAGCAGAGTATAACTGTACGAACACGTTTATCAAATTACTTCCCGATACAGTGCAGTATCATGGTAAACATCTTCATCTAATAATGCATAAACGAAGTATTTACTCAATCTGCAGAAATTGAACATTGCTCTACGTCTTGCAAAAGTCGTTAAATTAAGTGTTTCTGTCATTTCCGACGCACAAAGTATATTGTTTTTAAATCACCTGAATAACTCCGCAGCTAAGATCAATATGATTATATTGTTCAGACATCTTGTAGCACCAGGTGGATTATAGTGAATATTTTCGTGAATAAACAGCGGAGACAGAAAGAAAACAAAAAGTTCGGATTATTATACACTTTTTTATGATTCTGCCTTTTCATTAGAAAAGTAAAAGCATGCACAGCACAAGATTTTTGAAGATTTTTTTAATTCAGCAAAATGATTCCAACATCAGATTGGTCTATGCGAACGTTTACAAAAGGATTGATATTAGCTGGTTGTAACATATTCCTAATGTTCCTCACATAAAGCAAGAGATTTGAACATTCCATCATTAAAGGCACAAGTTAATTTAACTCTCCCTCTCGTAGACCGAGAAAACGGAGACTTTCAGCTTAGCTTGTGTTGCCACTTTAACACTCTTCGACTGGAGACAACACTTCCTTGTTCCTTCTCCACTGTCACTCACTTCGTTTATGTACTGAACCATGAACACTCTCTCTCTTATTGCAATAAAACGACGACTATAGAGGTTATTTTAGCTCGTTCCTGAGTACTTTTCGGGTTCACTAAGTGCCGCATGCTTCTAAAGCATCGCTGCCAATGCGATTAACACTTCACTTTAGTCAATTTAAATTAGTTTATTACAAAAAAACAAAATCATCGGGCTAGTCAGAGACCGAAAGGTAAGCGAGATTTTGCGCGCAACGGCACACAATTTTGACTCGTCAACAATTTGGATTGAAATCGAATAGAATTATCGTACACACAATCAGAGAATATCGAGATGAGAATAGCTGATATGATGAGGGATACCCGATGTCTAAAGGAAGAATCAACGGGAGATGAGATCAGAGATTGACTAGCGGTGGTATGTAACTACTGTGATGTGATTGAACAACTTGAACAAATCAAGGAAGAGATAAACTGAAATTGATTAGAATGGAATGATTCAATGATATGACACATTTCGTGGGACGAAACAAACGACCTATAGTGGCGAACATCGATGAAAAGCAAAACTAGAAGTGACTTTGGTCAGAAAGAAGGCTTTTGAGAGCGGGCTATGATACACTAGAGAATTCGATGGAGCTACTGGGGAGCTCGAATGGGGCTACGATAGAGCTCGTTAAGGATCGGAAGGAAGCTCACTGCTTGGAGAGCTCAGAAGCGGAACTTATGCCGTTTCTGCGGCAGGAAACCGGAGAATGTATTGTAGTTGAGCGCGATTGATCGAATCGATTCGATGCATTTGCATAAACCGACTGAAGCGTCGTCATCCTCCATGTCTGCTGGTGACCATGAATAGATTGACGCCTGTAATGGGTTAAATGGTTAACCCCGCATTCATAAACCATTTGTGCATTGGACAATGACCGGTTTATTCCGCACGGGTAAACCACCAGTAAACCAATAAGTTACCTTATCCTGCTGCATGCACAGTTCTCGACAGTCCTCGCCCTCGATATCATTGACCTCGTGCACTACTGGTCCGTCTATTTCATGGTTGTAGAATCGATCACGAATTTCGTCATCTGCAATAATATTACCATTATTATTCATACGTAGAAAAAAAAATCCTTTATCGCGATGTATTTTGGCACTTATCTATGAATCAAAATGCATCCTAGAACTATGTATATCGTATCTTGAATGACCATTGTAATTTATAATTTTATGACAGTTTCTTAGACTAAAAGACTCGCTTTTATGACGCTCTAGAACCAGTGGCAACGCTGCTTATCTAATCTTGGTGAAGAATGTTTTAATAATAAAAAAATCATAATAATCTTAGACTAGAAAACTCGTTTCCTGCGTTGTGTCAAGGCTGATTCATGTCAAATCACAAACAAAACATTATATAATTTTCGGGAAACGTCACTTTACTATCGGATTTGATTACCGCTGCCACTGGCTATTTCTCACCTTACGGCGGAACCTCTGTGTTGCGTAGGGAAACTTTACTACTTCTTCGAGATTAAGCAAGTACTTTACATGACGTAGACATGTGGGCAATCCCAAATCCCGTCATTTCATCGGTTTATTTACTCACGCTTGAATCAGCGCCCACATGAGTTAATATGTCACAGACCGTATCCTATATGGTATTTACCGTTACGGGAGAGTACCCAATTTACGGTTCCGCGATCAGACACTGGTCAGCCATGTGCAAACGCATCGACGGTGCTCAAAAACTTCCGGAATTTTACGTTCGGCTCTCGTTTCAAGAATGCTCCACTCCCCCTCATGTCATCATATAACGAATTGAATTTGATTTAAAGAGCGAGGCAATGCGGGGGATGAGAAACATCTTTTTGTTGCACATGCGCGATCCAACCTTAGAAGCATCCAATTCCGATACACAATTGAATTTCGCTCATGTAGGTTTATCCAATATGATAGGTTATGCTTTACTTGTGCGGGCTACAGTAATCCAAGGGGGCAAGCACACCTGCCCTATTCGAACAAATCTTGTACTCAGACATGAAGAAGGCTTTAGCCGAAATCACATTTATTTCCGGAAAGTTAGCAAGTTGACATTAGACTGCCGAAAATATGCGTTCACCTCCTGATGATTAAAATATGTCTGGTTTCTTAAATAGCTGCTTTTGACAGATAAATAGAGGAAATAAAGTGAAAGACTACGAAAGGCAGGACCCTTCACTTTTTCGTCTTGCTAACATATATTACTGGGTAAACTTGCTGACAACTGCGACAAGAGGCATAGTGAGTCTGAGGCCCAGACTGACAAGTTCAACTCTTTTTCGACGTCACTTTCGGAAGTAGTCTTTTCACGGGGGGATACAACATGGGTCGTGCATTAGATATGAGTGTGACCTTATCAAGGCGATGATTGCATTCATATCTATTTCCATTCTATGCACATAAGAGTGAATGTCCCTCGGGGGGAAGGGGCCAGCAGGAAGGAAGGGTGGGTTGGACCAAGACAGCGCGCTGCAAACCGGAAGTAATGGATAAGTCGAGGGCAGATAAGCGCAGATTAGATTGGGAGTTGAAATGTCAGCAACAATCACTGAGGGATCTACTGTTCAGTGCAGTCATTTTGCCAAGGAGCGGCGATAAAGGAATTGCGAGGGCGGAATGTGCTCCATTGAACACAGTGAGCCAGAGTACATACGCGATTGCAAAGAAGTAACACTAGAGAGGCCATTCAAGCGACTGAGCTCTGTATCATATTCAAACTAGTAAGGTGCGCGCTAGTTTAAGATTATGCAATTTTATAAATAATGTAATTTGTTGAATGGTATTACGCTCCAGCTACAGCAAAAAGTGTCAAAAATTGGAAAAAAAACAGGTTTCGGCTATGATATTAGGTCTCTCTAAAATCTTCTCTCTAAATTCAAAATCATCATCATGAGAATAATCTACCTTCATCCAAGCAGAATCCGACCAATGTTTCGTCGTCCTTTTCCAGTTTCCCAGAGAGACTTCGACTCTTCAGGAAGCATATTTCACTCTTCGGACTGTATTGATACGCAAGACAAGAAGGATCGTCCCGGCATTGAATCGCGCATTCTCTGAAAAATCGACATTTAAAAATATTGAAATATTTATTATTATGTATAAATAGACTAAAGTTATGGTAATCTTGATGTCACTACCATAAGTAATAGAAATTTTACGTGTATTTGTGTGATACGTATGAATAGTTAGCATGAATTATTAACGAACGACCCATTCAAGTTATCTATAAAGAGGCATCGAGACCATTGAGACAGGTCGATCCACACAAAAACACTTAAACTCATTTGAATGAAGTTCCGGGAAATTATCCAGATATTATGAACATACAGTCTAGTATGGCATCATTCAATTTTTTTTCAAAATAATTATAGAAGTAGGAAGTATTGGATGTTTTCGCGGAACATTTAATATACCGTAGTCTTCCCAAGGACGTGTACTAGAAAATATGCGGAACAATATGGGAAACCAATTTCCCCATGTGCGTTATATGGAACTTAATACAGGGAAGAAGAAGAAGTTATATAAAGTGCGTGTTTTTCTCGCAGAATGCGGAAAAAGAAGTATTGACGCTGTGGCTATTTTAGCACGTGTCCTTAAAGATAGTGCGCTGGAAAATATATTTATATCTAGGTATAGAAAAGCAAAACTACTACACAGACAGTAAACTTGCATACATTTGACACATTCACGCGAATGTTTAGCCCACGTTGAGCTAAATTTAGTGAGATTTTCGGGTGACTCGAATGCTTAAGCAGTGATATGCGTGTTCAAGTTGGCTCTTGATATGAATAGATACCTGTGATCTATTCCACGAACTCGATGATATTCAGCACCTGATATACTGCTGCCTAATTCAGTATTGAAGCATCGCACTGAAAAATGAAAAATTAGCAAACAAACATCTATGATCCTTTTGTATTAGAAAATTTTAATTATTGTCGTAGCACTGTTTATGATAGCACTTCATGGAGTGATAGCAGGTGGAAAGAGTTTGTTTGGAGACATTTTCAATCGGTGCATGTTACATTCCAATGTTCACGAAAACAAAAGAACAGACACAAGAGAGTATGTAAAACGTGGAGTGTTTTCTCTGATTTCCGTTGCTTTTCGCAACTTTTGAACACTATACAAGTGTGGAAGATGATGTGGAAATTGGGGTACTTTGGGATCTTAGACATCATTATTAATTCCTTCCTTATCGCGAGGGAGGACCTGAGGACCAATCGAGAGCGTGGCATTCTCAAAGTCGAAATAAGGCACATATTTTATCCAAAATATGACATTTCGAGTGAACGAGTACGTACAACACGGAATCTCACCTACACTCAAATAAAGAAATAATATCAGAATTGGAGATGCTTTATGACTTCCGATAAAATATTGTAAACCCTTGTTTTCTCCCACTCACTAATCAATAATCACTCATAGACAAGGAAATAATGCGTGCTCTCGAGTTGACCATTACTACGATTTCGTTATGGTCCACAGATTAGTAGTGGGCAGTGCGGAGTGACGTCATATATCTACGGAATAATGGAAACCACATCCTATTTCCTTGTTCGTGTGCAAAAAGCGCAACAAGTACACGCAGTACGTCACAGAAGGTGTTAATATTCCGGATAATTGAATTATGCGCGAAGTCTCGGATTGGAATACTGCACAGCACAATAGGTGACTAACGCATGATGACCAATACTTCCTGGTTTATAATTGCAACTTCTTGGCAACAAGCTATGTGACGCGTTGCACTATGCCAACAGATTTAACAAAGCAGATTCGACTCATTTGCATATTGTGATATAGTTTTCTATTATCTTTGAAAGGCTTGTTTTGCTTTCGTATAGGTATGTGTGATCGAATACAACGTATATTTGGATGATTGGAGGAAGAAACAACGCGATCGCGCCCTTCGGTTACAACGGAAACAGGGAATTTGGTTCAGAGTGGTTTGATGAAATATACATGTCCCTTGATTATCTCTAGATCTTCGAGTGATCACAAATGCAAAACAAGATAATACGGATGAATATGTAATAGTTCCTGAACTATTGGTTTCTTTTAGGTATTCCTTAAAGCGACACCCTCTACGAGAGCATTTTCCAATGTGGAGTGTAAAATTAGCTTGGGGTGTGCCTTTAAAGGCGCAACCGAGCCGTTTTGAAACGCCCCGCTTTGCCAGAGCGGATAGTTTCAAGGTTCACGATCACTATGTAGAGATAGCAAAGAGTGCCGAAGAGTGATATTGATTAATAGTTACGATAAATCAGTGCTGAACGCAAAGACGACAATATATACTAAGATATTGTACAGATCTCTCCAGTTGATCGTTCTTCTTCTTTCACGCTCGTCGCAAATTTTGCACAGATACAGGCTTGGGATTTGGATAAATATACTCCCGATTAATTTGAGGAAAAACGATCTCGGTAAGTGGTCAGTGACAGGTATAAACAAGAGTAAATGAGAGAAAAGATCTCACCAGACGCCAATGAAGTCCTGATCGACGACAGCAAAATAATGTTCATGATGACAAAAATTCGAGTGTTCAGGGATAATCGAAAATTTACGTAGCCGACGAAGCGCACTCGATTTCGCACTACTACTTCGGACGCGACGGATTCGGCTTTGGTGGGTAACCTGTGGTCGCTTTCTGGGGTACGGTAGTCGGCGAGTCGGACGGGATGAGGGGTCGACGAGGTCGAAGGAGTCGCGGAGTATGCGGAAGGAGCAATCGTGTGAGACAACGTTAGTGAGGCCGATGAACAAGGCATAGTGAACCAGCCAATGGGGTGGAGTCTTGAGAAGACGAAGAAGATGAAGAAAAGGGGAGGTACAGAGGAGCCTCGGTCAAGGGACTTAGTTAGGGGGGGGATAACTTCCGCCTTCGAAACTTCCGAAACTTTTTGCGATGGTTATCGTTGAGAGGATTGATAGACCTCTCGCAATCGGAGTGAGCTGTGAGAAAACGGATCGAAACGGCAAAGAACTCTCCTACTCATTTCTATGAAAGTGGGAGGAGCCTATATATGCACACAGGGTGTTTTCCTCTCAAGTACCAAGTCATGATGTATATTAGCATGAATGTCAAGTGTGCAAGAGTTGCGAAAAGAACACCAACACATATTCATTCGCATCGGTTACATTACAGTATCTCCTACTGTATTTGTGCTCAATAGAATGGATATTCGAGGGGCATTATCTAATATTTAACATTTCACGAAGCCCTACTATTAATCTGGGGAAGTTTTGTGTTAGATCAGGGCGGAAGGGTTCCGGGACAGTTTCATTTGCATTTAAGCGAATCATTTAAGCGATGGTCACACTGCAAGTAATGTGTCACTTAGTGCAACTAAATAAAACAGGCCTTGCTTCCGCTACTGATCATCATTTTTAAGTGGAACAGTCCGAGCTAATTTTAAACTATCCGATCTGACAATGCTCTCTAGCATTCTTTGTCTACGAGAGAGTGTTTCCAGAGCGGGAAGTAAAATTATGTCGGGGTGCGTCATCAATTGGAAAGCTTACAATTAGATACCTTGAATATAATGTAGTTTTCTTGCGTCGTAGACCACATTTTGATCTTCTAATCTTGATTTCTATCACTTCCTCATCTTCCTTATCACTTTAACGATACCGTATCCCGATGATGATCTTTTCATTACGCAATGCACTCTCTCACAGAGTACAATGGTTCGTTAAACTAAGAGATCGATGGCAAGCCACTGGCAATGATACTCGATGACTAAGAACCAACTGGATGAGAACGATTTGCATAATTTGTCTGTCTCAATAGTCCTCTTCCAGTCGGTTCTCATTCATCGGTTCATCATCCGACCTAGTGCCCTGGCAACGGATAGCCTCTTTTAAAAGCACACCCCAAGCAAATTTGACTCTCCGCTCTGACAATGCTCTCTCGCTTTCTTTGTCTACAAGAGAACGTTAATTGAACAACGCAAGTGGCTGCATCTCTACTTCGTTGTTCTTTCTCTGCGGTGGCAGCGATATATCTAAGAATGACGTGTGCTTTAGCCACTCTCCAAGGGCCTACTAATCACGCTGCTATCCGAGAGTTCTTCCTTATTCTCTTTATCTCTTCATCATCTGTGTTTCTCTACATCTCTTTTCATTCCTGGATGAGGAAGTTCGCATTTTTCTCATGCCTGCTTCTCAATATAAACAATCACATATCCTATATTTATAAAAGAGAACTGTGATCACATCCGTTGGGAAAGGACTTGAGAGATGACTGATTCGTCATATCCTACAGCAAGAAGTGTGCAATACGTACTTAGCTGCTTGTCGTAATCCCTACTTTTGCCAATATGATTTTCGAGAAATATTGCACTTCGCCTGATCATCATCCCTAATTTTAAAGGGAGAGTGACTTCTCTCAATGGCCTCTTCATTGCGCACACTTCTCTGTTCTCTAACAACGAGAGAGCGTTGACTGCTGAAGAGACCGCTAACAAAGATTTCAGTCCCTTTAATTGAGTACCGTTAGACAGCGATTCCATCCATTGGTCCATTGGTTGGAAGGCAAAAAACACGCGAATAACAGGCGGAGCTCCACAAACGAGACCAACGAACAGAAGCAGATCTTTAAAGACTGTACAGGGGATTACTCTCTGTGATCTCCTTGAATGCATCGCTAATATGGCATTAGCTATGACTAAATCTGTTTACATGATCACAACATTGCAGTCTCAAAGCACAATATTCCGCGCCTTTCAAGACAGAGAACGAGGAAAACGCATATTAATTAATGAAGATACTGTAAGAATAACGACAGAACGCTACAAACATAAGCACCATGAGGCACAATTATGAATACATTAAAGTTAACAGCTCACATTTTTGTATCTAATGTGCATGTAAGCTCAAACTTGTACATTATTATATATTCATTTTTTGGTGTTTGTTATCGTTATCACATCTGTACAAGCAGCAACTAAAGGATGAGACATTTCAGTTCTTCTTGTTCTTTCTAGTTTTCTCGACCAATCTATCAGGACAAACACCCTTATGCATAAACACTGTAAGTGTGCGGTTAACAGCTGAAACGCAGAGCACTCTTCTATCTCATGAGCTCTTGACAATAAATCTTTGGTGCACAACTAATTAGTATTTGTTATAACAATAATACCTCTATTATTGCAAACTAATCGCCTGATCTGTTATTATACATTCTCTCGATGGTTCCAGAATCATTGGTGAAATCCCCTGTCCCAACAACAAACTATAAATGGGACGCACATATATATAGTCTCTATCACCCATTCCTATGTACCGGGGTGGATCTCGAGAGAGCTATATGGGCCTCGTTTTTTGAAAGGGATGAAAGAGATTGGTGCATAGGCGTGAATGATTAACACCTTTCCCACGCAACTTCTGTCTCTATCATAGAGCGTGTCTTCATCCCCCTAAATCGAGAGCTCCGATATATAAAGTGACTGGATGAGATACAGTAGGAAGTGAGTAGAGACGGAACGAAATTTGTCATGCAAAGAGCATGGTGGATATGCATATTTCATCGTGGAAAGCATCGCAAATCGTGGGAAATATCTCTCTCTCCTGACTAGATATCAATGGTGCTTATATCAAAAGAAAAAAACACACACATACTCGTCACATGGGAAAAGGATGGGGATCTTTAAAGGAGAGAACTCGTCATTCGGAGGTCTCTTCAATGTGCAATGCTATCTCGTCATCAGATAACAACGATATGTGTGTGCAAAGTGACACGAATGCGATATCTTTAACCGAACGAGCTAATTTTACTCGCCGCTTTGGCAATACTCTCTCGTAAACAAGGAAAACGAGAAAGAATTGTCAGAGCGGAGAGCTTGAAATAATCAAGGGTGCGCCTTTAAAACAGCGAGCTTAAACTAGGCACAACTGGAAGCCACTTTAGAAAAGGGTCTACCGTAATCCAAAAGTTTAGACAAGGTACTACCGTAATCCAAAAGTTTAGACAAGGCACTACCATAAGACAGAGGTTTATACAGACACCACGGTGTGCCAGAAGTATATTATAGTTGCCACCACTTCCTGTTATGCTGAATATGTGTACTTCTTTCTGACATGAGAAAAGTATGATAGCATTTTATCCATTTTAGTTCCAAAACATGTGAACAAGAAAATTCGGAATGGTACAATAGAATGTAGACTGCAATGTACAGAGTAGAGTGAAACAAAATAGAATATGTAATCATATACAATACTCTTAGAAACAAGGAAAACGGAAATGTTTGGAAGGAAGAACATTATATTCCTTGGAACAATGCAATTCTCAGTTGAAAGTTTTTCTCAACAAAGTATTTTAAGTAAAGTTAGAATAGGGTAAGTTATCTTCTTGTGGTTCCGAGGGTTGGTGTTGATCTTTCTCGGTGGGTCTAACACGTAAGCATACCTAATGCAGTTTGTCTTGCCCGACAAGACACACAATTTACTTCGGTCATTAGAATTCGGGAAGCACAGATATAATTGAGAAAGACCTAGTCCGATATGAGATTTTTCACGCTCTGACAATACTCTCTCGTAAATAATGAAAGCGAGAGAGCATGATCTGTTCAATTTATTTCAGTATTTATGGAAACTTCAAGAATAGTCGGAGCACGTTCAATCAAGAACTAGATTCTAGTTGGACTTGTTACTGGTTAATGGTATGAGAAAGATTGATATTTAATCGCATGAGCAATTGAGCTCAATGAACAAGCTGAAGCCATCCGCACCATAAGTAACCTCTCTGTAAGAAATGATAATTATTATTATTATTATTATTATTATTATTAATATTATTAAGCCGCGATTTGGATACGATCGACATCTGACTATGCCATGATTATCTATGCCAAATATAATTTCATTCCTACATACCCTTAATGCCCACATCTAGCTAGCATTCGCAATACTCTCTTGCAGACTAAGAAAACGATAAACTGCGACCAGAGCGTAGAGTTTCAAATTAGCATGGTCTTTTCCGGAGGGTTAGTATCTCATAATGATCATGGCAATGACGTTTAAAGAGTTGGAACAGCCTAAGGGGCTTAAACAGACTATCGCATTTCATGAATGATATGAAACAACAACGTCGACGACGTTGTGTTTTCGACTGTTTGTTTAATGAGAATTTGTGCCAAAGTATGTATAAATATCCACTACACGCAATTGTGATGCAATTTCCCCCTTTTTTCGTTCTCGAGATCGTCATGAACGATTAATCACACGAGAAATAGAACGACCTAGGAAAACCCCCGCGCGTTAATCTGGAAACACTCCGCGTTAGCAACACTCTCTCACATGCAACGGCAGCATTCGAGAACGGAGAGCCGCAAATTAACGCGGGGTAATCTATAAAGTCTCTGAGGAATCGAATTGTGCAGGTTTCCTTGTTTGAAGATTTGATTGGAGTACGTAATAAGTAGTCGAGATAGGAAGTTACTCCATGACATCACTGATATAGTGGCACTGGAACAACGCGTTCGGTCTAAGGAGTTCAGTGTATAGAGTTTGAACTCCCAGGGGTCAAATTATTAGGAAGTGTCTCGGAAATTTTTTTTGCACAGCTAAATGAAGGGCTGCCTTTGTAAGAAATATATCAACATAGCAAGGAATAGGACGAAATTAGAAGGCGGAAGTGAAGGGGGCGCAATAGGTCCACGAGACTCATCTGACATGTGTCTATCCTCTCCCTATGCCGAGCTCACTCTTCCGTGATCCAAAACCAATTGTTTACTGTCGCACGGTCTAAGTGGCAAATGCCGGACTTCGGTCATTGCGATGGTTTTGCAGAAAAAAACTTAGAGGAGGAAAACAAATAACCCTCATATGGAACGGGTTGAAACGCTGATTCAAACTCTTTATATTATTAATCATAATATTACAAAATTAACAAAAATATAAGTACAAACAAATGTGACTCAAAAATTTCTGTTTTTTGACTGTACCCAAAGAAATACAACATTTTATTGAATGATAAATTTTATTAAATGTTGAGGCTCGCGTCGGCTGTTGAAAAGTTATTAAAAATCGATGTGTTCATTGCCGGCTTCCATTAAGATCCTATTTCGGTCTCAATGCTTATTCGTTGGCACACAACTGAGAAATGCTGTTTGAAATGAGGAGAATTGAGTGTGATCGCACTCGGGTAGATGTTTATTCGTTAACGCGACACCCCAAGCTAATTTGAAACTCTCCGCTCTGGTCACACTCTCTCGCTTTCTTTGTCTATGAGAGAGCATTGCCAATGCGGAGAGTAAAATAAGCTGTGCCTTTAACACGTTCTGTTTGAATTACTTTATTTAGCCTTAATTACTCCTAGTGTGTCTCATTGTACGTGTATTGTGCAAGAATCTGCTGATCAAATGCGAAAACGACTGAGAACCCCCGCTACCACCATGATTGTTTACCGCTTCACCGTACTTGTATCTACACCTGTTAATTAAGGACATAGCTCTAGCTTAGTGACCAAAAACGAACGAATACAACCAAATATTGGCCTCTCGGTATGTAAATAGATGAGTACACGTTGGTGTCTGCAGATTCTGTGATAGACTAGAGTATGGGACCAAAACACACAATTAGCCCATAGGGAACGCATGGGGGTCGAATGCATTCAGGGCACATTTTTACTCAATGATGAGCAGTTTTTGCGTGATTGGAAAAGGCAGAAATGTGTTCCAATAGTCGCCAAAGACATGCAATGACTTGGAAAGCTCCAGAAGACGTGAACAATTACACTTTCAAAGGTTGCTACAGATTTGAACGTAGTCGCCGTATGCAATTACGCGCGTAATATCATAATATTGAGGGGGTTGATGACGATTCCAACGTTTTTTTCTATATTTGTTCGGCAATCGCCATGTAGCACTTCTTAGAAGGTTTCAATGACTTTAGAAGTGGACGTTCGCAAAAGCTACTTCCTCAACGTTTGCGGCGAACAAAACAACTTATATCACTTCCTGAACGAGCTTTGGAGTATGTAGAAACGATATATCAATTTCTCTGTCACTACATGCGTAGGCATTTCAGATCTTCCTGTTTGTGTTTTTCATCTGAGACATCCATAGAGTACGACGACGTAGGCAAGCATAATGATACGAGATGAACTGGGATATTTCCTCCCCATCTAAGCACTCTCACCTCCTCAAATAGAGATAGATTGGACCCACTGAGACTTGGAAATGACCCTGGAGTCATTTGACGTCTCGACAAAACATTATGAATAATGAATGCAGATCGTCGGCCCAAATTTAGGCAACGAACTAAGGCTATTCAATGGGAGATTTTGACAACACCGATTGTACCTAAAGTGTCGATGGGTACGTCAGGACCTATGAAAAACACAGGAATTAATTCCGGGTGTAAGAGAACACCTCAAGTTATTTTTGAGTAATTCTAGAATGGCTAAGAATAATGATCTTTGGAACTACATATTCAATAGATTTTGACAGTACCGATCGCACCTAACAAGGGAACTCTGTGGTCTCGTTTTGGCCATATGAGAAGGCACTATCATGACTAGAATACGTTTTCGATGGTGATTACGAATCTCTTTTTTAGGGCTGCCTAGACGACCTGAGTTTCGAGAAAATCGATATTGAAATTCCGAGGGTCAATTCGAAAATTTTCGGGGAGTAGTGCACAAACATTTCGTATGAGTTGGTGAACTCATCTATCAACCTTCGAAGACACGACCTGTGTGGTGTAGTGGATAAGGTGTCCGTGTTAACTTTTGACTGTCACTGGTTCGATCCCTCTTGCAGCACTTTTCTTTTGCTAATTTTCTTGATGTCAAGATGAAACATAAAAAAATTTTTTTAAAACATCAAACAAAACTTAAAAAACATCAAGATCAATGATCATTCATTGTGTGCCCAAGATGTAAGAATCACTTTGTGTGTGAGCGTGTGCGAACTTTAACAACAAAATAATCAAAAGAAAAAATGAATGATGTTTGATCTTGATGTTTTTTAAGTTTTGTTTGATGTTTTTAAAAAAAATTTTTTATGTTTCTTCTTGACATCAAGAAAATTAGCAAAAGAAAAGTACTGCAAGAGGGATCGAACCAGTGACAGTCAAAAGTTAACACGGACACCTTATCCACTACACCAAAGGTCGTGTCTTCGAAGGTTTATAGATGAGTTCACCAACTCATACGAAATGTGTGTGCACTACTCCTCGAAAATTTTCGAATTGACCCTCGGAATTTCAATATCGATTTTCTCGAAACTCAGGTCGTCTAGGCAGCCCTAAAAAAGAGATTCGTAATCACCATCGAAAACGTATTCTAGTCATGACAGTGCCTTCTCATATGGCCAAAACGAGACCACAGAGTTCCCTTGTAAAATGACCAATGTTCCACCCACAAAAAAAACAAGGAATGTCTTTGCCTCCGTCAAAAATACCTAAAGATAGCTTGTGAATACAGCTAGAAACTCAAACTACCTAATTTAGATATTCAAATGGTCTTTTTCATATTTTTTGTTGAAGTTCAATGGATGAAGCTTAAATTACTCGTTGGAAATAAATGAATTAATATCCCCTCCCACTTCTCCCTCCCCAATTCCTACCACCCACTTTCCCGATAATCCTATTCACTTATTTATTATTCGTTTCAAATGTTGTCACATCTTTATTGGATGTATGATAAATAAAATAAAAATAAAATAATATCACCGATCATGCCATACATACACATGACGGATAAACTGTAGAGCGTAATCTGGGCATTAAATATCGACGCTACTTGATGGAACACTTATTACGCTGCATAATGCAGGAAAAGCATCAACAACACCATTAGATCATATAGTTCGGCATCAGTTGAGTCATAGAACACACATCCTATTCATAGCTATGGCTCTTTAAAGGGAGCGTTACCTCTCTCAATAGCCTCTTCATCTCGCATACTATTTCTCACTTCTCTAACAACGAGAGAGCGCAGACCGTTGAAGAGACTATTCGGCGAGGTTACGTTCCCTTTAAAGTTATAAAGAAGAAAAGCTAGTGAATGGGGCACTACTGCAGAACATCGGACCATTCCCAAAACGGGGTGAAAAATAAAATAAACAAGAAGGTAAGGACATTTTATACTAGACTTCTATATTTTTGACATTGACATCGAACAACTTTATCAGCTAATGGGTGTTTCGTTGCTGGATTGCCATGAAATTTCTCCATTCCGAACTATTTTGCCTTGCAATTTGCATGAATTGAGGACCAGCTGCCTGTTCTATATACATATCGTATACTTTTGGACTGGCCCGTTCTGAAGCAGTGCCGGGAATGCATCGAAAAATATGCATAGCAAAACCCGTACAACTCGACTATTCTCTGATCTTCTAGGTGCAAATTTATGTTTGCTATTTTTGTACAAGGACGGAAAATGACCGTCGTTGGACGATCCAATCGACAACAATTAAAAAATGTTCTTTAATGATGATGTCATGATGTTAATGATGTTCGTCTGCTAGAACGAAATGAAAGGTCATTTTAGTGTTGTCCAATTGTTGATCGTTTAATTGTATAATTGCCCGTCAATTTTGGTATATTCTTGGGCATTTTTTCTAAGTATGCAGATGTCTATAATTAGGTCATCGGTCGTTTTCTGTTCTATAATGATACATTTGAATCAAATACAAAACGTTAGAGCGCCACGGATGTAGCAGGAAATTGGAATTGTTCATTAGTAATCATATTCTGCCATCATTTGGTGCTTTCGAAACGTCATTCAGAGCACATCAGGACCAAAATAGCGCGTGGTCAATATTCATGTAGAAGTTGGTGCACGTGTCCTCCCGAAATGGATATGCATTCACATGTAAGTGGCAAGAACCGCCCGATCATATTTCGTGCTGTATTCCATTTCTACAGGATATAATAAGATTTCCTCTAACGTGCTCATTTAGAACGAGAAAATAATGTGTACGATTGTTGTCCCACATGAACAAAAGAATTAGCGATACCATAGTTCATCGAGTTTCAAAGATCGGTAGTATTAAACAGTGTGTTTCATTTTAACCGTTTCTGTACGAGAAACAGGAAACGAGAAAATAGATTAGGCAGATAGTTCGATCTTTAAATGGAACAAATCAATCTAATTAGAAGCCCTCGTCTAACTTTTTTCGCTCTCGATTTTCGGGGCATATCAATATATAGAACTGATGATGGAGCTGACATACAACGACTACCGTATTCGATATTCCTGATTACCATCATTTTTAGAATCTCGAATATATATTTATATTTCAATATTAATATATATTCAAATATATTTTTAAAAAAATAATTCAAATATGTGAGCGAATCCATTGGAATAAATATAAATCGGGCTTCGGAAAGTCATGAAATGATCTTTAAAATAGTAAATAAATCTTGCGAATTTTTAATCACATTTCAAGCGCAACATCTCTAACTGTAGTTATTTCAATAACTAATATATATAGGTAAGTAAAATTATGTTTTTATTTCCGTTGAGGAATCATGTATTTAAATATTTTATACCACACAAAATTAAATTATCGCTGATTATATCTACAATAATTTTTTTTGTATTATATCTAAATATATCAATTTCATGGAAAAAAAGTGAGAAAATCAGACTCCGACCAAAAACGTTGTATTTTATCAGAGACCGAAAACTGGGGAAGCTCTAATTGTTAGCAATGAGGCTTCTGGACTTTTTAACTTACTACTTTGAACGAACACAAAGTTGTATTTTTTTTAAATTTTTAAAATTTTCGCATAGATACGTTCAAGGTTACATGTTTGCTATTTATCTCATTGTTTCCAATTTCGTCCGAGTCTAAATAAAATCTTAATCTAATCACGCATAGAGTACCTTCGACTCCTGTTTTCCCATTTGTCCCGTGTCAGGAAATTAAATAAATCAAGCCTAGTTCCGATACGGATAACTCATTTCTCCCATGATCTACATAACAGCATGACACCATTCTGTAAAAAAAAACAACAATGAAATGGACTGACTGAGCTTCGAAATAAGTGTCCAGTTCCGGGTTGAGGGTGGGGGTAATGAGAAATGTCCGATCCTTGATTTCTGCCTGTCAATTCCACAAGGAATTGTTATTGTAATGGTTGTGAACAAAAACAGGGCCTGATGGAAGGGAATATTGTTCATACACTCTCACACACCCACACCACTTTCAATAGATTCAATCCACATTGAGTGAAGGAGCGTCTAGTGGTCGTCATTATACTCTCTTTCCTTCGTCATTACGCTATTATATGAGGGCGACGGGGAACTGCGAAGAATCACGAAGTAGTGTGCCAGAATAGCTGTTATAGTTCCATTTATATTTTCATGAAAATGTACGAAATGCGATAAAACAGGATGAAAAGAGCATAATTTTTTTGAACATCATGCTGCATAAGAGAACACAGATTTATAATTTTCATGTCAATATTATCATTGATTAGTTATTTTTTTAGGAATACCACTACCGGAAGAACGATATATCTGAAAATACAGTCTTCCCTTCCTTGCGTAAGCATCATTAAAGGATGACTCGGCTACACTTGGACTAAATGTTATAGTCACACTCTTTATTTTTCAGCGATTGGAGATTATCCCCCCCCCTGAAGATTAATGAAAAAGAAATGACCAACTTGGCTTTTTAAATGCTAAAAACTACACATAAAAAAGGGAAAGGAGGAAATAATATCACAATATGACGGAAATGTAGTTTTGCAGATTACAATTTGTTTGCTTTTAAAATGATGATTTCAAATGAAACAGTCCGTGACACATCGGCCAAAGACAGACAGACTCGGAGTGGGTGAAAGTTTAAAATATTAAGAGACCGGCTCTGTAAGACTCGAGCATGGTCCGGACATTCGCGAGGACTTTCGATCTGGCCCTCAATACTTTCATCATAGACACATACCGGGGGGAGGCCGATGAAAGTTATAGTAAAAATTCCCTTAGACTCAAACCCGGCTCACATATGTCACATTAAGTAAAAAATTGAAAAATTCATAACTTTTCAATCGTGATAGCTAGCAGCGTAATTTCTTTTTATTGGTGAATAACATGTCATGCGCCCTTATAAACACAGCTGAACAGTAATATCATATCGTTCTGGATATGTTTTTTCGTGTATGATTTTCCGATTTTTCCTCTTCCATCCTCGTTGAAGAGAGACGGCAAGCA
The DNA here is from genome assembly GCA_943737045.1 of Parapristionchus giblindavisi. NCBI lineage: Eukaryota > Metazoa > Nematoda > Chromadorea > Rhabditida > Diplogasteridae > Parapristionchus > Parapristionchus giblindavisi. The sequence continues at coordinate 111,729 of CALSFV010000271.1, read as the reverse complement.
TTGACATAGTACATATTGTAGCCCTGACACTTCTGTACATGATGGTCACATTCCCTTGGAAATCCAACTTTTCTGAAGCATCGAGAATTGCAACTGAATGTGAGATATGTGTAATTTGCAAAAATCGAAAATTAAATTTCTTGTAAATCGCAAGAGTAGTAGGTAGCTTTATTATGTCATTTTACTTGTAGTGATGCGCCTACACAGAAAAAATATACAAGTAGACTCAGGCTACATTTAAAAAAAATTTTTAAAATAATTATTTTATTTTTATTTTTTTCAACCCCGACATTAAGTCGACCGTCAAGGCAAGTTGATTCATAGGGCGGATGGTAGCTGATGCATGTCCGTTTGCGAAAACAACTGCCACGTGAAGAATCGTCGTTTCGCAGATCTAGAATTTATTTTCTTAATTATCAAACTTGAAAAATTACATGTTTCTTTCATATAAATCGGTTGCAAGGTGGCGTACGGCAGCCAAAGCTGTACCATTGTTATCAGTGGGAGTGTACCATACTGCACTACCGTAACCGTCAAGAATCGCAAACTGATTTTTTTTCCAGTCGACCCATGATTTTCAACCATGACCCCGGGTTCATGGTTGAGAATGGCTGAGGTCGAAAAATTCATGATGATCCCAGACCAAATACTATTTGGCATTATATCAATAGTGGGCCAACTTTTATTTTTATGGATACCATAACCCGAACTACCGTAATCTAGATATAGGGTCCTATAATATTATGACGCAGTTCACGGAAAATCCCGTTTTATGCGTTACGATTACGGTAGTTCGGGTTACGGTCTCCAGAAAAATAAAAGTTGACCCACTGCTGATATAATGTCAAATAGTATTTGTTCTGGGATCGTCATGAATTTTTCGACCTCAGCCATTCTCAACCATGAACCATGGTTGAAAATCATGGGTCGACTGAAAAAAATCAGTTTGCGATTCTTGACGGTTACGGTAGTGCAGTATAGTACACTCCCACTGATAACAATGGTACAGCTTTGGCGGCCGTACGCCACCTTGCAACCGATTTATATGAAAGAAACATGTAATTTTTCAAGTTTGATAATTAAAAAATAAATTCTAGATCTGCGAAACGACGATTCTTCACGTGGCAGTTGTTTTCGCAAACGGACATGCATCAGCTACCATCCGCCCTATGAATCAACTTGCCTTGACGGTCGACTCAATGTCGGGGTTGAAAAAAATAAAAATAAAATAATTATTTTTAAATTTTTTTTAAAATGTAGCCTGAGCCTACTTGTATATTTTTGCTGTGTAGGCGCATCACTACAAGTAAAATGACATAATAAAGTTACCTACTACTCTTGCGATTTACAAGAAATTTAATTTTCGATTTTTGCAAATTACACATATCTCACATTCAGTTGCAATTCTCGATGCTTCAGAAAAGATGGATTTCCAAGGGAATGTGACCATCATGTACAGAAGTGTCAGGGCTACAATATGTACAATGTCAATGCTTGCCGTCTCTCTTCAACGAGGATGGAAGAGGAAAAATCGGAAAATCATACACGAAAAAACATATCCAGAACGATATGATATTACTGTTCAGCTGTGTTTATAAGGGCGCATGACATGTTATTCACCAATAAAAAGAAATTACGCTGCTAGCTATCACGATTGAAAAGTTATGAATTTTTCAATTTTTTACTTAATGTGACATATGTGAGCCGGGCTTGAGTCTAAGGGAATTTTCACTATAACTTTCATCGGCCTCCCCCCCCCCCCCCCCCGGTATGTGTCTATGATGAAAGTATTGAGGGCCAGATCGAAAGTCCTCGCGAATGTCCGGCAGGGGGTCAAAATGCTCGAGTCTTACCGAGCCGGTCTCTTAAAGCATACCGTATGCAGAAAGAGTAGTTCATGATCACTATGGTATTTACGTACAAGATAGAACCTTTATGTCATTCCGTATATTGTTAGTATCATACATGGGCGCCAACATGGGGGTGCCCCCTGTAAAATTAGGATTTTTCGAAAATTTGTGGAATGCCCCCTGCAAAAAATAACGTTCAGGTGAAATTTTTGAAGAAAAAGTGAAGGCCCCTGTAAAATTAATCATTTTTCGTTCGAATGCCCTCTGTAGAATCGAGCTCCAGGTACCTCGCCCATGTATGGTTAGTATAATTTGCTTGAATTAAGAATAAGAACAATACAAATGTTCAAAGAATAATTTCGCGTCATTCAAAAATCACGTAAAATAGCATGCTTACGGTGAAAAATAATTCAAAATTTCCTAATTCACAAAAAAATGACTGAATTCTGTAGACAGCGAACAAACGGTTAGACCGCGGTATGGATTTTTAAGCGAGAGCGCACTCTGTTACCTGACTTTTTCCTCTTGTTCTATCTCACACCATGTGAAATAACATCCAGTATTGATACAGCATATTTATCAGTTTGTAACGAATGAAAATTAACAAAAAACATTTCGAGTCCAAAAATGTGATATAAATTAATACAATGAAAGTCGATTTCATCGCAGAGTTACATTGAAATATAAGGAGCCATACAAAACATTAAAGTATACACATATCCAAAGAAAGGATGAGAAGAGATCGATACTTGGAAGAGTACGGTATAATCGAGCAGTGATCAAATCAATCGATAAATCGATTAGTGTTCCGCAGCGGCGTCCTCAAACTGCTTGCGTGCACGCTTCAGCTCTTCGCTCATGGACAGCAGATCCTGAAACAAATAATAATAATAATAATAATAATATTTAAAAATTTAAAAAAAAAGATTAAATCCCGTTATTAACAGCACACGAAATCCTGCGGATGATCACAGGACCTACAAATTTTATTGCTGCAAATTGCATTGATTCAACAAATAGTATTGCTGTATTTATAATACTCTTGTCATCTATCTCAATCAATCAATCAATAAACCAGACAAATCAATTGACAATATTTTCGTTATGTTTTCGACTGCATGCTAAATAGTATAGTATGCGAAATAAAGAAACCATATCCTGTTCGTTACGGTCCCTTAAAAGCGCATGATCGTATGTGCCCAGGGGGTTATCTTTACACTTTCATCCATCATTTCAACGGAAAGGAAGCCATATTCCGGACGCGATAAGAAGGATTATCGTATGGTTGATATGATTTTTCCAGTCACACATTTCACCCCTCACTGCAGTTGATCAGGAAAACGAGAACATTTCAAATGTTGTTTTTATTTTTTCATTTCAAACTTTGATGTATGATAAATAAATAAATAAATAAACAACATCACTGGGAAACCTACCTTTACCTTTCTGATCAGAGGACAAGAAAAGCAAAAGCAATCGAAAAAGATGCCAATCAATAAATCACCTTAACACGTGCAAACTTCTTGGCATCTCTCCGAATGAGATAGTGAATGTCCTCCAACTGGATCTTGTCTGGCTTTCCCACGGCTTTTGCACGCTCACACATCTCCTAAAGAAGAAAGATAATAATAAATAAATTAACTAAATAAATAAATAATAAATTCACACCATTGATTCATAGAATTATTGATCAACTAGGGGTTACACATTACTCTAGCACGGAGCTATGGAAAGAACAAACTTGTCTTTTATAATGAATTCTTTAAAAAAAAAGATACTGCTCTTTTGCCCATACCGATAGACAACCATCGGGTATCCAAATACCGATTAGAAGAAATAAATAAAATGTGAAAAAAAAATTGAAAACGATCACTCTATTGGCTTCATATCCTCTGGTATTTCTAAACTTAAAGTCTAAAATAAGGCATTGACTAAGCCTACTTCAAGTGAAAGAACATTGACGAAATGCATTACAGTACATATATATATACCATTTGAAGTAGACATACGTCTAACTTGAAGTGGACTTACAAGTCTGCTTCAAGTGAAAATTATAAGTAAATTTTAAGTTTTGAAATGCCGTAGGAGTAGAAAAAATATTAATCGTCTAACTCCAAACGCAGATCATAGTGCTATAATATAAAACGCCGAAATCATAAAATAAGTTCAAACATTTTCGGTACCCTCGCCGTTTATTTTTATATAGTGGGCCAACTCTCGAAACTGGGTGGGTTGATTCGCAAAATTCGTTATTTTCGCTTAAAAATCGTGATTTTTTAGCTTTATTTTGCATCGGGGTCAATCCTCGCATTGCGAGGGCATGGCAATGTATGAATAAGATGTAACCAACCTTGATATAATCCAGAACGATCGACTCAAGTAGTTCGAGCGTCTTATCGTAAGGTTCCTGGAAGACATCGAGGTAAAGTTTTGTTTTTGAAATAGAACATTCATTTTTCAACTATTTTGATTATCAAAAGGGTTTTCGTCAACAAGCTTAGACTTTCCACCGTTCATGGGAAACGACGTCTACGGATAAAACAGAGTCTGCCATGATACTTGCCATAATATTTGCACAAAAGTTGGTTCGCTGCCAAGATTAAATAATAATATCTTTCTGTGAGTTTAAGGTAAGCAAGATAATGACATTGTCTATTCACTCACCGCATCATCGCCAAATCCGTACATCATTCTGGCCAATTCTTTGCGAAAGATGCCCTTCTGACCCTGACCCTGAGCTCCTGAACAACAGACATGGAACATATTAAAGTATAATAATAATAATAGTAATAATAATAATAATAATAATAATAATAATAATAATATTAATAATAATAATAATAATAATGATTACAGCATAAAAAATATAATCATTGTTGTTCATAGTCTTATTATTATTACTATTATTGTTATTATTATTATTATTATTATTATTATTATTATTATTATGTTGTTATCTATACCTCCGGCCGTTCCACCCGCCTTTTTGCCACCTATAATGGCATAACGATTAGCGGAAATGGATAGTCTTCACCATCCCAGCTACACTACAACTACAGTAGCTGCAGCACCAAATCCATACAGACTAAGAAAATAGTGCAATGCATTCTTCTACTGACTAAAGAAAAATATGAAATCAAATCTAATCAATTATCAATGTTTTACACATTAACTACAGTATGCCATAACCAGAACTACAGTATGATCAATCAGCAATTACATGGTACTCACTTGAAGTTGGTTCATCATCCGAATCGTGAAATATATCCTCGTCGTCTTGCATGTCTACAATCACATTTCTTTATTTTTCTATTTCTGAATGTGTTGTACAATTTGACAACTTTAGAATTACAACGGCATTCACAAAGGCTCTCCTCGAGATGAAAACCAAAATACACAAAAAAACTTTCAAAAAATCAATCATTTATTACTGGTATGTTATCCATTGCACTTTGAGTAAACAATTAAATATTTGAATCGATCAATAATGATCAGGGGAAAATGTCAGATACGGTCATAGTAATCTCAACGATGGAAACAGCACTGGCAGACGATGTTGACAATCAAATCAGCAGCAACGATATCATATACGGTGGATGGTGTAGGTACGGTACAAGTGGGATACGGTAGTGTGAGCAATTCGTGGTGTGCTACCGTAATCTTAGAGTGAAGAGTGGAGCACGAGATATCCTAATCAATGAAAGATATAATAAAGAGATAGAGAGAATGTTCGAGTAAGTGAAGGTGATTGTGATATTACCCTAGGATTCAATCGATCGATAATTTGAATCAATCAATAAATCAAGGACAGGTGGGATAAAAAGGGACAAGGGGGCAAATGCATGGGATTACTGTCACCGACAGTGATGAGATATCGATTGTTTTGAACATGATATTGATTGAATGATGTGTCTGGACAGGAAAACAGAGAGGTATATATACAACCAAAAGTCGGGGGAAAGGCATACGGTATAAAAGGGGTTTGTAAGGGCGGGGCTTGTACATACACCTATCAATCGATATTCAGGGTATTCCAAAGGCACTAGACTACGGTATATTTCTTAATTTGCACAAGGATACAGTGGGGGTAGGGGTGGTGGTGGGGGCGGGATCACAGATCAATCAATAATCAGGATAAGTGAAAGAAGTAAACAGCATATGGAGGAATGGTGACCAAAACACAAAACACATAAGACATTGTGGCCGAATCATATCACCTAAGCTAGAAGAGAGATTATACCATTTAATGAATCTTAAAGTATTAGCGAATCACTAGAAACCGATAAGAGTTCGTATGGATCATGGCACTGCGCCAAGAGATTCTTGGCATCTTGCCAGACGATTCAGGCTGATCGACGAAGCTTGTCGTTGAGTGTCTTGACAATGAGGCACGTTTGGAAGATGAGCTGATTGGCAGATACGGAGACCTGGAAGAGAAGTAACCATATATATCCCTTATTAGAATGTAGTTTGTTTTTTTCATTTACTGGAGAAACAAAAGAAACCAAGATTCGCCCGCAGCTCGCATTTTGAGCCTAAATTTCTCAAAAATCGAAAAACCTGACATCATTTTGAGCCAAAATTTGCAAAAAATTGAAAACCTGACCGCATTTTGAAAACCGATAACCTAGCTATTCGAGCTATGATGTCATCCCATATATTGTTATAGATAGTTTGATGGAATAAAGAATAATAATAAGTATGTCTAAACTCATCGGCAAATATCGAAAAAAGGCAACGAGTGCCATTATCAACAAATAAATGACTGCAGCCAAAAAAAAATCGTCAATTCTACAGCATACCTGGAGCTTTATTCTAAAGTAGGCACCCGAACGAAAAATGGTTAATTTTACAAACGTCATTTTTAAAGTAGTCATTCCACAATTTCTCGAAAAGCCCTAATTTTACAGATGCCCATGTATGTTCTACAGTAATCATTCATAATCTCACTTGATATGCATTCTGATCTCTGAAGTAGTCCTTGAGTGTAGTGGAGAATCGCTTCGAGTAGTGAACAAACTCACGTTTGCGCTTCTCAACTGCTGAAATGGTTTTGGATTGAACTTTGCAGACTGACATGGATGTTTTTACTAATCCCATGAATTACACATCGAAAATGAACGATTCTTGGGCAGAAAAGGTATCGAAGTCACAGAAAAAAAAGAGTAATTTGATGCGGTTTACCGTACCTGTCATACGTGCGCACCACTGCCGCTAGCGGCAATACACCCCCGATTTTTGACACCCGACCCCCCGATTTTCCGAAAAAAATCACTCAAAATGACGTATAAATGCTCCATTTTTTGCTTCCGACCCCCCGATTTCCATTTCCAGCGGCAATGCCCGCCCACGTATGGTACCTGTTTGTGCGTGCACCGGGACGACGTTTATCACATCGTTCGTCGCGTCGAGCAGCTTCTTGATTGATGACGCAATCTCCTGGGAAAAAAACAATAATAATAATAATAATAATAATAATAATAATAATAATAATAATAATAATAATAATAATAATAATAATCCCAGTTTATAAATATCCTATGAGCAAACACCTACACTTACAGTGAACCCATAAAACATTGAATCATCATCCAGTCTCACTGATAACACGTGAGAGAAACAAAAGACACGCTCCATAAAACATGAAACGTGATAACAAATTTCATTTTTCCATCCAAAGAATGACTGGAATGCGTGTAAATGAAGGAAATGACGTGTCAACTCGATAATCATTGAATATCTATATTGATTAGGAAACAGATTAAAATTGATCAGACTTTGTCATACGTGATCACCACTGCCGCTAGCGGCAATACACCCCCGATTTTCCAAAAAAATCACTCAAAATGACGTATAAATGCTCCATTTTTGCTTCCGACCCCCCGATTTTTGCGTCCGACCCTCCGATTTTCATTTCCAGCGGCAACGCCCGCCCGCGTATGGACTTTGTTAAGGGATTCATGAAAAGCCATGAGAACAGTGACTAAATACCTGTCAGGCAAGAAGACTACACAGTAGCATTTGTCATTTCAGGGATCTTTTTTGTATTAGCAACTGCATCAGAAAGCAGCGCTAATCCCCAAAGAACATGCTATACTGACACAATCAATAAATCGATGAAAATCAATAATAATTAGTCCAATACAGTACCTTGATTGTTTCGAGGAACGTCCTCCTATCGCTCATCTCTTCGGGCACACGGGAAAGCACACGACGAAGAGCGATTGCTCTGAAATAATAAAAAAAATAATAATAATAATAATAATAATTTTGAAGTATCGTAATCAAATATATATCCGAAAACCATAACTCGAATCAATTGCAATTTCAAGATCCCTTTTGGTACAATTTTACTGCTGCTATTTTGATGAAATATTCATCCAGGTTTACTAGCAGGCCGATTTATATAATAAAAGCAGTAATTAAATCAAAATAACCTCGCACTGAGCTCCTGGAACTGTGGTACGTTGTCTTGTCCATGCACTAGTAGATCATCAGTGGGAGCGTTCGATTGCATACGGAGAAATGACTCCTGCATATCAACGGTTTCATTATATTGTCGTTTACCCATCTTATGATAAGTAGTCACCCTCATTTACTCACAAACATGGTTACTTATCACAGATTTACTATCGAAATTGTTTATAAAGAAGCTGGACAGATCCATAGTATGAATATTGTTCACATTATGATAGATGTCTCAAGTTTCACAACAATAACAAAATTAACAAAAGCATTCATTTAACCATTGAATTGGGTGAATTAAAATCATTTTGCAAAGGAAAGAACGTGAATGATACCTGGAGATTGACATTAAGTCCACTATCGGCTAGAAGAAGCTTGGTGAGATCGAAGAGAAACGACGGTGAAGCTTGCTCTGATTGCTTCATCGCTGCACGTAGTTTCTGCAACGCAAGATATTATTATTATTCTTATTCTTCTTATTATTATTATTATTATCATTAATATTATTAAGATAATCTCCATCCGTGATTATAATAAGATAATCAAGACGAATTATGACAAATACAGGGCACAAAGGTCAATCTTCAAGAAACATACTAGCAGTAGTAAAAGAACAAAGTAAATAAATTAAGTAATGAAGTGAATTAAACTTACATGGACGGCGGACGGAGCTTTCTCATCTGTTCTCATTGATTGACGAACACGGTCGAGGACGCCTGAATACAGGCACTGATAGGTGACTGCCCCCAGATAACCGCCTTCCTCATTCATTCTGCAATATTATTATATTATTATAGTTAATTTAACTATTTACGAACGGTACGAGGTAACCAATAACCAACGAAAGCTAGGATACTGCTTAAACAAAGCGAAAGGAGGTTGGAGAGTACGCAAGGCGTGTTTGCATAACGATAAAGTGACAACTTCTCACAGAGCAACAGTGAATAAAGCGCGACAGAACACGTTATACTCCCACAACTAGTGAACAGTACTTAGTAAGTAATAACGCAAATTATTTGTTATAATCCGATTCGGTAGTAGGGTGAACATGAACCAAAAATTAAAGCACAAAGTTATTTCAATAGTCAAAATCGATCGCTTTATGGGTTGTGGGTATGCATAACACGAAGAACTGCATTGTATAGGTGTGAACGAGGAAAAGCATGAGTAACGAGTTCGAACGAACAAAGATAAGGCGGAAGTTATGCAAGAATCCGGAAGCAATGTACGAAAGTACACCACGTTATTTCGACGTTTGTGCAGCGTATTTGCTTACTGTAATCTGTCGAGGTTTATCACTCGATGGCTTGACCGATCGTGAACTAATTAAATTTCTTTCATTTATTTTTACTAACAAAAATTTGTTTACAATGAACGATGATATTATAATGTTCTTTGTATTCATGATTTAATTTACTACTTGAATTTGCATCAATCTCTCCACTTTTTATCGAAAATGATTTCTCTTCTCATTCTTCATTCATTCTCTACGAATTCACCATGGACGCTCGGTAAGTTCTTCCTCTATTCTCCCAATTTCAAGATCATGAACTAGGAACCTTAAGACATCGGAGCCTTAAAACCTTAAGTCCTCCGTATCTTAAGACTTTAAACCAAATACTATAGAAATTTTGACTCTGCCTTAGATAGCCATATCCTACCGTAATCCTGTTCCAGCCAGAACCCCTACGCTCGTGCTTACCGTGCGCGCGATCTTCGCGTTCCATCGCAGGAGTATGACGAGATGGTACTGTAGATTATTGATTGATAAATCAGCTGTCGTTCCATTTCAGACTCTGAACAAGCGTGCTTTCTCCACCGCTTCTCACTTCGATCTGAGCTCGATTCCTGACGCCTTCGCTCTTGACGATGAGGTATACTGTAGACTAATCGATAGACAATCGATATTCTGTTGATTATTAATCCCGCTTTAAGACTCAGAACAAACGTCTCTACTCCCGTCGTTCTATGACCAACATTAACGCGATTCCTGATCTTTTCGCTTCGAACAATGAGGTCTGTGTGAAATACTTAGAATACTAAATATCGTAACTCATGATACCGTAACTCATGATACTGTAACGAAGTCTTACTCGGTATTCTTGCAGACCCAAAACAAACGGGCCTTCTCTTCTCGCTCTCAGGCCGACCTTCGTGCTCTGCCTGACTTTGCCTATCCCCCTAGAGTATGCATGAATCTACCTACCGTAACTCTTCCCGTAACTGTAATGTCTATTTGATATTTTCAGAGTCCTGCCAGCTCGCTCTCCAACACGAGCATTTTCTCGAATGGTTCCCAATACTCGCTCCGCTCGGTAAGAAGGTTGAATCCTTTGGACTACCGCACTCGTTATCGTTTCCTACTGCATACCAACATTTTTAGGCTGGTTCCCATCACCATTTCGCCCCTCCCCCTGGAGAGGTACCGTATCTTTACATGACCAATTTAACTATAAACTGACCCAATTGAATTTTTTGTAGACTCTGAACAAGTACGCTCGTTCATCGGAATCTTCATGTGACATCATTCAACTGCCCAATCCATTCTCGAGTCGTTCCAACAGCGAATACTCATTGTATGAGCCTACTCAACGTGGAGTGAAGGTACTGTAGTCATTCATATTGATTGTGGGATACTGTAGTCATTGATATTGATTGTGGGATACTGTAGTCATTCATATTGATTGTGGGATACTGTAGTCATTGATATTGATTGTGGTATACTGTAGTCATTGATATTGATTGTGGTATACTGTAGTCATTCATATTGATTGTGGGATACTGTAGTCATTGATATTGATTGCGGTATACTGTAGTCATTCATATTGATTGTGGGATACTGTAGTCATTGATATTGATTGCGGTATACTGTAGTCATTCATATTGATTGTGGGATACTGTAGTCATTCATATTGATTGTGGGATACTTTAGACATTGATCTTCAAGGTGGTATACTGTAGTCATTCATATTGATTGTGGGATACTGTAGTCATTCATATTCAAGGTGGTATACTGTAGTCTTTGATATTGAAAGTAGTACACTGTAGCCAATGATATTGATATCTACTCAATTTCTGGCCTAGTTCTCCCAATTTTTCGTTTAAAGTAAATTTCAAAGTCTATTAATTTTCAGCAGATGTCATTCCTCCCCTCTGAAGAGTTCACCAATGTTGAGATTGGTCTGGATGTAGTATCTACCGTTCCGAGTCCAGCCTCCTCAGAGTACTTCTATAATCCTGATCAACACAAGGTATTGATTTTTTTAAAATGTAGGATCTCGTTTTTTTCGTTTTTTTTTCTTCATAAAATCGATATCAGGCCGTGAACAAGTACCATCTCTCGGCTGAGTCCCAGCATGATCTTCACCAGATCGTCGATCCATTCGAGAGCTCTAACCCGTACAATCGTCTGAAGGTGCGGTATCATTCGATTACTGTATCCTTCGGGTTACTGTATTCATTATTTTCAGCCCTATAGTCGTCAGATGCGTGACTTCTCAGCCCAATCAATGGAAGACCTTCGTGTCGTTCCATCAATTGAGGATGTCACAACGGCTCGTTCATTCGTTCGCTCATCATACCACTGACCTCATTATACGGTATATATTATATATGTTATCTTATTATTTATATATTATATATGTATATATTCAATACGTTACTCTATCTGGTGTTGTTACCCTATATGGTTATCTAAGCAAAGAAATTTAAATTTAATTTTCCAATTATTTCAAATTCAGAGGGACCGTGCAATCGTCTGAGAGCTCGTACGAGACGATGCCCATAAAATAGTCCGGAACTGTTTTTGAAATAAAAGTTGCTGGACAATGTTGTTGTTTCACTACACGAACATTATATGCAAAAGAACAACAATATGTATAATAATAAATAAATAATTAGTTATAATTAGCAGTTTTTTATCTTCAATATTCTACATAATATGAGTATAGCGAAGGCAGCTGAGAAGGGGCGGGATTTAAACGCGTACGCGTGTGTTATCTGTATTTTATCATGTTCGCAACTGTTCCGTAATTTTGGGAAATTTTCAATGATATCTCTGGCTGTATTGGGGAAACTGAGTTGTCGGAAGAGGTGAGTTTGTTGTACTCTAACACATTGAAGAGATGGACCTTTCATCACACATGCAAATCGGCTTTGTCCACTATGTATCATCAAACTCATTATTCATTCAGTCTATCTTTTCAATCATTCTCTCTAACTATAGTCGATCGCTAGAAATGGTCGATCAGTCACTATAGCCCAAATCTGTCCCATCAATACTCTCACTTCCTTTGTCTGTCATTAGTCATTGTCATTGTTATTGGAGTATCTCTGATTTTTCCAAACTAGCAGCCTACTTAATTTACGTCACTGACTAAAAGTTAACTACAAGTTTACTACAAGTGAAAGAGCGCTTGTAGTAAACTTATGTCTAACCAGAAGTAGACTTGCAAGTCTACTTCAAGTAGACTTGCAAGTCTACTTCTGGTAAGTAAAATACTAGTTTTGCAATACCGGAGAGGTTCAAACTACATTAAGTCCGTTTTAACGTGCATAAATTTTCTCACAATCTCGAAGGAGAAAATATTGTAGCTCTCCATGCTAACCATTAATTAATGTTTCTCCAATTTGAGTTTCTGCTCAAACTTTAACTATCGGAACATTCCAAATTCTTTGCCAACTCCGGTCACAGTTACAGTTTACAGTTTATCGACCTTTATCAAGCACAGAACCATAGGGGAGGGAATGGTTGCCACTAAACGACTGATTAGTCTGGGCGTGCTGAGGTCACATACAAGGGGCATTTCTATAAATAATTCTTCGTTCATCTTCTTGTGATCAGCTACTGAAGACTTTATTCAAAATCGAAGCCGCTACACTTCATCCTTTTCGAGTAGTGAATCATGAAAAAGAATGCAGAAAATAGATATAGATAACCCACGAAGTCCTCGCTCAATACTTCGTCAGCAATTGCTTGATGGAAGGCATACCACTCCAGACTTGCCTATGGTCTTCTAGGAGGGGATCCTTTTACGTTGTTGATGTTTATTCGGTGAGAGAAGAACAGACGAACAAGAGATGAACCGCTCACAACCGAGACAAACGCAAAGAATCCGGTCACACTCTGTAAAAAGTGGGAGTATTCAAAACGATTTCATTTTAAATGATCGATTTCGTTTATTTCAGACCTTTCTTTCCTTTTTTATGTCGTCTGAAAATTCAAAGTTATTCTTTCTCTCCCACAATCATATGAACTTTTTATAAAATCTATTTCATCAATTACATAACTATACATATTCCTCTATATAAATTGCATGTTAATTTAATCATCTCTCGTCATTTTATATTTATATTATGTACGAGATATCTTTGTACTTGCCATTTCCGTCATGCACCTAGATATTTTTATATGATAATGCGTAGTGTGACCGAATTCTGCCATCATACTAAAACATATTTTTTAGCTGATAGGTGTGGAAGAAGTGATTGATGTTCTCTCATTTCCAAAGAAAAAGCAACCGATTTTCCACAATACCTAAAGTTCCTCGAATTATCACTAATTATATAATATTATAAATATGCTAATTATATGAATTGAATTATGGCCTTGACTTATCTCTTATGAGGACTTCGTGTGCCTTGTAAAACGGGATTTACCTTTACCTTTTTGCCCGTTTTCATGTAAAATTCAGCACATTCATGTTTGCACCCAAAATGGCAATAAATTTCTATTTGGAAGGGTTAAAGTGAACCCCCAAGCTAATTTTGCTTTCCGCATTGACAATAATCTCTTGTAGACAAGGAAAGCGAGAGAGTATGGCCAGAGTGGAACGCCCCTCAAATGAGCTCGGTGTGTGTTTTTAAATTCGAGTTAAAGGGAGAGTAACCTCGGTCAAAAACAGTATGAAAAATGCCCAAAGAAAATGGACCCTTCGGAGCAAATTATCTCCCGCACGGAGAGCCAGTGAGAGAGTAGTTTTCGTTCAGCGTACATCTTTTTTGGCAACTCAGGTAAAACCGCACATACATTTTACAGCTAGGAAAAATACAGGCGACAGCTACAATACATGCATGTGAACTGTCAAAATACATACATTTTACAGTTAGCGATATGTATGTTTTCTGGCTGTTTTCTACCTTTTTCATAGCTTTTAGCTGTTTCTTGCCTTTTCTTTGACTGTAACATACATTTTTTCTAGCATTTTTAAAACAATTTGCTGCCTTTTCTCTAGCAGTTATTAGGCTGTTTTCTACCCTTTCTTTTACTACTTGTTCTGTACTCAGGAATACTGCCAGCGAATAAACAACGATTTATTGACGTAAATATACATGAAATTTTAAATAAAAATCAAATGTGAACCAGCCAAGGAACAACAACAAACTATGGAACGATCATAGCAATGAATATCTAGCGATACAAATAAAAAACATTAGCAATTCTCCTTCAATTTCTTCATTCCTTAATTCTTCATCCTTTGCACGTAATCGACCTCTCATCGCCTACAGTATACTTCATTCATTCTTTCTACTTAGCCAATAAATCAATAAAGTACCTTTCTATAATGTTGATGATCAGTAATTGTCTCATCCTCATTTTCCAATTGCGTTAATCTCTTTCTTTCCTCTCTTTCAAATGTCAGTTTTCCTTCAAGGTTCTTTATTATATCATCTGTTGATGTAGATTCCCTTCTTAATCTGAATTAATCAATCAATAATCCCTCATATCTACAGTACAACTTACAAGTTTGGCTTCAATCGATAATACTTCTCTTTCAATAATCTTCTCTTTCAATACCGTAAGCTCCTTCTCTCATTACTGTAGCTGCCATATCTTGTGCATTTCAAAATGGTTCCTAAAAAGAAATAGATAAATTCTGATTAGAAAAAAACAAATTTGTAATCAATCAATCAACCAATACCTCTAGTATTGCAGTTCTTTCATGTTCATGTTCATCTAATTCTCTTCTCTACATATTTCTCAATATTTCATTCCATCTTGAGCATTTCTCAATTGAGTCATCAATGCATTACTCTACAACAAGTATAGTATATTCATCTCTTCTCAATCTAATCAATAATCTATAGTCTATCATCGTTATATCTATCTCATTTTCCTTATGTGCGATCATACAGGGAAGCATTGCCGCTAGCGGCAAGAACCCACCCGGTTTGGCACCTGACCAACTCGATCTAGGAAAACATTCGCTCAAAATGAAAATGAATTAGCCAAAATTCACTCAAACATGAAATTTTTGCATCCCACCCACCCGATTTTAATTTCCAGCGGCAAAGGTTGCCCAGGTATCGGTGAGATACTAATTATGTTCTAAATGTAATATTCTCGTAGAACAGATACTCGTCCTACTGCTTGAGACAATTCAACTACGGTTTAATTTGAAACAATATTTTTGCTAATCGATAAATCAATCAAAACCAACTTGATTCGGATCTGCTCAATTCACTTTATCATCTCTATTACTTCATCATCGTCTTCATTCATTCCATTCTTCTTCATCCTCAATTCATATTCACTATACATCTTCTCTTGATTCAATTATACTAATCGATCACCTGTAATCAGACAACTATTTTATGGTATAACTGAGCATCCTACGTATAACATAACTAATTTATATTTACCAATATCCAATTCTATCAATACATTTGCATGTTAATAATCATCCATAGGCGGGCGCGTGAAAGCGAATTTTTTGCTTACAGTCTTGCTTTCCCATCGGGGCTTGGCTAATCGCCTTGCCTCGCAAAAAAAAAATTGGAAAATTTTCCGCATACTCATCTTCTTCTTTTCTTTTCTTAGCCATGTGTATCTTCCTCCTCCTCAGGAGCACTGGAATCGCCAGGGTCGATGTTGCATAAGAAAATGTAGACAAGAATTAATCTTGTTCTGTGAGAAATAACTCAGCGAAATGCAATTAAAATATTTAAAAAAAACATCAGCTAATTGTTCACCTTCTAATTCATCCAATTCTACACATGGAGATGGACAGCAGGAACCGCACAATCGACTTCATCTACAAATATTTATAATTATATCAATCACCAAACACGAAATATTTAAACAGAAAAAGAATACCTTTCTTTCGCTGGGAAAGAAGCAAGATTTGTATCCGACGATGCCCCCCGATGTTACCCTGTGGAACGTATAGACAATCACGGCAATTTAACGTTGAATAACAAATAAACCTTAGAAAATAAATAAAAATTAATTTTTGAGAGACAGCGAACGCACCGCGTGAGGCAATAGCCGCATCGCGTCCAGACAGTTGCAAGCTGTGTCACATATATGATTTCAAACTTTTTCCTAACTTTTTTGTAAAAAAGGCAGAAAAAAGATGGCAAAAAGTTAAGATGTCTAGCAATCTCTAACAGTTTTGTAGCTTTTAGCTGTAAAATGCATTTTTCCTAGCTGTTTCCTAACATTTAACTGTTTCCTAGCTGTAAAATGTATGCGTGGTGTTCATATGTCTAACAATTGCTAGCTTTTTTGTAGCTTTTAGCTGTGAAATGCATTTTTCCTACCTGTTTTCCAACATTTAACTATTTCTTAGCTGTAAAATGTATGCTTGGCGTTCATATGTCTAACAATTGCTAGCAATTTTGTACCTTTTAGCTGTAAAATGCATTTTTCTCGCCTGTATTCTAACATTTAGCTTTTTCCTAGCTGTAAAATGTATGTGCGGATTTACCTGAGAATTTGCCAACTCATTTCGCTAGCTGAATATTTTTACATTTATGCTCATCTTTTTATGTTTATTTTCGTTTTCCTTGTTGTAAAACGTGTACATACCATCAATAGTTCAGTTTCTACGCTGCCCATTGGTAAAACGTTGGTATATACATGTTCTTTTGTTGACTTTTCCCCGTTTCAATTATGCATTTTCAGTTTGAGAACTTCGGCATCTCTCTCAATCGTTCTGCGAGTTAAATTGAAGGCATAATGGTCTCATGTTGCCAAGAACATCTTATGAGGTTCGTTACTCTTTAAAAATCTGCGAATAAATATAATTAGGCAGGTCTTGTAGGTTGTAACTGACCCTGTCCTTCTTGGACTTCTTGATATTTCCAATGCTTTTACTTATTTCAATAGTGATTATTTACCTTCCCCCTTCATTGCTTCGCCAAACCACTCTGTCCTATTTCGGCACTACTCCAAAACACCGGATCATGTGAAAAATAAACTAAACACGAAGGAAAGGGCCTTATTCTTCACTTTTATGCTAAACTTTTGCACTGGACCGGCAGTTACGTGCTCCTATTTCCATCTAATTAACGCTTTAGTATAACGTTTCTCCTATATTCTTCCTTTCTGTTTCGATTTGATACTCGCTGATCTTCTTGTTGGTTTTAGCTGAAACTAGTTCACTCTGTACTATCCGCATGTGTTGATTAATAGTAATGATATGGCAATAGTTAGTCACAATACTGGTCGTCATAGCACCAATATTCATTGTAGTACTTTAATCCATATGTTACTGATTGTGAATAGTAGAATGCGAGGTATTAAAGACATATATTTGATAAGATTGGTAGTATAATGGGCCTTAATAGATTTGTCCATGTATGTTATTATTAGCTGTATATGTAGATGATGTAGCAAATTAAACTAGGTATTGCCGAGAAATTACATGAAATTACTGAAAAATTAAAATTACAATCAATAATCATAAAGTAGTTGCAGATCAAATCAGATGCGTCTACATTCGACAAGAGGATGGAGGTCTCAAGAGAGAAGATCAATTGGAGGGATTAAATAAGTAGGTCTCCGGTTTTGCGTGGTAATATTGTAGTAAGTAATGCGCGAAATGTAACTTACTTTTTATCTACTTTTTCTCCGTATACTCATGAGGAACAGTAACTGAAAATGAATAAAAACACAGATGTTTGAATCCATGGATGATTCCAGTAAAGTTCGTGCAATTAATGGCACGATCAAGCATGGAAAATACTCGAATCATTCATCGATTATCCGTGATCATGCATCGATTCTGTCATTCCATGTAAAATCACTGAAAATTAGTGCATGATCACGGAAGTTCACGAACCACGGATATTTCATGCATGATCATCAGGGTTGTGCGGAAAATATTTTTCGGAAAAAATTTCGGAAAACTTTTTTTCCGGTCTAAAATACCGGAAAAAATCCGGAAAAAACGGAAAAACCGGAAAAAATTCTGAAAACGCATTTTCAAGTGTTTCGTCTAACAATTACTTTCGAAAACGATCAAAGCATACATAGGAATGATCAAAAATCATTTTGCAGCAAATAAAAGATAACAGTTACCCAAAAACATATAAACGAACAATGTGAAGCTTAGAATCCTAGGAGTTGAATGTTTACGTTTAGGAACAACAACGCCATATACGTGATTGATGATCATTATTATCTAATCATGAGTAAAAACTATGACCAGTCTGATAAAAATGACCAAAAAATCTTCAAATGTTGTGTTTCATGTGTATTTTTTTACTCTGTACAGCACATTATTTTTTTCCGGTTTTCCGGTATTTTTTCGGAAAATTTTCCGGTCGGAAAATTTTCCGAAAAGGGGTCGGAAAAACCGGAAAATTTTTCCGGTCGGAAAAATTTCCGCACAACCCTGATGATCATGCATGGAATGTCGAAGCATGCATGATTGTACCTAAGTTCATGCATGAATTTCAACACCAGAGAAGTAAGTTACTTTTTGCTTGCTACTTACTGCAATATTATTATGCAAAACCGGAGATTGAGTAAATTTTGATAGAATAGAAACGAACTAAGGAAAGCAATCACAAAAGTATGCCATTGTGGTTTCATAGTATTTGATTTAAAGTATGAATATTTGCGATTATACTTTCATTGTGTTCCAGTATCTTCTTCAATTGCCTTAATTATATTTGAATGTTCATCTTCATTATTGATTGTTTTGTAAAGAATAATAAATGATGTCCCAAAGGTACAGTATGTGTTATTTATACATGGAATTAAATGTACACGAAGATCATGGTTGAGCGTAGAAGGAGAGAGAAATCTACTAAATAAGATCATTAAGAGATGTACATTCTTTCGATTATTGTTGAGGTTATTCCACTTTCGTGTTGTATATTTTCAAGTATATGAAACCAATAATACACAAGTATAATTGTTCTGTTGTAAATAAGTGAGATGGAAATCTCGCAAAGAATCTACATTGAGAACATAGTCTGCCATGGTTATCACTTGAACTGTGCACCCTTAGCTCAGTTGGTAAGAATCTTGTTCTTCATTAACAGGAATCTCTGGTTCGATTCCTTGCGCTGTCTCATCTTTTGTATTAATTTACATTCTCAATTTGAAACGAACTGCCCCTTGATTATATCGTTTATATCCATCTCTGTCAAGTGGCTAAATAGCTCAGTCGGTAAGAGCCTTCGCTTGAGGCCGAGTTATCGCAAGTTCAATTCCTGTGGGAACTTGTCCCTTTTTCATGCATTGTGTGGTATCAATACAGTATCACTAACTATCCATGTGAGAGATAACACGGGTTGAAGGGGTTCATTGAGCGAGGTTACTCTCCCTTTAAAGGTGGACTCCCGCGAATATTTTCGTGAACAAACTGTAAAGACAGAAAGGTAGCAAAAGTTATTCTACATACAGTACACCATTTATTTAACGCTAATTCTGCTTCTTGATTGCTAGAAACATGAATCAATCATGCTTGCAATCGCAGGCAAAGGCGCGCTTTTTGAAAATAGGAAAGTTCTGCAATAGGATTCGAACCCACGGCCATGCGCTATCTAGACAGAAGTGTTACCACTGCGCTAAGGGATTGACGAACGGTGACTCACTCTTCTTGCATATCACTTTACACTTGCATAGGCGAGATACAAGATATTTGAATGAGCATTCGCGGGTGTCCACCTTTAATCCCGTCATCGCCCCTCTCTTTATACAGTGGAAATTTCGCCCAATAAAAGATTGACTTTAATCTTTTCTTATCATTCCTCAGCAGCTTTACAGTTACTGTTCAGCAATATCTTACACTGGTCGCCAACCATTTTGGTTGTCACCTTTTGGTCATCATCGTCACCATTAATACATTATATTTCAATATTTAAACAATTTTATCCATTTTTACGCAACAACAAAAGTGGTGACAGATACAATTTTTGCTCTGCAGTAAATTCAATGACGTACATCTATTTTTATTGGGCAAACGCTCAGAATGTGTTAGTGTAAAAGTCAAAATAGATATTAAACATTTCTTGTTCTTACCATCGGTTGTTTATCAGTTATCGCGATCTCTGCAAAGGAATTTGATCGTACTTATTCCGTATTTCTGTTCTTCTTCTGTCATTCCTTAGCCTAGTCCTGTCCTTCCTTCCTCCTTGTCCTCCGTGTCCTCCTTGGTCAGTAGTCCTTGTCGTTGGAGTGCACTTTTCACGAAATAAGTTAAACCAAAAAAAATCTAGATATTAGAGTTGACTGTAGCAGAAGGCGTGATCAATTGATCTCTCACCTTCCCCCATCCCCATCCATCTCTCTTTTAACAATTTTATTCTTTCACATCTTTTTTGCACTCGAACACTTTGTACTTGTTGAAACACCCTTGCGGTGTACGATAAATAAATAAATAAATAAAATAGTTTTTTCAAAGTTTTTTATACATAACATCTCATCCTTTCTTTCTTTCTTTCAAAACCAAGTGGTCCTCCCACTGACGGACTCAGGATAGTTTCTTTTCACAGTATTTATCATGGCGATAATGTCAATCAATTCCGTACTTCTTAAATGCTCTTCACCTCTTGTGGTGTGTCGAGGTGGTCACATCCCATTTCAACCCTATGTAGTGTGGCCACACAAAGTGCATTCGCAACATTACGATTTAGACAAAGCTGACAGCGTTTTAAATGGCGGCAAACCTTGACGAATCTTCGCTCGGAAACATTTTCTAATGAGAAAAGAACGGTAAAAGAGTCTGTGAGAGGAAGATTTCATAAAGATTATAATTAGGGTTCCGCATTCGTGCACTAAGTCGTGCAATTTGTGCAATCGTGCAGAGTCGTGCATCATTTTCATTGATCAGCCACATTTAGCGGTCGCTATTTTTAATGCTTTATTGGCATTTTCTTTGTTATATAAATGCAAATTTCACTAAAGCATTGCAAATAGCGACCGCTAAATGCCGCTGATGAATGAAAAATGATGCACGACTATGCACGATTGCACGAAATGCACGACTTAATGCACGAATGCGGAACCCTAATTATAATACCTTTAAAGGCACACCCAAAGCTAATTTTACTCTCCACATTGGCAATAGTCTCTCGTGGAAAAAGAAAGCGAGCGAGTGTGGCCAGAGCGGGGAGTTTCAAAGTAGCTTGGGGTGTCGCTTTAAGAGAGGAAAAATTGTTACTATGTGATTCCTCTAATACGATTAGAGTTCGATCTACAGTTTATCTGTATATCACGTCACAACAATCACTCTTATTCTCGAAAAATATTTTTATTTTTTAAAATTTATATTTCTAAAAACACAGAACTAAATAACTTTGTGTGTCATTATTATTTTTTTTGCTGATTTAAGGTAAATACGAATTAGTGGATTTTCCATTGATTTCACACTTCATCTATGTTTATGATCGATTGATATGATTGCACCCATTGATCACTTCGTTCTCACATTTACTGTTGTCTATGTATGCATATATGTTCCTTGTTCTCCCTCTCCCTCTCCCTCTCCCTCTCCCTCTCCCTCTCCCTCTCCCTCTCCCTCTCCCTCTCCCTCTCCCTCTCCCTCTCCCTCTCCCTCTCCCTCTCCCTCTCCCTCTCCCTCTCCCTCTCCCTCTCCCTCTCCCTCTCCCTCTCCCTCTCCCTCTCCCTCTCCCTCTCCCTCTCCCTCTCCCTCTCCCTCTCCCTCTCCCTCTCCCTCTCCCTCTCCCTCTCCCTCTCCCTCTCCCTCTCCCTCTCCCTCTCCCTCTCCCTCTCCCTCTCCCTCTCCCTCTCCCTCTCCCTCTCCCTCTCCCTCTCCCTCTCCCTCTCCCTCTCCCTCTCCCTCTCCCTCTCCCTCTCCCTCTCCCTCTCCCTCTCCCTCTCCCTCTCCCTCTTCCTCTCCCTCTTCCTCTCCCTCTCCCTCTCCCTCTTCCTCTTCCTCTCCCTCTCCCTCTCCCTCTCCCTCTCCCTCTCCCTCTCCCTCTCCCTCTCCCTCTCCCTCTTCCTCTCCCTCTCCCTCTCCCTCTTCCTCTCCCTCTCCCTCTCCCTCTCCCTCTCCCTCTCCCTCTCCCTCTCCCTCTCCCTCTCCCTCTCCCTCTCCCTCTCCCTCTCCCTCTTCCTCTCCCTCTTCCTCTCCCTCTCCCTCTCCCTCTTCCTCTCCCTCTCCCTCTCCCTCTCCCTCTCCCTCTCCCTCTCCCTCTCCCTCTCCCTCTCCCTCTCCCTCTCCCTCTTCCTCTCCCTCTCCCTCTCCCTCTCCCTCTTCCTCTCCCTCTCCCTCTCCCTCTCCCTCTCCCTCTCCCTCTCCCTCTCCCTCTCCCTCTCCCTCTTCCTCTCCCTCTCCCTCTCCCTCTTCCTCTCCCTCTCCCTCTTCCTCTCCCTCTCCCTCTCCCTCCTCTATATTCACAGATACATCATTACTCTTATTCACACATATACCATTACTTTCTCTTCAATCGCATTTCCCAAATTCCAGGCACTTTTGTGTTTCGATAACACTATCTATTGTTGGTATGGTCTGTTGTTACCTTTTCAACGCCTTTCTCTGTTTATGATCGTTTGATTTCACTTCCTGATCAGTAAACATGGTTGTTCTTAACTTGATCATGCTTTTCATAGTTCATGGTAGTCATCAAAATTGTTTATCGCACTACTGTGGCTTCCTTTAGAAAAATGGACAGCGTTTTGTTTGACGTTAAGCTTATTGTTAATCGTCTTAATGATAGATGATATAGTTAGACTGAGAAGGTAGAGAAACGATAGGATAAGACTACTAACAATAAGCTCATCGTCAATCAAAACGCTGTCTATTGTTCAAAAAGAAGCCAAAATAATGCGATAAACAATTTTAATGGCTACTAAAAACCATGAAAAGCGTGATCAAGTTTTATTTATCACTTGTTGTCACATTTGCTCAATGTATGATACATTAAATGAAATTAGATAACAATCCGGAGGGGGGGGGGGTGTGATTGACTTTGTTATCATTATAATACATGAACTGGTTCATTCGATTGATCATTCCTATTCATTCTTTCACCGATTATTCTCATCAATTATAATATAACTTTATCGATAATTGGTCGTTTTTCGTCAAATAAACTTGGTTTTCCTATTGATTCTTCAACTGTTCTCTCCTAAAATTGCTTAAATTTGTTTTATTAAATAATTCAATTTAAATAATACAGATTCGGGATGGCAGTGGCTCCGCGAACTCGATTAGAGGCTATCGGTGATTGGTTTAGGAATAACCTCCTGCTGGTTCTCAATACTATTGCAGTGAGCCCTATAATTTTCTAATCGTCATAGACAATATAATTTTGGAGTTTCCATAGGAGTATTTGTGCACAACAATCTTGACTCACACTCTTAATTTCTTTGTAAACAAAATTATGTGATTTTTACATTACATTTAATCAACTTTATCAGCTTTAATGGGTGTTTCGTAGCTGGGTTGCCATGAGGTTTCTCCATTCCGAACGATTGTACCTCGCCACTTGCAAGAATTGTGGTCCAGCTGACTTCACGAAATCATCCCTCCATCTCTTAACTGGGCGACCTTGTTTCCTCTTGCAACTGGGGGTCCAATTGAGCACATTCAGCGTCCACCGATCATGACGCAATCTCGAGAGCCTCTCCACCCACAACCACTTCCGTTTCTCCGCCTCTCTAACAACGTCCTTGAATTTTGTAATGCCACGGATCTGCTCATTGGTCATCCGGTCAAGTATTGAAACACCGAGAATTTTGCGTTCGAGTCTACGCTGGGCAACTGACAGCATTTGCTTTTCACGTTTACTAAGGTACCATGTTTCGGCGCCGTAAAGGAATGCTGGCAAGACCACACCATCAAAGAGCCGTTTTTTCAAATACATTGGACAACCCCTTCTCCGGAAGAATTCGGAATATTTGACGAATGCCCAGTTCCCACTTCGAATTCTTCTGTGTATTTCCCCCTCAAACCGCTTTGATTCCAGAGTAATTTCCTGCCCCAAATAAACAACCCTCTCCTTCACCTTCACCTGATCTCCCGCGACAGTAACCAATTTACTTCTAGAGTTAGTGGCGAGAGCAACAGTTTTATTCCCATTAAGACGTAATCCCACCTTTTGCAATTCCCCCTCCAATTCAGTAACCATAATCTGGGCCTGGCTAGCATTATGCGCTATGAGGACGCAATCATCTGCGTATAGTAAATGTGATAGATGTTCCCCATTGACCCTAACTCCCTTCTCCTCCCAATTGAGATTGTTGAAAACTAAATCTAAAACTGATGTGAATAAGCGGGGGCTTAATCCATCCCCCTGGCGAACACCCCTCCCGATTGAAACCTCGACTCCCTTACCATTTACTACCACGCTGCTTCTACTCTGAACAGTGAGTGTCTGCAGAAAACGAACGTAAGTGGAGTGAACTCCATCACGCTCAAGTGCAGATAAGACTGATTCACACTGAACTGAATCGAAAGCTTTACTCACATCAAGAAATAGGAGATAAAGGGGAAAGTGATATTCCCTTGATGATGTAATGAGTGTGTTAAGAATAAAAATCCCATCTACAGTAGAATAGCCTGAGCGGAAACCAAGTTGTTCTCGAGATCTATTATCATCGAGACAACTCCCAATTCTATTATTGATAACAGATGTGAGGGTTTTTTGAACTACAGGGAGAAGAGATATAGGCCGATAGTTTTTTGGTGTAGTTTTATCCCCTCCCTTGTGTAAAAGTATGGTACGACTATCCCCAAACCCAGGTGGAATGATGCCATTTTGAAGGATACCATTGAATATAGAAGCGAGGTAAGGCGATAGAATATCCGCTCCCACCTTCAGCATTTCTCCAGTGACCCCATCCTCCCCTGGAGATTTTCCCGATGTAAATTTTTTAAGAATCCCCTCAATTTCGTCTCTTCCAACGGGGATAAATTCATCCTCCGACTCTCTCACAATGTAGTTTTTCCCCCCATCCCCTTTATACAACTCATTATAAAAATCCCTGAAAACACCCTCCAATTCAGCTTGACTGCTGACTACCCCATGTGTTCCCTGCAACCTCACAATGCGCTCTCTCCCTGCACTCTGCTTCCCCAAAGCCTTTTTATAATTTCTACCCTCCTGAACCGCCTTCTCAACCATCCTAGTCATCCTATCTATAGCATCCTGTTGGATACTCCCTCTTAATGATTTATTGATAGCGGCCCACTGCACCCTATCTCTCCCCTGCACTGTTGCTTTGAGCTTATATCTCTCAGCAAACAGTTTGATAGTCCTATTAGAGTAGCGGGGTACGGTAGCTGCTGGGAATGATGAAGAAGATGAGGCATTTTTGATGATTGAGACGAGGTTAGCATAATCAATTCCAACTGGGACCCCTTGAAGACCCCTCTCTAAATTAATTTTGAATAAATCCCTATCAAGTACGCACTCATTTTTAATGCCTCCAAGTCGACCGAGCGGTCTCCCCTGTGCCAAGAATGATGCGCGCACCATGCGATGGTCAGTAGTGAACTGAATGCGATTGATTACATCAACATCAGTCACATTAAAGTCCCGGGGGTATAAGATATAATCTATTCGATTGGAAGTTTGCCCATTAGGGGATACCCAAGTGTGACACCTACTCGCTTGCTTTTGGTACAGTGTGTTCCCGATACGAAGACCCAAGTTTTCACAAAAGGAAACTACCTTCTCCCCTCTATCATTGCGATCCCCAAATCCGAATGCCCCCAGTGAACTTTCCCCATCCCTTCGACACCCAACCTTTGCGTTAAAATCGCCCATGACCACCCTGTAAACTTTGCGAAAACCGCGCTGCCCAGGTATAGACTCTCTGAACGCATTCTCGAGTTGACTTAGGAAGTCATCGTAAACCGAATCCGAATGATTAGAGCACGAGTTCGAGATAATAGCACGAGATAATGGAGTTCAAGTTTTCTAACAACAAGATAAGTTGATAAATATCTAAATTCAGGTTGTATTCGGTATCATCGGCGGTGGACTGCTACGGTATGCTGAGTTGTCAGACGTTAGTTTATCGATAATCCATTAAAAATATTGATTTTCAGTTTCAAAATTATTGATTATTGAATTATTTCAGGAGGCAATCCATCTCATAGGATATCCGGGAACAATCTTCATGAATCTACTGAAGATGCTTATTATTCCTCTCATCGTCGCCAGTCTTTTATCGAGTGACTATCATCTTATTATTATTAATAAAAATATTATTATTATTATTATTATTATTATTATTATTATTATTATTATTATTATTATTATTATTATTATTATAATGCGCGTTATGAGAATCTCTCTTCCAAGAACATGATACAGACGCGAATTTTGAGTGATTTTATTTATTTCAAAAAAAGAAAATTGTATTTTCAGGTCTTGCTCAGTTGGACGCTAGATCATCAGGAAAAGTGGGCACACGAGCTATCGCCTACTACGCTCTCACAACTACACATGCAGTCATTGTAAATTTTATTTATTTATTTTTGACAAAGTTCTACATATCAAACAAAATTAACTCAACTTTTTACGAAAATATAACTCTACTTTAATTTTGATCTTTCATTCTTTAAATACGTATGATGTAAACTAGAAACAAATATAGTGTGCAGTCAGAGGTATTTGGGGGGAGGGGATAATCTTTTATTGCCTCGTAGATTAGGGTTACACTCGATTTAGCGCATTTTCACTGTTGCGAGATATATTGTAGCCTCAATGGTCAGATGATTTTTACAAACTAGAGTAGAGTACATGGATAAATTTTTTGAGCATATGTTTAGGATCGTACTATAGATACGGCTGTAACATCTATAGACAATTAGTGAAGAGTTCGAGAGTACACAGAGAAAAAGTGTTAAAATACCACCACCCCCAGTTGTTGTATAAAGAGCACAAGACCATGTTTGTCACTGTTTGTGTTATATTAAACACTTTATAGCTGTTATTCTTTCAGTTTTAGTTTCATTTTACACTATTTTCTCTCTGTTTATGTTATGATATTGCACTGACTTTTGCACCCATTCATTGTTTTCGTTCTTTGATTGTTCACTTCTTTTTGTTCGCAAAAAGTGGTTACGGTTATTCTCAGGTCGAATTGACCCATGATCTCAAAAGACGAAATAGACGAATTAGGCAAACATAAGTAACATTGAAACGAGGAAAATCCCATTATTCTTTATCATACACTATATATAAAACAGAATAGTGATGGCGTTTGTTCAAGCCACGCCCACTTTTCGCGTTAGCGGAGCTCACGTCTGGATAATGTATAATTGCAAATAGGAAAATAAGAAATACTGAATTACATTGTATTGCAGTGTTGAAAATCATCAGAAATTTGAAACAAATAAAAAACATAAAATGAAAATCATTTTAGCTTGGAATCATAATTGTCATGCTGATACACCCGGGCGATCCTTCTATCAAAACACATTCTGATGAGGTTGATCTTTGATCTTTGATCTTTATTTAGAATTGTTCTTTTATCTTTAGTTATGATTTATCTTGGTCACTTATCGTTTACTTCAGATAGAGATCAGTAAAGGAAGCGTCTCGGCTCTAGATAAATTTCTGGATCTGCTCAGGTTTGTCCCGCGAGGTCAAATACATGCTCAACCTCATTGCTAAAAAAGTATGCGGATAGAGATCGCCTAAACTTATCCCAATTTTGTTATTAGACAGAATGAACTCGAAAAGTATATTTCAAATCCTTCACCTCGATGGCATGTATGGGGATTTCAGTGATGTCCTTTTTTTCTTATTTGACGAAATATTTGAACCAAAAAAAGACTTGTTGAACTAATTTCATATGACTACACTATAAATGATCATTCAGATTTCTTTTGTTGAAGAGTAGTGTTAAACGAGAATAATCGTTGCGAAATGCATGAATACAATAAATCCACGAAAATAGTTATACCTGCAAATGCATATAATTTTTTTTAAACGCACAAGGAAAACATGAAATGCGGGAAAAATCATATAATCACAATAGTATTTTCTTTCCTGTCAGTTAAAAGAACTGTCATGATTATTATGAATACAGGAACATGTTCCCTGAGAACATAGTGAGAGCTTCCTTTCAACAACAAGAAACAGAAAGATTAATCAATAATTCAACTGGAAGAATAACGTTCAAAGTGAGATACATGGACGGAATGAATGTTTTAGGTAATAAATATTTAATAATAAATATTCATCGCATCTTTCAATTATTGAGAGTTAAAAGAAAATCAATTGATAGTCAGCATTACAATTATCTATGACAATTTTTTTAATTCGCAAATGATCAACTATCTTGATTTATCGTTAACACAATCAAAAAATTTTTTTTATAATATTAACTTGCAATTGGAAAAGATGAAAGATCAAAGATCAGAGAATCACGAGGATAACCGATTATCCATTTCTTGCAGGTCTCATCATGTTCTGCATTGTAATGGGCATCGTTATATCAACAACTGGGAAACCCGCTAAACCTCTGGCCGACTTCTTCATCGCTCTGGACGTTGTGATCACTAAAATGATCGGCATCTACATGTGGTACGGTGGCTCATTGTATAAGCTATTATAGACAATCATTCCACGATCAATAATATGCATGCTACACCGTATCTTGCAACATTACCATATAATTAATGCTTTAAAGTCACACCCCAAGCTAATTTTACCCTCCGCGTTGGCAAGAATCTCTCGCAGACAAAGAAAGCGAGAGAGTATGGCCAGAACGGAGAGTTTCAAAGTAACTTGGGGTATCACTTTAAACTGATGACATTTCGAAACAAAAGTTTCTTGTCGACAATTATCGATGACTTCCTCTGCTATTTCACTTATCCATCCATTTCAGGTTCGGTCCTATAGGAATCTGTTCTCTCGTCATGGAGAAGATGCTTGAAGTGCCTGATCTCGCCAAGACTGCCCAAGTTCTCGGAATGTTCATCGTTACTGTAGTTACTGGTTCGTTATTACCCTAGTCACAATAGAGGAGTTCAAAGTTCAAAGTTCAAAGTTCAAAGTTCAGAAGTTCAGTCAATAAAGCCTAGAGGAGTTCAATAAAGTTCAATTCCACATTTGAGGACTGGCCATACAGGCATTCATAACTCTTCCGTTGATCTTCTTTGTTGTATCTCGATCAAATCCATATTCATTCCTGAAAGGACTGATACCGGCCATCATGACCGCTTTTGGTACTTCTTCATCGTGAGTACTCTAGTTTCGGATCAGTATAAACCCGGTTACCATTGATTAAGGAATAAACATAAAAAGTTCTACAAATGTAATTATGGCTTTGATTTTATTTAGGCAGTTCACACAGAGAAAAAAGTGTAACCCACAGTACATAAGACCTGTGAAGTGTTATATTTAACAATTTTTGGGTGTTAAAATAGCTCAAAAAGTGTTAAATATAGCACTTGACAGGTGTTATGTGCTGTGGGTTACACCTCTTTTCTCTGTGTGCTTATGTCCGAGAAATGGCTAAACAAATTTGATCGCATAAAAGTGGTCTTTAAAAAATGCTTTGCAAAGATTAATGCTAATTGCAGCGCTGCCACTTTGCCCATAACATTTCGTTGTTTGAATGAGCTCGGTATAGACCATCGGATAACCAAATTCGTCCTTCCCGTTGGAGCTATGATCAATATGGTAAGGCAGTATTAATATATTTATTTTACATAGATTATATATTACTTTGAAAGCATTTTTCATTTTGGTAGTTAGAGCGGTAATCAGACGACTGATAGTTCACTGCGAAAGTTGAAATGAGTTTCATCTACTGCCAAAATACGGGCGACAGTTTCGTTAAAGCGTTTTTTCTCTGCCACTGAAGACCATATATCCTGTCAGATTCTTTTTATTGTTATTCCGAGAAGATTTGCTGTTACACCACCAAATATGTAGCGATACTAAGTCAAAAGATTATCTCCTCGATTATTGTGAATAGGAAAACATTGATCAAAATATGCAAGTTGAACAAAGTAATTAAAACGAGAGTTGAGGATGGAACAGCTCTTTATGAAGCAGTTGGATCGATATTCATAGCTCAATTGAATGGAATGAATCTAGATATAGGACAGGTCATCACTGTCAGGTACTTTTTTAAAGTGAAAAATTGTCATGAAATATTATAAATGTATTTTTAAAATTTTGAAATTAAAAATTTCACTCATCATATACAATCATGTTATTATCTGTGGAGACATATGTATATCTCTCAAAAAATTCATCAGTTCAAGGACCATAGACAGACTATCTTAAACTGACAAAAGGTTTAAATTCAATTAAATGACCTTATCAAGCATAGAACCGTTTGGGAGGGAATGTCTGCAACTATTCGACTGAGTAGTCTGGACATCCTGAGGTCCCATACAAGGGACACTTCTACAGAAGGTTTATTTCAGTGTAACAGCGACATTGGCCTCTATTGGAGCTGCATCAATCCCTTCAGCCGGTCTGGTCACAATGATCATTGTTCTCACTGCTCTCGGACTACCATCCAATGACATCTCACTCATTCTCGCCATCGATTTCTTCCTGTACGGTTGTCTTTCAGTTCTTTTGATGTAAATGTCAATGTAAATGCCATTGTAATTTTGATGTAAATTTGGCGCTATGTCGAAATGTGATAGAATGTGGATGAAAAATCTTTGAAGGTCAATGTTCAGAGATCAAAGATCAATTCTTACAGAGATCAAATATCAGATCTTACAGAGATCGATTGCGTACTGCAGTGAATGTAATCGGTGACGCGTACGGCTGTGGTTTCGTGTATGCTCTGTGCAAGGATGATATAACGAATCTACCTGAGAAGGAAGAATCAATGGTAACTATTTTTTGGGAGAATTATAAAAAATTTAGAAAATTTGAAAATTAAAAAAAATTGGGGAATATACAGGGTGCGCCATAATTACCCGGACTGATTTCACCATTATGATTCCCATGCCCCCCCCCCCCAATGCATAAGCGAAACCCCTATTGTAGCATCATGAAGAGTGATCATTGGCCATTCCTTATTCAAGGTTTCAAGTCACTTAGTCAAGTCTTCTTGTAATGAGGAAGTCATGTCGACCGAGGCCCATCATTCTCAAGTGTACAAGAATAGAGTGACATCCTTCATCAGCTCGGGTTTCTTCGGATGTATGCGATACCGGTATCAGGTACCAAGATCTTGGTACTAATGAGGAACGTCCGGCAGAGGTAGACCGATGTCAGTTTCCACCGCTACGAACCGAGAACGTATCCGAAAGATGGCGTTCCGAAAACACAAGCAGACCATCTGGAGACTCGATATCTAGAACACTTCCGTTCATCGTCTCAAGTCTCAGCTGACTCTTCTCCTTTACAAGTACCGTAAACTGTTAGAACCGAGAAGTTGAGCACGGTACGCACAACTGTTTCTACGTTTTGCTATGTTCGCGCATTTCTGCACCATGTTTAGCGACGAGAATATCTTACCTTCAAAGGCAAACTGAATATTGAGAACAATAGAATCGTTGCATCTGATCCTGAAGAATCCTAAAAGAGAGCTGAGGTCATGGGTAATATCAGTCACCCACAATACGCCAATGTTTTAGCTGCTTTTTGCCCTACTGTAGAGTCCCCTCTCGTTTTGCCACTCCATGTGTCTAATTCACTAAGGTGTATTATACCAAACACATCCTCGAAGACGCGCTTCTACTCCGATACCATACCCACTTCGGCCAGGACCACTAGATTTTTCGGCTTTCTGTCGTCAATCACATGACAAAGCTGACCCAGTCGTGGTTTTCACCCATGAACTCGACTAAATTCATCACACTGAATGGCTTCCAAACTAACCAAGGGGAGAATCATATGGAGACAACAGTCCGGGTAATTATGGCGCACCCTGTACACGCGTTGATAAAATAATAATAAGTTATTAGCAGATGTAAAAAGTTAGCTAGTTTATTAACAGAGAAGACTCTTATTCCGTCTCGTTTTGGTTAATAAAGTAGCCACTCATTTAGGAATTTGATAAATTAACCGTTGCAATGTTAATAAATGATCCGTTCGGACAATGAGAGCTAAAAGAGAGTGGTTAATTTAATAATCAAAATGAGGCGGTATTATTCATACACGATATTTCATATATCTGCTAGTCTATTAACCCGTCCTCAATAACGGAGGTGAACAAGAAGAAAGAAACAACAAATCTTTCAATACATATTTCGAAATAATTCTGAAAAAAATAAATTAGATTTTTTTCCTGTTTTACAAAACTCATTAGAGCACTGTCTATTGAGAACGATTTACTTTCAGGAAGACGGCGACTTTTTGAGTGAGAACAACACTGTGAAAATTAATGTTCATTAATTAAACAGCTTGGCCAATTGTAATTTAATGACTACTTTTCTTGAATGTATAGCATCCAGTCATGCTATGCGCAACGGGAGATAAAAAACCAAAAACATAGTTCACATATGATACCATCATAACTCCGAATGGGCTTGAGCAATATGTATATTTTCTTGTGGAGTGAAAGATGAGAAATTTCTACGCGATTTTTCCCGATTCACAATTGTCATCACAATTGTCATTGTCGCCTGTCAATTGTCAAATTGTCAGATTGATTTATCTATTGTACTCGTTTTTTATTTGTCCCTCAATCAATCATTTCAAATCAGATGTGTTATTGTTTCTGTACATGACCTAGTCGTAAACTGTT
This sequence comes from Parapristionchus giblindavisi, assembly GCA_943737045.1. Classification (NCBI taxonomy): domain Eukaryota; kingdom Metazoa; phylum Nematoda; class Chromadorea; order Rhabditida; family Diplogasteridae; genus Parapristionchus; species Parapristionchus giblindavisi. The sequence continues at coordinate 78,531 of CALSFV010000271.1, read as the reverse complement.
TTTATTCGATATAAAGTTATTGTATGCAGTGAAACAAATTACAGAATGAAATTTTAAAAAGTGATAAACGATCAAAGATCAAAAATTAATTTCCGAAGATAAGTTTGGACACGATGAAATAGAGAATAATAATAATATTTATTCGTATTCATGAATAAACAGTGAAACGTGCGACGAAAGAAGAAGAAACGAAAATCAATAATGAAGATGATAATGCTAAAAATAATGAATTGCTCACGGGTTAAAGAATAGAATACTGGGCGAATCTTTGGAATAATAGAGACGAAACATAATTTGTCAGGGATACTCTATTTGATTGCCAGGTTGTGCCAAAAGTCTTGACGCTCTAGGAAAGAAGCAGTAATGTCTATAATTATATCTAGATCCGGGGTTGTTAAAGTTGAGTCTGTTTCGTGTGGTATAAGGGCGAAAATAGTGGGATTTTTTATTGGAGATTTTATATTTCCCTCTAAGTAGGTTCATGGCTGTCCTCAAATCTATGTGCTCTCTGCGCTTCTCTAAAGACTCTAGACCCAATTGGGTGTTTCGCAGTGCGCTACCAGGCACTGTATCCCAGGTATGGCTGTAACAGCGCATAAATAGCCTTCTTGTGAAATAATTCTGGACTCTTTCGATGACTATTTTGTCGTGCTTCTTGAATGGATTAAATACTGTTGATGCACTTTCAAGGATTGGTCTGATATATATCGTATACGCCTTAAGGAGGACATCTATATTTTTGGTCTTCAGTGCTCGTAAAATAATATGGCATGCTGTTTTACCTTTCATGGCAATATTTTTACAGTGGTCGGTAAAGATTAAAGATTTCTGAATAGTGAAACCCAGGTCCCTAATCAGAGGGGGTCAAGTTTAGTGATCCGATGGTGTATATCTTAATAATATTTGCTCTACCAAGATATAGTGAATTTATGAGCGGCTAGTGGCAGTTGCTAATCATCTGCCCATTTTGAGATGGTGTCTATTGCAGACTGTAGGGGAGTGGATGAGTTTTCATCTTTAATTTTACATTACATTATAACAACTTTATTCAGGTAATAAGGGTCAGCTGGGACGCCATTAGGGTTCTCCAATGAGCGAATCGTATCTCGTGAGTTGCCCGCATCTGTCCAGCTTATCGACTGTCCAGTCGTCTTCCTCTTTTTCCTTCATACGAACTTCACAAAGATCATCGGTTTCTGCTCTAATCTTCACAATGTTGACATCGAATTGAACTGACCTTCCATCGGCAATTGAGACGTCCATCGTTGTCACGAAGATTTGGAGATCCATGGTCTTTATTCATCTTCATCTTTATCTTCTTCATCTTTAATAGCTTTGTAAATTTTTATATCATCAGCGTACATCCTTGCAATGACACCGTTATTTTGGACAAGGGATGGAATTTCTGAGGTATAGATCAGGAAAAGTAAAGGGCCTAATACTGAACCTTGGGGTACACCACTAGTGACGGGCAGAGATTCTGACAATTTGTCATGCACTCTAACCTGGAAAGTGCGATTTTGGAGATACCCGGCTATCCAATTTATAGATCTTGTCGAGAGACCAATCTTGCTTATTTTCATTAAAAGCTTATTGTGTGATACTCTGTCAAAAGCCTAAGCAAAATCAAAATAAATTACATCCACAGGACCACCTTCACTAATAGACGCAGTCCAATGTTCCAGAACTTCAAGCATTTGCATTTCTCTTGATCTTTTCTTACGAAAGCCATATTGCTCATCAGGAAAAATTTCTAATGATTCACAGTGATTGATTATTGGTTTGCACAAAAGGCGCTCAAATATACGGCAGAAAAATGAAGTTATTGATATCGGGCGATAGTTCATAGGGTCGGAATAAGGAGGTTGTTTCTTTACCGGGGTAACTATGGAATGACGCCACAAGGAGGGAACAACTCCCGATTCATGCGAGTTATTGAAAATAATTTCAAGCGCCTCTGAGATTGGAACGGCAATGTTTTTGATGAATGATAAATCAATATTTTCAGGCGTTTTGCAAGAAGAGCGTTTCCATTTTTCAATTAGTGCACAAATCTCGTGGCGGTAGAATTGAGGCTCTTGAAAGTTTCCTGAATCAGGGTAGTGTGGTGAGGTAGGGAGGGTACCATTGTCAATTGTAAAGACGCTCATAAATGTTGAAGCTAGTTGATTTGCTTTTCCTATGTCATCCATAACTGCCTGACCATTTCTACCTAAAAGGCCTTCCACTCCCTTTTCTTTATTTCTACACTTTTTCATGAAACGAAAGAACTTATTCTTATCTTTACTATCAATAACTCTACGTTCAATTGTCTTTTGGTAGCGAGACAACTCAGTTCGAAATTTCTTGTTACAGTAGTGCGGATACTAAGCCTAAGCAAACCTTAACTAAAGGAACTCTGCTGAGTGCGAATAGTAACTGAATCGATATAATGTTTTTTCGAATGTTAAAGCTCTGAAACGATGATAAAACAACGAAAATAAAGTTGAGGCATTTTGTAAAAATTAGCAAAAGAATAAAGACAGAGATGGGATTCGAACCAGGGGGAAAGGTAGTCTGATGCGCTCCCGGTTGAGCCGTCTAGGCAGCTGCACACTCTAAGTTGCATCTCGTAGGGTATTTTGGCGGCGCGCGTGTGTCGCCGCAAAATGGCGGTCCGTCCGTTACGGACACCTCTCTTTCATTGTGTTACAAAGGTTAGTCGCACTTTGAATATTCTTTCCGTGCCTCATACCGACGTCAGCACTTCAATTCAGACCTCTTCACTGATTGATCCTGCGTGTATTGATCATTTATCAATCACTGTTATGACACTATGGTGTATTTTGCATACAATTCGAGGTATTTTTTATTTAAATTTAATGCACGATTAGCAGAATTGTAAGAGCGTATTCGAATCTTATCTTCGTTTTCTTTATTCGAAACATTTAATATTAATGAACATGGATGAGGAATAACGTATTGCTTCTTGTACACTCACAGAAAATTCCCTTAAGGATATCTGGCATGTGGATATCCCTAAGGGAATTATTTCCCTACTTTCATCGATATCCCTTATGTATAAAGGAATTATGAACAAGGAATATATTCCCTAGTATACTAGGGAATATTTCCCTACTTTGTCTACTTTGTCTTTCGATTTTTCGAGAGCTTGACTCTCCATTGCTAGTGATTGCGGGTACCGCAGTGCGGTATTAGATCAAATTCAAATTTTTTTTATTAATGTGGATAACAATTAGATTTATGTGATTTACAAAGGATATGTTATTGGAAAAATCTGTAAAAAATACAATGTAATGTGAGTATAATATTATTCTATACAGTATAAACAATTCTTTACATATTATCAGACATATTATCGATGTTTATAAGATTCTTGAGACGTAAAATGATTGCTAGTAAAAAATCATGTGAATTATTCTCGAGGATTTCATCGAAAAGAGGAATGGGAGAACAATTCTCGAGATGCCTAAAATTATATTATTGATAATCGTTTGAACATTTCGTGACTCATTTATATCTCTCATTTTGCTGAATATCTTGTGAGCATTTATGAAAAAAATTTTAAAAAACGAAAAAAAAAGTTAAATTCTTTTCTCAAAACGAGTTAAATTACTTCGGTTTTTAATTCATACTCTTGTATTTCGAAACTTCAAGTCTACTTAAATTCTGCACTTGAAGTAGACTTGTAAGTGGCCTTTGTCAATGGTTTCTTCAACGCTCTACGCTCTCTCGTTGATATAGAGCAGAGAAATAGTGTGCACAATGAAGGGACCATTGAGAGAGATCACTTCCCCTTTAAGTTTCGAAATGCCAGAGTACTACGAGCTTATCTAATCCACGCTCTGGCTAAGGTTTCGAATTATATCGGAGTGGGCATTTCAAAATAAACATAATAACTTTTTGAAAAAAGACCAACTTATTTTTGTCTTTGTTAGTGAACAAAAAAGCATAACGATCGAATTGATGAAGTCCGTTTACCCAATCAATAACATCCGTAGATGCTCACTCGACGAACAAATATTATCGATCGTCCATAACGCAAATGCTTGTGTCCCTACACGATCCATTTGATGGAGCAGCGAAATCAGCTCTGGCAACGACCTCAAATAATATTTTAGAAATATTAGAATTTTTTTTCAACGAAAATCCACCTAATTTTACCTATGCTTTTCGGAATGTTTAGCTTCTTAGACGAATAAAATCAATTGACGCGGAATTATTCACCAAGGGTGAGGCAAATAGACTTTTTGTCTAATGTTACCTTTCGTATGAATTTCTTTAATATAATATTTTTACGGTTAAGGAACATTTCAAGGTCAAACAAATCGGTGTTAGTCATTCGAATCAACTCACCTATACCATGTTATGATATATGAAAGACGAGGCCACGAAGAGACGATAGATAACTAAATAATACATTATATAACACATAATTTATATGATATTTTTATTAATATTTCATTTCCCAGCTTACATCGCACGTTAATCTTATTAACAGATTAAACAATACAACAAACCATTTTTGTTTCGCAAAGCCTTTTCTTCTCGGAGTCAGATTCGCTATTGAGAGCTTGGACGAAAATCCGCATTGTCATAAAAGCAACTTTGAATTCCTGAGAATCTTGAACAGTCTGGAAACATCCCTCTGTAGTGACTACATGTAGAGACTTCGTCATAATATCTCTGAAATTGTTTACTTATTTAATTATTCTTATTTATCGATTAGTGTGAGAAGGAAAAAGTGCCAAAAAAATGCTTAACGAATGCGATATTTCAATAAATATATTAAGAAATTGATGGACACGACACAGTCTCGCTAAATTTAGTTGACTATCAATTGTAAGTATACAGTACAGCCCGATCTCCTTTTGTACACGAGTAATACTGCGGCGCCCTGCGGCGCTCATTTGCGCTCATTATTTATTTCTGTGGGTACTGAATATTTTTCGATTCTCAAAGTCTTAATCATGAGTTTCCCTTATGAAAATTTGTTTTAAACACTAAAGAAACTGAAACAAAATTTGTATTAATGAGAAAAAAACAATTAAAAGACAAATCACACTGGTCCGAAAACGATGGGTAATTATTTACTGGAATGGTATACTGTAATAGTGCGCATCGATCGCACGATCACCGTAAGATGTTTTTCGAAATTTACAGTACCCATCGTTTTCGGACCAGTGTGATAAAAAAAAATTTGTTTCAGTTTCTTTAGTGTTTAAAACAACTTTTCATAACGGAAACTCATGATTAAGAATTTGAGAATCGAAAAATATTCAATACAAACAGAAATAAATGATGAGCGCAAATGAGCGCCGCAGGGCTCCGCAGTGTTACTCGTGTACAAAAGGAGATCGGGCTGTACTGTATATCAAGTCTAAAAAATGGTGCAGGCTTACAATAAAGTTTCTATCCTCATAATCTGTAGAATTTGAGTATGCGTGGATGGATCATAATAGGTAATGTTGTCGAGTAATCGAAGCATCTTCAATAAAATTTTCAAAATTTTATGAATTGCAAATTATAATTATTTTAAATCTAATTTCTTGGAAGCCATACTAGAAAAAAGATAGATCAGAAAAGTGAAGAGTTTTAGACCAGAAGCTGTTCGGGAAAAAAATTTTCGGAAAATTCAAAAAAAAAAGTTTGTGTTGTTATGCAAATGGCGATATGGGCAACAAGTTTACATTGAAACGCAAAAATGACAGTATAACAGCAGCGTTGATGAATTATTGAGACCGTATTCGTAGATTTTAAATTTGAGAATGAACATCTATGTACCCAAAATTTTATTGTCGAGAGAGATTGAGCGAAAGAATGTTCTTAGCCTAACCGAACATCCTCTACGTCCGAAGGTACAGGAGAAGAGCAATGATACTTAAGAGAAAGGCGACAGCGAATAGGGGAGAAAGAACAGCAATGCATATTTTCTTCGATATCTTTGAGGCATTAGAATTTTTTTTCGAGTTTTCCAAAAAATTCTCGGAAGGTCACTCTAACGGTACACATGGTATTCCGAGTTGGACAACCCATACATTACACATACATTAAGCTTCGCCGTTACTCCTTCAACCTTAAGTCCTCGACGGGCCTCCTTCAGCAAATCAAAGCTCACAAGCAGTTTGCATGCGGTATCCGAGTCTTCTGAGCAAAATTGATAATTAATAATCCATAAAATAATATCATGTTTTACAGTTATTATTGCCAATAGCTAGAGTTTTAAGCGATATTTTTATTGTTCTGATATTTTTGGGATGTACACAAAACAAAAACAAAACGATCTTGGCCTACTTGTGAAATGGAACAGTAACGTTGCTACAGCGCAGAAATCCTCACTTCCACTCTCGAGTAGTTCACGTCGACTCTAGTTATTTGTCCATATTATGCATTCGGAAAAAAACCAAACCAAACCAAACCTCGGCAAGTATTTTCACGTAGCCTTCAAGGTTAATGTGTTCTAATATGCTTATCCGATCGATAAATGATAGTTTAGAAGCACATCTAGATATTATTCTGAGAATAGGACTACTGAAAGATAAAAATAAATGGTTTGTAAATCGCCTAAGTAAAGAAAACATCCGTTTCTTAGGTTGTAATCTTTATTAAATTAAAAACACTCTGACCTTTGTTCAGTGGAGCCACCTTTCATTATCCTCTCATGCCCGACAACAAATATCCGATAAAAATCAAGAGCCTTATCGAATATTACAACATTGTCAAAGAGTTCCAGCATCTGCATTAAAGAAATAAATAAATACATAACTAGATAAATATTGAAACGACAAGTTCGACCTAGTTAAGTGATATTCACTAGACGCTCACTTTTCGGGAATTTTCTGCGCAAAATGCGGTCAAGCTTCGTAGTTTGTAACGTACTTTTCGACCTATGGTTCTTTTCATGATTCACTGTTCGAAAAGGAGCAAGCATAGTGACTTAGATACTGTATAATACCTTCAATAGTCGTTCAGAATAAAATGAAAGCAGAATTATTCAAGACAGAAGTGCCCATGTATGGGATGTAACCACTTACAGTCTAGTCAGTGGTTTAGTAGCAACCTTTGCCTCCCAAATGGTCATGTGCTTTACTAAGGATATTGTGATGAATTACACAGTCTAAATATTAAGATTTATTACCTCTATCTCATGCCGTAAATCAGATGGATCAGTCGATAAAATGCACCCTTTGAGATATCTGTGAATGCATCTTCCCATATATTGACTGCTGATAGAACGCATTCGGTCGCCCCTGCAAAAAATAGCTTTTTGCTACTGAAATTCTTAGGCATCGTTACTTTTGCCTTACGTGCCTTCGCCAAAACCTCCGCCGTAACGCCGGGGGGGGGGGGGGTGGATGTTACGGGGAGGTTATGGCGTAGGCACGTAGGTGAACACTAGCGGGAATTCAAACACTGAAAAGTAGAGGGGAAACTGTACCTTTAATATGATAAATTATTATTATTATTATATATTTAATATTTAAGTTATCCGTATAATATTTATATTAATAATAATAATAGTGAATTACTTGAGCAAAGTCTTCCATAGCATGGTTGCAAAGATTTGCTCGGATATGTCATTTGTGTTTCTCTTATTCAAAAACTCGAAGATGCTGGCGCATCTATTTAATTCCTCATCAGAAAATTGTACATCATCTCGCTGCAAATATAAAATATTTCTTGTTGAACATTGTATACCAATTTGTAAGTTTTACGTCCCAAAAAGTAAATTTTTAAGTGTAACTTAGCTTTTACGCGACCAATCAGCCTATTTTTTTATATTTTGTGCACACACAGGTCTTATCATCGTGTTGTATGAAAAAGAGCGATGTTTCTCAAAAATCAGAAAAATTTAATGATTTTTCGCATGTCGGAGATTGTCACGTTTTTGAACTATTTAATTCTCTTATTTTTGTGCTTGTTTGCATTGTGCTGAAAAATTGTTTTAGGTTTTTCAGGAGGTCGGGTAAAGGACTCTAAGAATCTCAGTCGTTCGGATCGACAAGCCTTTGCTAGATGTCGAGCCATGAGCATGAAGTTGCCAACTTCGCTAAGCGGTACACGACGGACGTCGAGACCACTTCCTGCTCTGCGAATCGTCCTATTCGGTCGAAAAGCTCTGAAAGGCACCCCCTGATGACGCCGAGGTACGATAGAGTCATCGCGAAATTCGCCAAGGCTATCCCCCGAAAATCCGATGATCTCAGCGAAGCACTGGCAGAGGTATTTTCAGTGAGCGCACACCCACCATAACTGGACTCCGCAGCAGTGGAGCCAGGTGCTATTGTCGGACCAATGCAAGTTTCTGATGCTTGGGCCAGACGGAATTGCCCGTCTGAGGCACCATATAGGGTCAAGATTCGATGCAAAGTACCCACTATGAAGCATGGGGTGGTTCCGTGATGTTGTGGGGAGCGTTCCAAGCGGACGATGTCGGCCCGCTGCATAGGATTGAGGGCATGCTGAGTAAGAAAAAAGTACATAGAGGTTCTGACGAAGGCGCTTCTGACATACAGGGCGCTCGAACATAACTCAGGGGCTGAGTATTCCAGGATGAAAACTACTCGAAGCTGCGTGCGTTGCATGACCGCGGATTTTCTCTATCGATCTTTGGCGTCATCAGGGGAGGCCTTTCAGAGCATTTCGACCGAATAGGACGATTCGCAGAGCAGGAAATGGTCTTGACGTCCGTCTTGTACCGCTCATCTCCTGAAAACGTAAAACAAAATTTCAGCACAATGCAACACACAAGTATAAAAAATAAGAGAATTAAATAGTTCAAAAACGCGACAATCTCCGACATGAGAAAATTCATTAAATTTTTCTGATTTTTGAGAAACATCTCTCTTTTTCTTACGATACGATGATAAGTCCTGTGTGTGTTTTCTTGTTATAAGGTTTCGATTTTCATGAGAGAGTACATACATCATACAATTCCCAAATGATTTTTGCCCAAACGGTTTTCCCGTGATTTTCATACTCTCAAACAGGTAATTTTAAAACTTTTTGCTATGATAAATACATTCATCACGATTTGTGTAAACCCTCGCTCTCGAGAGATGTTAATCATAAATCATAAAGTACAATCATTAATAATCAATCATAACCAATCAAAAATGACGCCTTGGCGGAGTTCACGGCTGGTTAAGAATGATATAGGAGTCTGACGCCGTACCAAATCTCTCACTAAATGTCCTTATGGTTCGTTACTTTTCCCATTCCAAAACAGAACACGGCTTCTTATAAAGGTCCAAAAAATGATTTGGTACAACGGTTGATGTTTATTCCTTGCCCGCCACTAACGATTCTATAAAGTAGAAAAATGTTACCAGGAGAATGTATAAGCATTTGTAAACCGTATAGGAGTATACAGGGTCGTATTTGCTTTGATACAGTGATGCAGCACTGAGGCACAACGACGGAGTCTTGCAACTGACGACTTTCACACTCGCTCTCATACGAAACACGTCATGCACATCATGAGCAGCACCTAAAAATCACAGAAATATATACAAAAATGCCGATGTTGTCAAGTGCTTTCTCATTTTCTGGTTTATGGAGTAGTTCTTTCATTAGCAAATACAGAAAATTAACCTTTTTTCATTCGAGGTGCGCCCCAAAGCAATCCCTTTTATCACCATACTTTGGTTCGTAAATCAGAAAACGTGAAAAATATCCTTTTTTGCGTTAATAAAGAACCCGCTTAGAGGATAGTAAAGGTGCCATTTTGAAAAAAACGGCTGATTTTTTAACAATTTCTACGCTCAAGAAGCTAACTAATTTGATAACCAAAATAAAGTTGATAAAAGGAATTAAATTCAGGAACACATCGAGTGATAAAATATCCACTTCTAAAAACAGGAACCACTTTCAGCAGAAAATTGGCTATATTGTAATCACGACCATGCAATATTATGCGCTAAATGTAAGCTCAACTTCAGTATGTCAACGCAGGTATTTGAATCCCATGCATTATCACGAATAATTTGTGCAATTTATGGCATAATCATGCATAAAATATACTCGGATCATGCATGGATTATCCATGATCTTGTATGGATCCCAAGATTCCGTGTAAGACCAGGGAAAATCCCTTTCATAAATGTCCATGCATGATCATGCTTGGAATTGTCGGATCATGCATGGTTTCAATATGACAAGAAATTTCCGAGGGTGTGGGCAGAGCAGAGAGTTGAATTGTCTCTTATAATAATATTGATTTTTCAAATATTTTCTTTGTACTCTATCATCTGGTACTTGATGAAACACCCTTGTGGTGTACGATAAATAAATAAATAAATATTTCTCTACATTTGTTGTGCTTACCAACAACGGATATCATTCGAAGGTTTTTGAACATTCTAGCGATTTTCAATATGTCACAATGAAGTTTGCACTCCGATAGATCGATGAATTCGAGTTGAGGCCAGAATGATTCATCCGACTCGATTTGTTGCAGATGAGATACGAATACCATACCCATTGTGATCTCGCTGAAAATTACGCGAATTACTTACTATTAGTAAATACTTGTAAATTATACCGGGACCCAAAAAATTGGAATTTAAATTTAAATTGGATTGAATTTAGGACTATTTAGGTGATAAAAAATAAGTATTATTCCATTGGAGAATGGATTAATTGAAATGTAAACAGAAAAATTTAAATGTGCACAGAAAAAAATGGAAAACAAATTTTACTGCCTAAAATTTATATTCATTATTTATTGAACTTTTAAAAAAAAATTTATATTCATTATTTATATAACTCTGATTTTAAAAAAAATTAGTGACTCACTTTTTTCCTATTTTGATTTCATTTTTCTCTCGTTTTAACTGTGGTAAAATGCGGATTCATTAGCTACTGGCCATGGGTAAAGCAGTTTTTTTTTCACGATTTGGGTTTTTTCGGTTCATGACTCTTTGAAAACTTCTTTGTTTTTGGGATAACTTAGGATTGATGAATTCCACACACCGAAAAAAAAACACACACCACTGCTCACCGGTTCAAAATGTAAAACCGAACTTTCCCGTTTTCAAAAGGGTGTCACTCCGTAATTTTAGGGGGCCAATAATTTGGTGGAACGTAAAAGTTGACCCTAAAATAAGGCTACCAGACAAGCCCCACTTTTAAAGTTGAGTAAATAATTTGGTGGATGAGCCAATAATTTGGTTCGAAGTGGCAAACTTTGGCTAAAAATTTAGCTGAACTTTAGCTAAACTTTGGCTAAAATTTTAGACTAAAATAATAGCCCCACTTCGAACCAAATTATTGGCACAACCACCAAATTATTGACTCAACTTTAAAGCTTGTCTGGTAGCCAAATTTTAGGCACCCAAAAATGTTCGACCAAATTATTCCCCCCCCCCCTAAAATTGCGGAGCAGTTGTCTATGATTTAAAGATTTTATTCATTCTTGATCGTAGCGATCAATACACATAATGATTATTCTCACCGTAATCGAATAGAATCGCGGCTCTGTGTTCCACTCAAATCGACCGATCTCAGTTTTGAGAGTGACTTGAAAGTCTCCATAGTTTCATCAATTAGAGAAGTGATTAAACTACGTAATGACAGTATCTCCAGATTGGGTAAACACTTCAGTGGTGATATATTGTAGATATTCTCGCAACCAGTAATATCCAAGTGCCGTAGACCGGGCGCGTTCTGAAATATTATTAGAAATTAGGCCTTGTATTAAAACCGTTCTGTCTTCCAACAACGAAAAAAACTGAAAACACTAAAAACTAGGCATTTGCCAATATGAACATCGAAATTTGTAAATGGGCATGTTTATGTGCAGCATTTTAGGTTTTTAAAGATGGAGGCCAGGACAGTCCGCCAAGGCATTGCCGATTTGCCGAATTGCCGAAATTGCCGAACCGGAAAATAAGAACCCATCTATCATCCCTAGCGATGACATGATCGAGTCAATCGAATTGACGTCACAGGGCTAGAAGAGAGAATGTTGCATGGACCCTGGCGTCATGGTAGTGAATTTGATCGGGGACCAAAACATGAGGCTAAAGTGTTGTAAAGAAAGCTATGCATCAACCTAATACATAGAGAGCGCCTGTCCTTGCATTCCATACTTAACTCTTTCAATTTCCCATTCTCCCTCACGATATTTTCCATAGAGTAATGAACACTATTCCCGTGTTAATCGTTGCGGGAGTCACTCATGCCAACTTAAGTGTCTCCATCTTTAAGAAAAAGAAATTTTAAAAGAAATTTCAAATAAAAGGAACCTGTGCAATATTAGTGAGTACATCGTTGTAGACTGCGGGTGAATACAGAAGAGTTAGCGAATCCAATTTTACGAATTTTCCGAGCTGCAAAATCGGAGATTCATAGAATTATGAGTGAGATTACTTATTTCATTTTTCCGAAATTTATAACATATGTTGGCTATTTATTTATTTCACTCACATTAAATACATATATGAGGCAACAAGTGATAAAATTAATTTCGTGACTACCTTCATATCAAATCCATTTCCGAACGAGACACCATGAAGTTGTAATTTTTTGAGAGTCTTTCGCAATAACTGTGATTCCTTGATATTATCAATTATGCCTTTTTGTTTTATACCTTCAAATAAGATTTTAGATTAGTTCTTTATTAACATTAATGTCAACCTTCTAAACTAAAACACAGACTCAGTTTCTCCAGGGGATGAAGCAAAAAATCGGCGAAATCTTTACAATTGAAATCCGATAATTGAATTGACGCCTGAAATTGAACAAATCTCAATTCGAAGTGAGGTGACTTACATACATTTTGCATACATGCATGTCTTTACAGTACTGCCCGGTCTCCTTTTATACGCTAAATAGTGCCACTGCGGGGCACATTTGCGCTCGTCCTTTATTGTGGGTACTGAATATTTTTTTTTGATTTTTAGTGTCTGATTAAGAGTTTCGGTAACAAAAAGCTCTTTGAATGACTCTTGAAAAATCTACAAAACTTATATAGTTGCTAAAAAGCAATTAAAAGGCAAATCACACTGATCCTAAAATGATGGGTAATAATTTACTGGAAAGGTACACCGTATTATTACGTTTCGACAGCACGATCGCAACAAGATATTTTTGAACATTTACAGTACCCATCATTTTCGGACCAGTGTGATTTGCTTTTAATTGATTTTTCTCATTAATGATAATTTTGTTTCATTTTCTTAAGCCATCAAAATAACTTTTTGCCATTGAAACGCATTATTTAGACTTTGAGAAAACAAAAATATTAATACGGAAAGGAAATAAATAATGCATCCAAATGCGACCCGCAGCGGAGCGTGAGTACAAAACACGACCTGACTGTACTGTACTTTCTACTTCCTACAATATTGTCATTCAAAACAGGAGTAACTGAATGGAAAATGCTAATGAGAAAAATAAGGGAAAGGGAGCAAAATATGGTTACCTCTGTGATGTAAAATCTTCGGCAATCGAGCTGTTCCAAGGTACTACATTCTAATTCTTCATCTAATTTTTCATTCTCTTGCACATCCAAGTGCTTGACAACTGCATTCGATACATTAGCTGGCAATCTTATATAGAATTGAGGGCATTGTTGATTGTAAAGAAGGTGAGCAAGACGAGAGGTGGTAATATTGAATAGGCTTATTCGAGTCGTCTCCGAAAAGATATCACCCATCTGAGTTTTTTTTAAAATTTTTCTCATAAAACGCGGTTTGATACACGGAAAATTTAATCTTTTCATGAATTATAAAAGAATACATAATGGTCAGATGAGATACTCTAATTGAATCATATGGAAAGATGGAATATTTGGGGTTTATTGGAGTGGAATAAATTATTAAATTGATGAATGATGGTTGAACAATGTGATAAAACTGATTAAGATATAGTTAATTTTGTGCACTGAACATAAAGACGGGTGTGCGGTACAGGGCGATTCTACTGCGCGCCCCTGCATTCAAGGACATCCCTACAAACTATAACAAATACCACCATTGATCACATCGTAGGCATTGACCTGTGTCTCTACCCGTAACATGGAGGGAGGTCCACTCTCTCAATAGAGGTGAGGGCAAATAAGGGTCAGAAAGAGAGGGACAGAGGTTGAGAGACGGAGATGGAGACGTGGAGAGAGCAAGGAGCAGAGAGAGGGAACGGAACTGAAGAGATGGTGAAAGAGATAGTCCCACACTTAACGGTATATAACAGAGATCCAAAAAGACCTCGGTAATTTTGGACGTCCGTTATATACGGGTCACATAGTTGCAGGCAAAGTAACCTCAACAAGTGTCTCGTGCCTCGGAGATCTCCTGTGGCCGTATGCACAGTCGCGTTTCAACTGAAAACGTGTTTTCCGAAGAATTCATTTTTTTTCTTTAAATCAGTTTTAACATGAAATATTTTCCGGTTGACTATTCATATAATACGACATATTGTAAAATGTGTCCCTGTAAAACTGAGTTTCCATGAAAAAAAATGAATTCCATGGAAAACGCGTTTTCCGGGCCTCTTTAGCCCTTTTCTGGTTTAGGATGGCCATAGAAAAAAATGACCATCGTCATAGAAATTATTTAACAGTATTGTAGGCTACCGTACTTGATATCAACGTTGACGGGACGAGCATAGATATTGATCTGATACAACTCTTGTTAGAGCTGAAGAGCAGCTTATAGAGCCGAGTGCAGAGATCAAAGATCAAACTACAGTACCTCAAGATATCCGAGGGTGAAGTGTACGAGCTTCGTGTGGTTCTTTTCTGATTCCAAACTTTCTTTGATAAAGTAGTTCAAGTAAAGAGAAAAAGAATAGTAACAATTGTCACACCTGATATTCAATATTCACAGCACAAAGAATCGAGGAGCACGGGGGGATCCCGGGGATCCCCGGGATCCTCCCGTGATCCTCGTGCTACTGTACATACGCATACAGTAGCGGCCAAAAGTCAGCGGCACTTTTTTTGAATTGCCATAACTTTTGACTCAGATGAGCAATAGGGCTCATGTTTTGGTAGGTTACAAGGGAACTCGCTCAACTTAATGTGGCCATATGACATGGGAATAATTTACCTGAATCAGTTTTCGATGCTGATTACGAATCCGTTATGAAACGTTGCCCAATCGACCTGAGATTCGAGAAAATCGATCTTGAAATTCGACTTTTTGATTCGAAATTTCACAACTTACCTACAATACCCACTAAATTACAGCACGTGTAACGACTCCCGATGGGAGTGTTGTTTGACTTATGGTATACAACGGAGGACAACTACCCTTGCCCTTATTTGGTACAATGGTAGTGTGTAATACAAAGGATTTATATTTATATCTTTATTTATAATACAAATGATTGGGGATCGTACTGGTTGGTGTGGGGTTTAACCACTTGGATTGAGGTGTGGGGTTTAACCACTGATATTGGGGTGTGGGGTTTAACCACTTGAGGGATTGACTATGAGATTGACGACTCTCTGGATCGGACCGATAAGGTGAAGTGGTTGATGATGGAATGGTCTTATATACCAGTGAAATGATCATATGAATGATCAGTAATTGATTTATATCAATTTGAATATTATTGTTGCAAAGTGAACTAATTATGAATGAAGGTAGCGACAAGTCGCTACACTCCGGGCGTAGCAAGAGGAATTGGGGACTTAGGGAATTACTGTAGATGTAGATGTAGATGACGTATCTTCTTATAACGAGGAGATTGGCATCGGATGGATTGCTGGCATCTGAATTCGGCTGAAATATGAATAAGAATAAATAGAGAGGTAGAGGGAATAGGAGTAGAATTGATGTACAAGTAATCAGGTACAATAGCATGAGATATGGGAGTCTTGTCATTGGGGGGAGATTGATATTTGATGGATTTTTCACATTTGTAATTGGTTGGAATATGAACAGGAAGAATTGATCATAATCTGGATGATCTATATTGATTGAGTAAGTGGGATGTAGATAATTACTTGTTTGATTGATTAATTTGAAGGAAGGATGACTTCCTCCCGCCTCAACGACAACAGAGACGGGTAGGGTATGTTGAGATGATAGTGATATGTGTGAATGCGAGATTTCATTGAGAATCATATTAGAATGACAGAGATGATTATGAGTTTCTAGTGCTCGCAATCGAGATAGAGTATGATCTCTGAATTCACGAGGGTACGTAGCTTGATCTTCTTTGATAGTGACTGATTTATAGATATCACTCTGATCTTCTCTTATCACACCTGCCTTAGCAATGGTATGATTTGATTGAGTTTCTGATAGATCAATGACTGGATTGATAATATGAGATGGATCAATGTGAGAGATGTATTCTTGTTCAGTATTCTGAATGGTGTTCATGATAGGATTCTCTATGATTGTCTCTTCTTGTTCAAGAGATTGATTCTGTGTCAGGAAATCAACATTGTCAACTGAATTGAGTGCAATGTGATGTTCTATCTGTTCATGGGATGAGAGATGATCATCAGGTGTTGGATTATTTGTTATTGTAAGACAATTGATAGTCTGATCACTGTTGTTGATCGATATAGATGAACCACATATGATATTTCCTAGGTCAGATGATTGACGTTGGAGTCCATTTGGGAGAATATCCTGTGGTTTATCATTCATAGGATGAGGATGATTTGAGTTGTAATTGACGGACGGAATATTTGAATTTGTCTCGTCTTCATTAGTAGTATTGGATAGATTGTTTAATGATTGAAATTGATCATTGTCCTCCAATGATTGAATATCAAATGAAGGAAGTGGAGGGAGCGAAGGTTGACATTTGTCATTACGATCAATGTGTCTTTGTGGGGTACTGAATAGTTTATTAAGCACTACTGAATCTTCACCCAATTTGACTGCATCTTTTAATTCATGGATTAACCATTTGACATGAGTGTTCACCTCCTCTTTCCATATTGAATGCGAGAAATTTGAGACTTCCATTGAAGATTTGTTAGAATTGGAAGTTGATTGAGATGTTATTGAATTGAACTCATCGAGAAGTTGATTGAGTTTTGAGATTGTTTGATGAGCTTCACTACGAAGAGGTCTGAGTTCCTCATAAGTGTCAACTCCAATCAGTAGAAATTCTAAAAGAGGATAAGTTTGATTGATATCATTAATTGAATTTATGATGCTATCTATTGATGGATGGTCTATATTATCTCGCCTTCGTGGAGGTCGAGTTGGACTAGCATTTGACTGTGAAATTTGAGTAGAACTTGTGTGATTAACAGTCATGGCGAGATTGAGGTAATTGATTTATTGTAGGGTTTGAATGAATTTGAATGCAATTTGGAAATGGAATATAATAATTGACTTGAATGTGCTTGATATTGATTGATGTATTTGAATGAATGAATATGGATTGAATGCTTGCTGCCACGCGGGACTTGTATGATTTGACCGTGCACCATGTAACGACTCCCGACGGGAGTGTTGTTTGACTTATGGTATACAACGGAGGACAACTACCCTTGCCCTTATTTGGTACAATGGTAGTGTGTAATACAAAGGATTTATATTTATATCTTTATTTATAATACAAATGATTGGGGATCGTACTGGTTGGTGTGGGGTTTAACCACTTGGATTGAGGTGTGGGGTTTAACCACTGATATTGGGGTGTGGGGTTTAACCACTTGAGGGATTGACTATGAGATTGACGACTCTCTGGATCGGACCGATAAGGTGAAGTGGTTGATGATGGAATGGTCTTATATACCAGTGAAATGATCATATGAATGATCAGTAATTGATTTATATCAATTTGAATATTATTGTTGCAAAGTGAACTAATTATGAATGAAGGTAGCGACAAGTCGCTACAGCACGAGGTGTTTGGATTATTGATGGATGAGTTTATGAACGATTTGGGATGGTTTATATGTGAAGTCTCACGAATTTCCGAATAAACTAGCGAATTTGAATATCGATTTTCTCGAATCTCAGCTCGATTGGGCAACGTTTGAAAACGGATTCGTAATCAGCATCGAAAACTGATTCAGGTAAATTATTCCCATGTCATATGGCCACATTAAGTTGGGATAGTTCCCTTGTTAGTATGGGCCATGTGGGCATCATATCCTAGCCCCGATGTTATAACTACTCGTCGAATTATTTCGTTGTGATGATGCAACCAATTAGTACTTACTCAGCAAGTTCTATTTCCTCAGCTGGATTTTTCTGAGGCTTGTTGTTAACAGTGTATGATCAACATTTAATGAGGAGTTAAATCCGCTATGCAAGCCATTCGAGCTAATTCATTCCTGTGAGAAAATCGAAATTTCCGACACCACTGAAATTGAGCAAAAAGGTCATAACTCTGTATTCAGTGAAGTTGCAGGCTCCAGACTTGGCAGAGATAATACTCCATGAGTGATATAAAACGTGGCGGAGTATGAGCCCGATACGTTGAATTTTGAGAAATTTCGAAAAATTATTTTTCTCATTTTTCGAGGTACAAGAAGTACCTGCTCTGGTTAATTTTTATTGTGTTTAACAGCCAGATGTCTTCTATATATAGTAGACGACAGTTTACTATTGTTTCATGAAATATCGAGTTCTTCGACAGAAGATATAATTGGTGAAAGGAAATAGTTTTTTTTTCAGACCATCTAAAATTAAAATGATTTATTTCTGGGACTAAAAGAGGATCGATAGCCATTCTATTATAGGGATCATCTTTCCTCTTCATGATAATTGTTGTGGTAATTTCTGAGCCTAATCGGACAAATTCTAAGAATATCGAAAATATCGTGAAAAAAATTCTAACTGTTTTCTACCTCCTTTCCCCAATTATATCTTCTCTCGAAGAAGGCAAGAAGTCTATATTTCTTGAAACAATGGTAAACTGTCGTCTACTATATATCGAAGGCATCTGGCTGTTAAAAAGAATACAAGATAACCTGAGCAGGTACTTCCTCGAAAAATGAGAAAATTTTTTTCGAAATTTCTCAAAGTTCAACGGATCGGGATCATACTCGGCCACGTTTTGTATCACTCATGGACTATTATAGCTGCCAAGTCTGGAGCCTGCAACTTCACTGAATACAGAGTTATGACATGCTCTATATCAGGGGTGTCGTAAATTTCGATTTTCTCATAGGAATGAATTAGCTCGAATGGCTTGCATAGCGGATTCAACTCCTCAGTAAATGTTGCTCATACACTGTTAACAACAAGCCTCGGAAAAATCCGGCTGAGGAAATAGTCTCTGCTGAGTAAGTACTAATTGGTTGCATCATCACTACGAAATAATTCGACGAGTAATTATAACAACGAGACTAGGATATGATGCCCACATGGCCATACTAACCTACCAAAACATGAGCCCTATTGCTCATCTGAGTCAAAAGTTATGGCAATTCAAAAAAAGTGCCGCTGACTTTTGGCCGCTACTGTACATTAGTTACTCCTTCAACCTTAAGTCCTCGCTTGTGAGCTTTGATTTCCTCCTTCAGCAAATTAAAGCTCACAAGCAGTTTACATGCCTTATCCGAGTCTTCTGAGAAAAATTGATAATTAATAATGCATAAAATAATATCGTGTTTTTACAGTTATTAAAGCTAAAAGTATGTACAACACTGTTACTTTATTCTATAAAATGATAAGGCACGTCTGTCTGTTTGTTTGTTTGTGTGTCCGTCACACTTTTCAACTTTTCCTTATAAAACACTTTAAAATCGCCCAATCGGCTCAAATCTTTTTGCATATCCATAAACTCCAATAGTTAAACAAAACTATGCAAAAATAATTTTGAAAAATCCGTTTTTATATAATGAATACATGCGAATCCGCGGATATTCTCTCAATCCTCAGCCATAAACAGCCAGACCTCCCGTTCTCACGGTTACAGCCATGGTGTACACGGTTATCCGAATTAGGCAACCATAAGACATACCGTGATCGCCAATACTTGTTCAACCTCCAACACTCGGAAGGCCTCTTCCAGCAAACCGAAGTTCACGAACAGTTTACAGGCGGTATCCGAGTCTTCTGAGCAAAATTGATAATTAATAATCCATAAAATAATATCGTGCTTTTACAGTTGCATGTACTCCAACACTATTTATTTGTTCTAATATTTTTGGGATATACAGAAAACAAAAAAAGGAAAACGATCAATTCACTTACTTGTGAAATGGTGCAGTAACGTTGCTACAGCACGGAAGTCTTTTCGACTCGTCTCATTACCACTTTTGAGTAGTTCACATCGTCTCTGATTATTTGTTCAAATTATGCGCTACCAATATTTCCAACCAACCTCGGCAAATACTTTCACATATCCTTCAAGGTTCATGTTTTCTAGTATACTTCTCCGAACAATATTTGATAGTTTAGAAAAACATCTATTTAAAGATGGAGGCCCTCGAATGTCTATGCAAATACACTGAGCCAAAAGTTGCTTAGCAATGTCTCAGCTAACTACATTACTTAGATGAAGTTCAGCTAGAAATGCCCCTTCAGCTTAAATAAACGATGAAGCAAAAAAGCATGAGGATTGCTAAGTTGTACTTCAGCTAATTTGGGTAAACGTTTACTAACGAGCGCGCGCTCGCCTCCTGGAATAGGCTTCGAGTTATACAAGACGCAGTAGCATGGCTAGGTGGCGCAGTGGTAAGCGTCCTCCACTGTTAAGCGGAAGGTAGGTGGTTCGGCTCCCCGTTCTTCCCTGATCTTTTGCCTGTTTGGATCTTAAATGATAGTTAGCCGAATTACGTTTTCATTTAAGCTGAATGCTCAACTAGAATATAAGAAACCGAGATAGCTTACATTCTAGCTGAACTCTACTTGAGTGTATCGAGGTAGCAAACGCTATGCTTGTATTTAAGTAACTTTTGGCTCAGTGTACGTAACATCATTTATGCAAGAGATTAGTGATATGTAAGAAATTAGTGTGGCCAGGCATCTATCCCTTGGTGTAGTGGTAAATGCGCTGCCTAGTTAGCGTAACGTCGCGGGTTCGAAACCTTCTTATTTTCAAAATTTCGCGCCTTTGCCTGTACCTCAAGCATGATTCGTTCATGATTCTAGAATCAATAAGCTGAATTAGCATAAAATAATCTATGAACGGTATGCAGAATCACTTTGGCTATATTTCTGTCTTCACAGTTTGTTCACGAAAATATTCGCCGGACTCCACCTTTAATATTCTGAGAATAGGACCACTGAAAGATAAAAAAATAAATAGTTTAGTAAATCGCCTAAATCAAGAAAAATCACTTTCTTTGATTGCAATCTTTATTTAATTAAAAACACTGACCTTTGTTCAGTGGAGCCACCTTTCATTATCCTCTCATGACCGACAACAAAAATCCGATAAAAATCAAGAGCCTTTTCGAATGTAAAATCATTGTCGAAGAGTTCCAGAAGCTACATTAAAATAATAAAATTTTTTATAGTATTTTCATTCTTTGTGTTTGTTTCCGTAGTGAGCGGTTCGTCTCTCGTCCGTCTCTTCTTCTCTCACCGAACCAAGATCAACAGCGTAAAATTATCCCCTCCTAGAAAACTATAGGAAAGTCAGAAGTGGAATGCCTTCCATCAAGCAATTACTGATGAAGTATTGAGAGGGGTTATTTTTATCAATTCATCTGGATTATTTTCATGATTTACTATTCGAAAAGGATCAAGGGTAGCGACTTTGATACTGAAGAATGCCTGCAATAGTTCTTCAGAAGAAGATGAACGAAGAATTAAAACAGAAGTCTCTTGTGACCTCACCATGTACAAAATAATTAGTCGTTTAATGACAACCGCTGATTAAAGTAATTGTGGTGTCTTATCTTGAACTGTATTTCATGATATAATGAAATGATATTAAAAAATATAACCTCAATCTCATCCTCTATTGAAGATTGAAAACTCGATAAATTTACTCCCTTGACGTATCTCTCAATGCACCTTCCCAAATATTGGCTGCTGATACAACGCATTCGGTTTCGACTGAAAAAAATGATTTCGCTTTATTAATTAATCATTTAATCTAAAACATCAATGAACTTCTCTTAGATTTCCTCCGGGATTTTTTGCTCGCGTGGTACACCGTTGAGAGGCCAAATCTCGCGTGGTACACCGCGAGGAGCACCACGGTGTGTGCGAGGAGCATCACGGTGTGGAAGAGACGGTGTGTCTCGCGGGGTTGACATAAAATCTCGCGGGGCAAACCGTCCCTTCCACCCCACGGAGCACACCGTCTTCCCACCCCGCGGGGCACACCGTCGAGAGCTGCAGCACGCGGGGTACTCCCTCTAAAAGTTCTACCCCGCGGTGTACCTCGCGGGATACACGACGGGATTGAACGGTGTGCCCCGCGAGTAAAAAATACAGGAGTTGGGAAGTCAAGTAATCTAGCAGTTGAGTAGTCTAGAAATAAATGGTAGTCCATGCTGAAAGTTTGTCCATGAATTTGATTTGAATCGCTTATACCAAGCCACCAAATCAATGTCCAAACCGTCAGCATCGAAATATATATTGGTAATCCCAAAACAACGGAGATATTATGAAGACAGGTTGATAAAAATGTTATTAATGCTACAGTGCACCTCTATTAATTTCACTGACCCTGCGCATAGGTTGCTAAAATCAGTTAAATTTCTTATTTAAGAGACCGGTTCGGTAAGACTCGAGCATGGTCCGGACATTCGCCAAGACTTTCGATCTGGCCCTCAATACTTTCATCATAGACACATACCGGGGCGGACCAATCAAAGTTATAGTGAAAATGCCCTAAGGCTCAAACCCGGCTCACATATGTCACATAAAGTAAAAAAATTGAAAAATTCCTAACTTTTCAATCGTGATAGCTAGGACTTCTATTTCTGTTTATTGGTAAATAACATGTCATGCACCCTTATAAACACAGCTGAGCAGTAATATCAGATCGTTCTGAATAAGTTTTTTCGTGTCTGATTTTCAGATTTTTCTCCTTCTATCCTCGTTGACGCCCTAGGGCAAGTAACGACATAGTGCATATTGTAGCCCTGACGATTGTGTACATGGTGGTCACATTCCCTTGGCCAGCCAACATTTCGCAGGCATCGAGAATTGCAACCAAATGTGAGAAATCTGAAAATTGCAAAAATCGAAAATTAAATTTCTTGCAATTCGCAGGAGTAAGAGTTAGTTTCATAATATAATTTTACTCTTAGTGATGCGCATACAAAGAAAAAAAATATACAAATAGACTCAGGCTACATTTAAAAAAAAATTTAAAAAATATTATTTTATTTATATTTTTTCAACCCCACATTGAGTCAACCGTCAAGGCAAGTTGATTCATAGGGCGGATGATAGCTGATGCATGTACGTTAGCGAAAACAACTGCCACGTGAAGAATCGTCGTTTCGCAGATCTCGAAATTTTTTTTTTAATTTTCAAACTTAAATATTTATATGTTTCTTTCATATAAATCGGTTGGAAGGTGGAGTAAGGCAACCAAAGTTGTACCTTTGTTATCAGTAGGAGTGTACGCTATTACTCTACCGTAATCGCCAGGAATCGCGAACTGATTTTTTTTAGTCGACCCATCATTCTCAACCATGAACCCCATGGTTGAGAATCATGGGTCGACTGAAAAAAAATCAGTTCGCGATTCTTGACGGTTACGGTAGTGCAGTATAGTACACTCCTACTGATAACAATGGTACAGCTTTGGCTGCCGTACCCCACCTTCCAACCGATTTATATGAAAGAAACATGTAAATATTCAAGTTTGATAATGAAAAAAATAAATTCGAGATCTGCGAAACGACGATTCTCCACGTTGCAGTCGTTTCTGCAAAGTTACATGCAACAGCCACCATCCGCCCAATGAATCAACTTGCCTTGACGGTCGACTCATGTGGGGGTAGAAAAAAATAAAAATAAAATAATTTTTTTTAAATGTAGTCTGAGTCTACTTGTATATTTTTTCTGTGTACGCGCATCACTACGAGTAAAATGACATTATGAAGCTAACTCTTACTCCTGCGAATTGTGAGAAATTTAATTTTCGATTTTTGCAATTTTCAGATTTCTCACATTTGGTTGCAATTCTCGATGCCTGCGAAATGTTGGCTGGCCAAGGGAATGTGACCACCATGTACACAATCGTCAGGGCTACAATATGCACTATGTCGTTACTTGCCCTAGTGCGTCAACGAGGGTAGAAGGAAAAAAATCTGAAAATCAGACACGAAAAAACATGTTCAGAACAATATGATATTACTGCTGAGCTATGTTTATAAGGGTGCATGACATGTTATTTACCAATAAAAAGAATTAAAAGTCCTAGCTATCGCGATTGAAAAGTTATGAATTTTTCAATTTTTTACTTTATGTGACATATGTGAGCCGGGTTTGAGCCTTAGGGCATTTTCACTATAGCTTTCATTGGGCCGCCCCCGGTATGTGTCTATGATGAAAGTAGTAAGGGCCAGATCGAAAGTCTTGGCGAATGTCCGGCATTCGGTCAAAATGCTCGAGTCTTACCGAGCCGGTCTCTTAAGATATCCGCGTTATAGTAATAATAATTGTAAAGTACTTTTCATTATGTTAAATTTAATAATACCTCGTTTTGTCAATAATAATATGAATACTACTATAATATTAATAATAATAGTAATTTACCTGAGTAAAGTCTTCCATAAAATAGTTGCCCACATTTGCACGTGTTTGTCATTTGCGTTTCTCAAATTCGCATATTCGAAGATTCTGGCGCATCTATTTAATTCCTCCACAGAAAAATTGACTTCACGTAGCTGAAAATATAAAATGCGATTTATAGAACCTTGTATGAATATTATATATATATTAGCCAATTTTTGAGAGATTACATCGCGAAATATCCGAATGAAGAGATTTTATATGAGGCCGTTTGTGTAAGAGTCGGACAAATCTGGGGGAGGGTTGGCACAGGCCAAAAAATTTAATACCCTCAAAACTTGTGTATAGGGGTTATCGACCTCGCTGATGAAGATGTGCATAGTCATTTTGGCTCCAGTGGTCCCGCAAGATTACGGTAGCATCACGTTTTCAAGCCGTTCTCGATCCGTGGTTGAGCTAGAGGTATGAAAATTGGGCTCCTGGGACAGAATTCGAAGGCGATGATGGCTGTCTACTTCATTTGTTTTGAAAATGTTCCAAAAAGTCGATTATTGGAAATTTTGATTGAGACGTTTGCGAGCCTAGCGAGTATGACAGTTCGAACCGGCGTGGCGAGAGGATTCCAACGATATATTTTGAGCCCTTATCTCCGTCGAGAAAGCTTTCATTGGCTCGATATAGTGATCTGCGTCAGCATCAGGAGTTGTTTACGTCTCAATGCCGCGCGCTCCCTCTTCACTCTCTCATTTCCTCACGCTCTCTCGCCTCTCCCGAGAGTGCGAGATAGCGTGCGGAATTGAGAGACGCCTCTTGCAAGGCGCACATCATTATATCGAGCCAATGAAAGCTTTCTCGACGGAGATAAGGGATCAAAATACATCGTTGGAATCCTCTCGTCACGCCGGTTCGAACGGTCATACTCGCTAGGCTCGCAACCGTCTCAATCAAAATTTCCAATAATCCACCTTTTGGAAAATTTTCAAAACAAATAAAGTAGACAGCAATCATCGCCATCGAATTCTGTCCCAGGAGCCGCATTTTCATACCTCTAGCTCTACCATGGACCGCGAACGGATTGAAAACGTGATTATACCGTAATCACGCCCAGGCGTTGCGGGACCACTAGAGCCAAAATGACTATGCACATCTTTATCAGCGAGGTCGATAACCCCTGTACACAAGTTTTGAGGGTATTAAAATTTTTGGCCTGTGCCAACCCTTGTTCGACTTTTACGTAAACGTCCTCATATATATCTTTTTTTTCATTTTGTAACATTATTTATTGTAGAGCGTACATTCCCCACGATCTGTGTCAACAAATCTTCTCGTCACATCATTTAACAAGCATACAATAATATAATAATATTTATGCGTTCACAAGGAAACACGGTACAGTAAAGAACAAATAAAATGTGTGAATGAATAAGAGGAACAGATTATTGGTGAACAAAAGAACTGTCGGAATAGAATTATTATGGGAAATAGGAAGATCACATCAATCAATTTTCATACGGAGAGTAAGTTCGCACACAAACAACACAAAAGGCCATTCATCCATTTCATTCATTTTTTTTCACATTTAAGAAGAACACAAAAGAACTCTGATGTTCATGGTATGCCAGCCACTACAATCAATCAATCAATTTATCAAGTCAGGCAATATATGATCAGATGAGGATGGGTCTATATTCATCATAGGTTGCATTCCACCAGTGTCTTCCAATAGCTCGAGTCAGATCGTCTCTCCAGCGTACGCGAGGTTTTCCACAAGGGCGGTTCCTGTTGTACGGCGTCCACACCGTAGTAGCACGACTCCACTGTTCCAACTTCATATTCCGGATCTTGAGGGCCCATTTAGCTTTTCGTTTTAAGCTTTCCTGTATCCAATCTTGTAGCTTGGTGGTCTCCCTTACACGTTCATTTCTCCAGCGATCTCGCAACGTGACTCCTATCATCTTCCGCTCCATCTTCCTCTGGGTGGCACTCAATCTCTCCTTATCACTCGATCGCAACGCCCACACCTCACATCCGTAAAGTACGGTGGAAGTGATGCAACTCTCAAATAACCTTCTCTTTCTTTTCATCGGTAGAAAACGTGACGAAAGCAGATGTTATAACTTGGTCCATGCGTACCATCCAAGCTTGATCCGATGCCAGCCACTACGTAAGACTATTATGAAGTATAAAATGTTACCTGCAGGTGCGTCCAAAAATATTGGAACATCATATTAGGCTTTCCAAATTTGTATTTGTTCTGATACAAGATTGAAACATCCCGACGGGTTCGTGTCACTGACAACTTTCACACCTGCTCTCATATTAAACACATCTTCCGAATTATAAGCCGCACCTATAAAACACAGCGGAACTTCTTCGGTTTCTGGCCACCCCCCCACTCCATTTCGATCTTTTAGATCGAATGGAGCGGTCGTCCTCACTAGGAGGACGATGTCCACGGGGGCGAAATGCTCCCCGAGCTCTCCTCAAAATGGGAGAGCTCTGGACTGAAACGGAGAGAAGGAATCGAATGCTTTTATAGGGGAATGGGGTCGATATGAAAATGAAATTGAATTAGGATGAGATAGTATGGGAAAAGAGGAGACAAAACTCAAAAAAAGGAAAGAAACCGAAGAAGTGCCAACACAGCAATATATGCGAAAAATTTTAGTTTAAAAAATATGTAGCCTATATAGTGAAAATGCATGTTCTCGTATCTGGTGTAGTTATTTCATTAGCAAATAAGGAAAATTAGCCTTTTTTTTCTCATTCGGAGGTATGAAAAGCACAGCGTTTCGAGAGCGGAATCTAGCGAGGCGACCAGTGAAAAAGAGAGACAAGGCGCGCGAGAGAGAGTGCAGACAGTTTGACACACACGCGACGCATGCAAGGGCGCGGAGGACGGAGACTCCGCCGCGCTCAAACGATGCGCAATATTGGATAATTGCCAAAAATTCTGAGTCCGCTCTCCCCACAGGGCTGAAACGCTGTGAAAGGTCAATAAAGCACCCGTTTTGAGATTAATAAAGCAGCTATGTTGAAAATCTTATACTTGTTAGGAGTGTCATCGGCCCTTATTACACAAAAAATCTGAAATTTCCTGTTTGTGCCTTTTCCCCAGTGTGCCCCGCGAGCAAAAAATACCGGAGCGAGTCTTAGGGAACATGCCTCTTAATTTATTTAATTAACATACGTACATCGAAATGCATTACAGTACTATACACCACTTGCAGTAAACTTACACTTAACTAGATGCAAACTATCAAGTCAAAATTAAGTAGGAATGATAAGTAAACTACTAGTTTTGAAATACCAGAGGAGCGTGAAATTAACGAAATACAGTATATTTCTTTAAATTTAATTGAACTAACCAAGTAGGGATATCATTCGAAGGTTTTTGAACACTCGAGCGACTTTCAAAATATCACAATGAAGTGTGCACTCCGATAGATCGATGAATTCGAGTTGAGGCCAGAATGGTTCATCCGATTCGATTTGGCGCAGATGAGATACGAATATCATGCCCATTGTGACATTTCTGAAAGTATGAGAATCAGTGACTTGTAAAGTATTCCGCGACCCAATCATCAAATTTAGAACAGGATATGAATATGGTAAAAATAACTATTATTCCATTGTAGAGAATAGATTCCCTGGGGAATTCGCGCATTCCCTTGGAAAAATTAGGATTTCACCATAGATCACGTGTTCAAAAAGTATAACCGAAGTTTCCCATTTACTAAAGCAGCGCAAGTTGAATATGATGTCAAAACAGTTCATTCTGGATCATAGCGATCAATGCACATAGGCAGTAATAATGAATATTCTCACCCTAATCGAATAGATTCGCGGCTCTGTCTCCCACTCAATCTCAGTTTGGTGAGTGACTTGAAAGTCTTCATGGTTTGATAGATTAGAGAAGTGGTTAATCTACTTAATGACAACATCTCCAGATTGGGTAAACACTTCAGTGGTGATATATCGGAAACATTCTTGCAACCAGAAATATCCAAGTGTCGTAGACCGGGAACGTTCTGAAATATTTATAGAAATTATACCTTATTTTAGGCCGTTCTGTTTTCCAACAATGAAAATACTACGTTTAGGATCGAAAAAAAAGGTAGATTTCAACACTTTAAAGGCTGGAACTATTTCTTTCATGGAAAATTATTTTATCGTCATTTATGAAGTACGCTACTGAAATAAATATCGTATGATTTTTTAGCACGGTAAACCGAAAATTAACGAAAATGCTCCGAAAATTCAAGGTAGCGAGTCCATATTTCAAATCACTACTTATCATCAATAAAAACGTCTGCAAAAACTATTTGCGATCTATAAACGTTGATATTAAACAAAAAAACGATTAAAGAAGGGGACCCACGAGATTTGGACTACACTATTGACAAGAAGAACATGGGGCATAGGAAGTGGCATTATGTTCTCTATTGGATATGAGCGAACGGGTGCATAGGGCGTGTAGCTCAGTGGTTAGCGCTAGTAACCGCGCTACGTGGGTTCGATTCTCGTTTGCAATTTTCTTTATATGCATCCTTCAAATTCAAAAACTCGCGCCTTTCCCTGGGGGGATCAATGAACTTTATGCCCGGATTACGACATTCCTGTGCACTTAAAATTTTAGATAAAATGGGTTTTTGTATACAGGGAGATGTGTTCTACAGTTCTGCCTGGCCAGTTTAGTCACGAAAAAACTCGTGGGTAACTCGTGCCGTGGCTCGTCCTTAACTCGTGAACTCCAAAACTCGTGGTTCACGAATTATCGGGTATTTTCCAACTTCGAACACTACTACATACATATATTAGCTATAAATTTGCTTAAATTAAGAAAAAAAATTTGTTTTTTTGCTCCACCTTTTCATCAACTCTTTGGTGCAGTGTTAAGAGTTCGGAATCACGTGGAAAAAAATTCGATTTAAAATGAGATTTCAAAATAAATTAACCTGCGCGATATAAGACAGAACATCGTTGTCCACTACGGGTGAATCCATTAGAGTTAGTGAATCCAAATTTAAGCAATTCTCAAGCTGAAAAAACAGACAAATCTCAGTGAGATTACTTAATTCAATCTTCCAAGCAGAAAATAATGTAATAAGTGAAAGTGCAACCTTCATATAAAGTCCATTTTCCCGCATGATACCTTTAAGTTGCAGATTTGTGAGAGTCGTTTGCAGTGACTCTGACTCGTTGATAATATCGATAAAATTTGTTTTTATATGTTTTATACCTCCAAATAAGATCTTTAGATTAGTTATTTGTTAACATTAATACCAACCGTTTAATTCAAAAGACAGGCATAGTTTCTCCAGTGGATGAAGTAAAAAATCAGCGAACTCTTTACAATTGAAATCCGATAATCGAATGTATGCCTGAAAGTGGAAAAATCATCATTCGAACTGAGGTGATTTTGCGGGCTTGGACACTTACCCGGAACGTTTCATCACGTAATACTCTCTCGTTAGATTAGAATCTCATCGTTTTTGTCATTGAAAACTTGGCAAAATTCCAAAATTACTGTATGGTACACCATGATATCCTCTCACCGTTAGCACTTTCTCACATTTACGTATTCTCTTTTTTCGCTGTCCAAAAACAGCCCTCGAAACCGAGAGAGAATAATCGGGGGAAAACGAGAAAAAGAGAATTAAAGAGATCAAACTGTAGTCCCAGCAATGAGAAACGCAAGTGATATAAAAGCGACAACGTATGTAGCCCCAACACGGAATTATTTCGTAGAAAAAAGTAATAATCGCACGGGCGTCAGTCCAGGAATATTCATATAGTAGTGAATAGTGAATGTAACATGCATCGAGTTTTTCCAATTTTCGGGGGGGGGGGGGAATAAGAGAAAGGAAGCGAAATATGGTTACCTCTGTAATGTAAAATCGTCGACAGTCGAGCTGTTCCAAGGTGCTACATTTGACTGTCCCTTGTACGTCCATGTGCTTGATAATTGCATTCTATACGTTAGATGGCAATCTTGTATTGAATGGAGGGCATTGTTGATTATGAAGAAGATGGGCAAGACGAGAGGTGGTAATATTGAATAGGCTTATGCGAGTCGCCTCCCAAAAGATATCATCCATCTGCAAGCTTATTTGTTTTTCTCGCAAAACGCGGTTTGATATATGAAAATATATTTTTCATATAAAAAATACATAATGGTCAGAGGAGATACAGTATTTCTTAGTGAATCATAGGGGAAGATGGAATATTTGGGATTTATTGGAGTGGAATAAATTATTAAATTGATGAATGCGGATTGAACAATGTAATAAAACGCAATAGTATACAGCTAGCTCTAGGCACAAACTATGAAAAAAGGCACACGGCAATTTTTCCGCACGTCCCTACACAAATGCCATGTCCACAAACTAAAATAAAGCCTGCTGGAATATGAAAACACCCAATCTATCCTGAAATGAACCCGTCTTCATACATCATCATTCATGTCTACTGATTACTTTCAGATATTTATGGCTACGACCCTGAAGATTTGAAGATTTTGGACATTTTCGGATTTGGATCAACACTTGGAGGAGAGAAAGTAGTTCAAGTGAGTTTTCATGCATGTTACAAATATATTATATTAAAATCGTATTTCATATCTAATAAAATATTAAATCCACTGGTCCCCTAGCTCCATCCCCACTGGAAAATCTACTGGGGGACCTGTGGGAAATAAAAACCAGAGTAGGTCTGCTCTCTCTCTAAGTCACACATAGGGGACCAGTGGATTTAATATTTTATTAGATATGAAATACGATTTTAATATAATATATTTGTAACATGCATGAAAACTCACTTGAACTACTTTCTCTCCTCCAAGTGTTGATCCAAATCCGAAAATGTCCAAAATCTTCAAATCTTCAGGGTCGTAGCCATAAATATCTGAAAGTAATCAGTAGACATGAATGATGATGTATGAAGACGGGTTCATTTCAGGATAGATTGGGTGTTTTCATATTCCAGCAGGCTTTATTTTAGTTTGTGGACATGGCATTTGTGTAGGGACGTGCGGAAAAATTGCCGTGTGCCTTTTTTCATAGTTTGTGCCTAGAGCTAGCTGTATACTATTGCGTTTTATTACATTGTTCAATCCGCATTCATCAATTTAATAATTTATTCCACTCCAATAAATCCCA
Organism: Parapristionchus giblindavisi; assembly: GCA_943737045.1. Taxonomy (NCBI): domain Eukaryota; kingdom Metazoa; phylum Nematoda; class Chromadorea; order Rhabditida; family Diplogasteridae; genus Parapristionchus; species Parapristionchus giblindavisi. Next base: position 46,796 of record CALSFV010000271.1, on the reverse strand, counting down.
AATATTCCATCTTCCCCTATGATTCACTAAGAAATACTGTATCTCCTCTGACCATTATGTATTTTTTATATGAAAAATATATTTTCATATATCAAACCGCGTTTTGCGAGAAAAACAAATAAGCTTGCAGATGGATGATATCTTTTGGGAGGCGACTCGCATAAGCCTATTCAATATTACCACCTCTCGTCTTGCCCATCTTCTTCATAATCAACAATGCCCTCCATTCAATACAAGATTGCCATCTAACGTATAGAATGCAATTATCAAGCACATGGACGTACAAGGGACAGTCAAATGTAGCACCTTGGAACAGCTCGTCCGATAATCGAATGTATGCCTGAAAGTGGAAAAATCATCATTCGAACTGAGGTGATTTTGCGGGCTTGGACACTTACCCGGAACGTTTCATCACGTAATACTCTCTCGTTAGATTAGAATCTCATCGTTTTTGTCATTGAAAACTTGGCAAAATTCCAAAATTACTGTATGGTACACCATGATATCCTCTCACCGTTAGCACTTTCTCACATTTACGTATTCTCTTTTTTCGCTGTCCAAAAACAGCCCTCGAAACCGAGAGAGAATAATCGGGGGAAAACGAGAAAAAGAGAATTAAAGAGATCAAACTGTAGTCCCAGCAATGAGAAACGCAAGTGATATAAAAGCGACAACGTATGTAGCCCCAACACGGAATTATTTCGTAGAAAAAAGTAATAATCGCACGGGCGTCAGTCCAGGAATATTCATATAGTAGTGAATAGTGAATGTAACATGCATCGAGTTTTTCCAATTTTCGGGGGGGGGGGGGGAATAAGAGAAAGGAAGCGAAATATGGTTACCTCTGTAATGTAAAATCGTCGACAGTCGAGCTGTTCCAAGGTGCTACATTTGACTGTCCCTTGTACGTCCATGTGCTTGATAATTGCATTCTATACGTTAGATGGCAATCTTGTATTGAATGGAGGGCATTGTTGATTATGAAGAAGATGGGCAAGACGAGAGGTGGTAATATTGAATAGGCTTATGCGAGTCGCCTCCCAAAAGATATCATCCATCTGCAAGCTTATTTGTTTTTCTCGCAAAACGCGGTTTGATATATGAAAATATATTTTTCATATAAAAAATACATAATGGTCAGAGGAGATACAGTATTTCTTAGTGAATCATAGGGGAAGATGGAATATTTGGGATTTATTGGAGTGGAATAAATTATTAAATTGATGAATGCGGATTGAACAATGTAATAAAACGCAATAGTATACAGCTAGCTCTAGGCACAAACTATGAAAAAAGGCACACGGCAATTTTTCCGCACGTCCCTACACAAATGCCATGTCCACAAACTAAAATAAAGCCTGCTGGAATATGAAAACACCCAATCTATCCTGAAATGAACCCGTCTTCATACATCATCATTCATGTCTACTGATTACTTTCAGATATTTATGGCTACGACCCTGAAGATTTGAAGATTTTGGACATTTTCGGATTTGGATCAACACTTGGAGGAGAGAAAGTAGTTCAAGTGAGTTTTCATGCATGTTACAAATATATTATATTAAAATCGTATTTCATATCTAATAAAATATTAAATCCACTGGTCCCCTAGCTCCATCCCCACTGGAAAATCTACTGGGGGACCTGTGGGAAATAAAAACCAGAGTAGGTCTGCTCTCTCTCTAAGTCACACATAGGGGACCAGTGGATTTAATATTTTATTAGATATGAAATACGATTTTAATATAATATATTTGTAACATGCATGAAAACTCACTTGAACTACTTTCTCTCCTCCAAGTGTTGATCCAAATCCGAAAATGTCCAAAATCTTCAAATCTTCAGGGTCGTAGCCATAAATATCTGAAAGTAATCAGTAGACATGAATGATGATGTATGAAGACGGGTTCATTTCAGGATAGATTGGGTGTTTTCATATTCCAGCAGGCTTTATTTTAGTTTGTGGACATGGCATTTGTGTAGGGACGTGCGGAAAAATTGCCGTGTGCCTTTTTTCATAGTTTGTGCCTAGAGCTAGCTGTATACTATTGCGTTTTATTACATTGTTCAATCCGCATTCATCAATTTAATAATTTATTCCACTCCAATAAATCCCAAATATTCCATCTTCCCCTATGATTCACTAAGAAATACTGTATCTCCTCTGACCATTATGTATTTTTTATATGAAAAATATATTTTCATATATCAAACCGCGTTTTGCGAGAAAAACAAATAAGCTTGCAGATGGATGATATCTTTTGGGAGGCGACTCGCATAAGCCTATTCAATATTACCACCTCTCGTCTTGCCCATCTTCTTCATAATCAACAATGCCCTCCATTCAATACAAGATTGCCATCTAACGTATAGAATGCAATTATCAAGCACATGGACGTACAAGGGACAGTCAAATGTAGCACCTTGGAACAGCTCGACTGTCGACGATTTTACATTACAGAGGTAACCATATTTCGCTTCCTTTCTCTTATTCCCCCCCCCCCCCCCCCCCGAAAATTGGAAAAACTCGATGCATGTTACATTCACTATTCACTACTATATGAATATTCCTGGACTGACGCCCGTGCGATTATTACTTTTTTCTACGAAATAATTCCATGTTGGGGCTACATACGTTGTCGCTTTTATATCACTTGCGTTTCTCATTGCTGGGACTACAGTTTGATCTCTTTAATTCTCTTTTTCTCGTTTTCCCCCGATTATTCTCTCTCGGTTTCGAGGGCTGTTTTTGGACAGCGAAAAAAGAGAATACGTAAATGTGAGAAAGTGCTAACGGTGAGAGGATATCATGGTGTACCATACAGTAATTTTGGAATTTTGCCAAGTTTTCAATGACAAAAACGATGAGATTCTAATCTAACGAGAGAGTATTACGTGATGAAACGTTCCGGGTAAGTGTCCAAGCCCGCAAAATCACCTCAGTTCGAATGATGATTTTTCCACTTTCAGGCATACATTCGATTATCGGATTTCAATTGTAAAGAGTTCGCTGATTTTTTACTTCATCCACTGGAGAAACTATGCCTGTCTTTTGAATTAAACGGTTGGTATTAATGTTAACAAATAACTAATCTAAAGATCTTATTTGGAGGTATAAAACATATAAAAACAAATTTTATCGATATTATCAACGAGTCAGAGTCACTGCAAACGACTCTCACAAATCTGCAACTTAAAGGTATCATGCGGGAAAATGGACTTTATATGAAGGTTGCACTTTCACTTATTACATTATTTTCTGCTTGGAAGATTGAATTAAGTAATCTCACTGAGATTTGTCTGTTTTTTCAGCTTGAGAATTGCTTAAATTTGGATTCACTAACTCTAATGGATTCACCCGTAGTGGACAACGATGTTCTGTCTTATATCGCGCAGGTTAATTTATTTTGAAATCTCATTTTAAATCGAATTTTTTTCCACGTGATTCCGAACTCTTAACACTGCACCAAAGAGTTGATGAAAAGGTGGAGCAAAAAAACAAATTTTTTTTCTTAATTTAAGCAAATTTATAGCTAATATATGTATGTAGTAGTGTTCGAAGTTGGAAAATACCCGATAATTCGTGAACCACGAGTTTTGGAGTTCACGAGTTAAGGACGAGCCACGGCACGAGTTACCCACGAGTTTTTTCGTGACTAAACTGGCCAGGCAGAACTGTAGAACACATCTCCCTGTATACAAAAACCCATTTTATCTAAAATTTTAAGTGCACAGGAATGTCGTAATCCGGGCATAAAGTTCATTGATCCCCCCAGGGAAAGGCGCGAGTTTTTGAATTTGAAGGATGCATATAAAGAAAATTGCAAACGAGAATCGAACCCACGTAGCGCGGTTACTAGCGCTAACCACTGAGCTACACGCCCTATGCACCCGTTCGCTCATATCCAATAGAGAACATAATGCCACTTCCTATGCCCCATGTTCTTCTTGTCAATAGTGTAGTCCAAATCTCGTGGGTCCCCTTCTTTAATCGTTTTTTTTGTTTAATATCAACGTTTATAGATCGCAAATAGTTTTTGCAGACGTTTTTATTGATGATAAGTAGTGATTTGAAATATGGACTCGCTACCTTGAATTTTCGGAGCATTTTCGTTAATTTTCGGTTTACCGTGCTAAAAAATCATACGATATTTATTTCAGTAGCGTACTTCATACGTCAGTGCTATCGTCAAGGTTATTATTATTGTTGTTATATTATTATTACGTTCACACTGATTCAAAAGATTTTGTTAAAAAGTTGGGTCGGTTTTTTTGTTTCCGGATATTAATCAGTGTTACTTTGATGTTTTGCAATCATTAATCTTTGATCTTCGAACTTTAATCTCTTCATTTAGTCAGCTACTCTCCTCATCTGTCCTTCCTCCGCCCACTCGATCTACTTCACGACGGAGATGGTGTTAGTCTATTGATTTATTGATTTGATGGAAGATAGCAATATTGATTGATTGATTGAGAATATGGATACTGTGTTCTTTATATTTTCTAGCAAATAATAATATATTGTACTTGGTTATATTGATCTTTAGAAAACTCATTGAAAATATGTGATAAGGCACATACATTTTCGATGCACTCGCCCTTTTTTCATAGTGGCTCGATTTGGAAAGTTCGTTGTTTCGCTTCTAAATCGCAATTTTTACCTTCGTTTCATATCAATCGGCCTGATTGTAGTCTGATCAATCAATCAAAACATTATTACTGCTGTTAGTCGTATCCCACACGGTTTTGGTCAATTAGTTATCGATTGATAGTATAACATCAATCGATAATGTAGTAATTGGTCAAGAGTGAGAGGAGTTTCTCTAGAAATGGGTCTATTCGAAGGATTTAGTATTATTTTAATTTCGTTTTTTTAGATTGATCTTTGATCTTTGAAAAATACGTATTATATAAGTTGTTCACTGAATTAGTGGCATTACAGTACCTTCCCGATGCGATCCACGTGCGAATTGAACCGAGGACCGAAGTCGAGACGGGAGCTGTAGGAGGTGAGTGTCATCTTTGATCTTTGCTCTTTTCGTAGATTGTAGTCTGATCAATCAATCAAAACATTATAACTGTTAGTACTTGGTTCATATCCCATCCGGTTTTGGTCAATTAGTTATCGATTGATAGTGTAACATCAATCGATAATGTAGTAATTGGTCAAGAGCGAGAGGAGTTTCTCTAGAAATGGGTCTATTCGAATGATTTAGTATTATTTTAATTTCGTTTTTTTTAGATTGATCTTTGATCTTTGAAAAATACGTATTATATAAGTTGTTCACTGAATTAGTGGCATTACAGTACCTTCCCGATGCGATCCACGCGCGAATCAAACCGAGGACCGAAGTCGAGACGGGAGCTGTAGGAGGTGAGTGTCATCTTTGATCTTTGCTCTTTTCGTAGATTGTAGTCTGATCAATCAATCAAAACATTATAACTGTTAGTACTTGGTTCATATCCCATCCGGTTTTGGTCAATTAGTTATCGATTGATAGTGTAACATCAATCGATAATGTAGTAATTGGTCAAGAGTGAGAGGAGTTTCTCTAGAAATGGGTCTATTCGAAGGATTTAGTGTTATTTTAATTTCGTTTTTAGTTTGATCTTTGAACAATACGTATTATATAAGTTGTTCACTGAATTAGTGGCATTACAGTACCTTCCCGATGCGATCCACGTGCGAATTGAACCGAGGACCGAAGTCGAGACGGGAGCTGTAGGAGGTGAGTGTCATCTTTGATCTTTGCTCTTTTCGTAGATTGTAGTCTGATCAATCAATCAAAACATTATAACTGTTAGTACTTGGTTCATATCCCATCCGGTTTTGGTCAATTAGTTATCGATTGATAGTGTAACATCAATCGATAATGTAGTAATTGGTCAAGAGCGAGAGGAGTTTCTCTAGAAATGGGTCTATTCGAATGATTTAGTATTATTTTAATTTCGTTTTTTTTAGATTGATCTTTGATCTTTGAAAAATACGTATTATATAAGTTGTTCACTGAATTAGTGGCATTACAGTACCTTCCCGATGCGATCCACGCGCGAATCAAACCGAGGACCGAAGTCGAGACGGGAGCTGTAGGAGGTGAGTGTCATCTTTGATCTTTGCTCTTTTCGTAGATTGTAGTCTGATCAATCAATCAAAACATTATAACTGTTAGTACTTGGTTCATATCCCATCCGGTTTTGGTCAATTAGTTATCGATTGATAGTGTAACATCAATCGATAATGTAGTAATTGGTCAAGAGTGAGAGGAGTTTCTCTAGAAATGGGTCTATTCGAAGGATTTAGTGTTATTTTAATTTCGTTTTTAGTTTGATCTTTGAACAATACGTATTATATAAGTTGTTCACTGAATTAGTGGCATTACAGTACCTTCCCGATGCGATCCACGTGCGAATTGAACCGAGGACCGAAGTCGAGACGGGAGCTGTAGGAGGTGAGTGTCATCTTTGATCTTTGCTCTTTTCGTAGATTGTAGTCTGATCAATCAATCAAAACATTATAACTTTTAGTACTTGGTTCATATCCCATCCGGTTTTGGTCAATTAGTTATCGATTGATAGTGTAACATCAATCGATAATGTAGTAATTGGTCAAGAGCGAGAGGAGTTTCTCTAGAAATGGGTCTATTCGAATGATTTAGTATTATTTTAATTTCGTTTTTTTTAGATTGATCTTTGATCTTTGAAAAATACGTATTATATAAGTTGTTCACTGAATTAGTGGCATTACAGTACCTTCCCGATGCGATCCACGCGCGAATCAAACCGAGGACCGAAGTCGAGACGGGAGCTGTAGGAGGTGAGTGTCATCTTTGATCTTTGCTCTTTTCGTAGATTGTAGTCTGATCAATCAATCAAAACATTATAACTGTTAGTACTTGGTTCATATCCCATCCGGTTTTGGTCAATTAGTTATCGATTGATAGTGTAACATCAATCGATAATGTAGTAATTGGTCAAGAGTGAGAGGAGTTTCTCTAGAAATGGGTCTATTCGAAGGATTTAGTGTTATTTTAATTTCGTTTTTAGTTTGATCTTTGAACAATACGATTTATATAAGTTGTTCACTGAATTAGTGGCATTACAGTACCTTCCCGATGCGATCCACGTGCGAATTGAACCGAGGACCGAAGTCGAGACGGGAGCTGTAGGAGGTGAGTGTCATCTTTGATCATTGCTCTTTTCGTAGATTGTAGTCTGATCAATCAATCAAAACATTATAACTGTTAGTACTTGGTTCATATCCCATCCGGTTTTGGTCAATTAGTTATCGATTGATAGTGTAACATCAATCGATAATGTAGTAATTGGTCAAGAGCGAGAGGAGTTTCTCTAGAAATGGGTCTATTCGAATGATTTAGTATTATTTTAATTTCGTTTTTTTTAGATTGATCTTTGATCTTTGAAAAATACGTATTATATAAGTTGTTCACTGAATTAGTGGCATTACAGTACCTTCCCGATGCGATCCACGCGCGAATCAAACCGAGGACCGAAGTCGAGACGGGAGCTGTAGGAGGTGAGTGTCATCTTTGATCTTTGCTCTTTTCGTAGATTGTAGTCTGATCAATCAATCAAAACATTATAACTGTTAGTACTTGGTTCATATCCCATCCGGTTTTGGTCAATTAGTTATCGATTGATAGTGTAACATCAATCGATAATGTAGTAATTGGTCAAGAGTGAGAGGAGTTTCTCTAGAAATGGGTCTATTCGAAGGATTTAGTGTTATTTTAATTTCGTTTTTAGTTTGATCTTTGAACAATACGTATTATATAAGTTGTTCACTGAATTAGTGGCATTACAGTACCTTCCCGATGCGATCCACGTGCGAATTGAACCGAGGACCGAAGTCGAGACGGGAGCTGTAGGAGGTGAGTGTCATCTTTGATCTTTGCTCTTTTCGTAGATTGTAGTCTGATCAATCAATCAAAACATTATAACTGTTAGTACTTGGTTCATATCCCATCCGGTTTTGGTCAATTAGTTATCGATTGATAGTGTAACATCAATCGATAATGTAGTAATTGGTCAAGAGCGAGAGGAGTTTCTCTAGAAATGGGTCTATTCGAATGATTTAGTATTATTTTAATTTCGTTTTTTTTAGATTGATCTTTGATCTTTGAAAAATACGTATTATATAAGTTGTTCACTGAATTAGTGGCATTACAGTACCTTCCCGATGCGATCCACGCGCGAATCAAACCGAGGACCGAAGTCGAGACGGGAGCTGTAGGAGGTGAGTGTCATCTTTGATCTTTGCTCTTTTCGTAGATTGTAGTCTGATCAATCAATCAAAACATTATAACTGTTAGTACTTGGTTCATATCCCATCCGGTTTTGGTCAATTAGTTATCGATTGATAGTGTAACATCAATCGATAATGTAGTAATTGGTCAAGAGTGAGAGGAGTTTCTCTAGAAATGGGTCTATTCGAAGGATTTAGTGTTATTTTAATTTCGTTTTTAGTTTGATCTTTGAACAATACGTATTATATAAGTTGTTCACTGAATTAGTGGCATTACAGTACCTTCCCGATGCGATCCACGTGCGAATTGAACCGAGGACCGAAGTCGAGACGGGAGCTGTAGGAGGTGAGTGTCATCTTTGATCTTTGCTCTTTTCGTAGATTGTAGTCTGATCAATCAATCAAAACATTATAACTTTTAGTACTTGGTTCATATCCCATCCGGTTTTGGTCAATTAGTTATCGATTGATAGTGTAACATCAATCGATAATGTAGTAATTGGTCAAGAGCGAGAGGAGTTTCTCTAGAAATGGGTCTATTCGAATGATTTAGTATTATTTTAATTTCGTTTTTTTTAGATTGATCTTTGATCTTTGAAAAATACGTATTATATAAGTTGTTCACTGAATTAGTGGCATTACAGTACCTTCCCGATGCGATCCACGCGCGAATCAAACCGAGGACCGAAGTCGAGACGGGAGCTGTAGGAGGTGAGTGTCATCTTTGATCTTTGCTCTTTTCGTAGATTGTAGTCTGATCAATCAATCAAAACATTATAACTGTTAGTACTTGGTTCATATCCCATCCGGTTTTGGTCAATTAGTTATCGATTGATAGTGTAACATCAATCGATAATGTAGTAATTGGTCAAGAGTGAGAGGAGTTTCTCTAGAAATGGGTCTATTCGAAGGATTTAGTGTTATTTTAATTTCGTTTTTAGTTTGATCTTTGAACAATACGATTTATATAAGTTGTTCACTGAATTAGTGGCATTACAGTACCTTCCCGATGCGATCCACGTGCGAATTGAACCGAGGACCGAAGTCGAGACGGGAGCTGTAGGAGGTGAGTGTCATCTTTGATCATTGCTCTTTTCGTAGATTGTAGTCTGATCAATCAATCAAAACATTATAACTGTTAGTACTTGGTTCATATCCCATCCGGTTTTGGTCAATTAGTTATCGATTGATAGTGTAACATCAATCGATAATGTAGTAATTGGTCAAGAGTGAGAGGAGTTTCTCTAGAAATGGGCCTATTCGAAGGATTTAGTATTATTTTAATTTCGTTTTTTAGTTTGATCTTTGATCTTGAACAATACGTATTATATAAGTTGTTCACTGAATTACTATAACAAGCCTACAACTTTTTATTTGCTCAATCGCTTCTAAATATCATAACACATCTTCAGTTTGAAAATCATAATTTTTTAAAAATATGAATAATGCGAACAAATCGTTTTTATAACAAAAATCGTAATTATGGTGTGCACCTACAGTAATCCCTAATCGCTCAATTTGGAAATTTGATAGTTTTAAACATATTTCACCGCTGTTCTTGACATGACTGAGGTATACGACTACTTCGGAGCGCACCTGCACTTTAAAGTGCTGGCCAATATTCTATGATATTTTGGTTTTTCAGCAATAACTTTCTTCGCAGTCAACCGTTTCTCTTTATTTTTTTAGTATGTTTGTATAGATGGTAAAATGGAATAATGATCCAATTTTTATCGATATTGGATCACAAACAACGAAATAGTGATCAATTTACGAAAAATGTCAATTTTCATCAACATCAGCACCTGGGCACGGTGCACTCCGAAGACGAGGAGTAGTCGTATACCTTAGTCACGTCAAGAACAGCGGTAAAATATGTTTAAAACTATCAAATTTCCAAATTGACCGATTAGGGATTACTGTAGGTGCACACCATAATTACGATTTTCGTTATAAAAACGATTTGTTCGCATTATTCATATTTTTAAAAAATTATGATTTTCAAACTGAAGATGTGTTATGATATTTAGAAGCGATTGAGCAAATAAAAAGTTGTAGGCTTGTTATAGTGAAATAGTGAAAATTAATTAAATGTGATTTTTTTTTCGAAAATTCCCGATTCCAGCCTTCGTTGTTTATAAGAAGTTTTTTGCGGAAATTGATAAATGGATAGTATCGATTAGATGTACTATTTTTGTAGTATAGTGTAGTTTTGTGAGTTGGATATCGTGCGTCAATAAATCAATAGATTCATTTAATCGTTAAGTACATCTATCCTATTATTCAATCAATCAATCAATATTTCCAGCTGCTGAGGTTCTCGAGCTCGCTGACAACGCCGCTCGTGACAACAAGAAGACCAGAATCAACCCTCGCCATCTCCAGCTTGCCGTCCCCAACGACGAGGAGCTGAACAAGCTCATGGCTGGAGTCACCATCGCTCAAGGAGGTGTTCTTCCCAACATCAACGCCGTTCTTCTCCCCAAGTAGACTGCCGGAGAAAAGGAATAAACGCCTCGCTTAGCAGTCACGGCTAAACCCAGAACCCAACGGCCCTCTTTAGAGCCACAATCCTATACCAAATCAAGTTTGATCTCAAATATGTCTATGAATAAAGCTCGTGCATTTCAATTATTGACTGTGTATCTAATCGATGATCGAAATTAGTTGTCAGCTGAGTTTAGCATTGTGGTTTTGAGATCACTCACACAGATATTACGGTAGAGTCGGGTCGACTACCGAAGTTTGGAAGTAAAACCTGTGCCTCTCCAATGCCCGTTTCTATTTTGTGAGAGATGAACGGATCTAAGTATGTATAGGGTTCTATGTGAGAGCATGAATTAGGATGTTACTGTAGTCAAGGTAGATTACAATAATCTAGATATACGTTTGTTATCCTCTCCAACAACCCGCCTCGCATTTTTGACGTAATATTTCAGTTCAAGTGAGAGGTAGGTGATAATTCATGTCGAACAACTATTTACATATGTATGGAATACCAATATATATCTAATAATATTAAAAATAGTCACGCATTAGCATATTCATTGAATAGAACATATAGATATATCACCCTCTCTCCTTTCACAGTCACCCTCTCTCCTTTCAAGGCGAGAGGTGACCTTTCCCTTCTCTCTCGTCTCAATCGATAATCCATTTGTAGTCTATTGACCAAACTACATTGTATGACCAAACTACATTGTATTATCGATCCATCCCAATCTATACCCATAATAAAAGCTAAACTTTTATCCTCCCCTCCCCAAGCCTTGTTTCTCAAACTAGGCCTCCCATCCTTCGACTTATAAGGATTCTCCTGTTTTAGTCCTTCGTGTTCATGTCAGTCTGTCTCTACTGACACAAAGCGGTCCTCTTCCCGCTTGGGCCTCATCCACCCTAATATAGATCTATCCCATAATGATCTTTGAACACAGAAGTGACTATACACAGTGAGCTCCTTCCCTCCCTCTCTTCGCCCCTCGATTCGATCCATTATAACTCACGCTATTTATTTATCACTTGCTGTCACATTTATTTAATGTAAGATAAATTAAATTAAATTAAATATATCGACGATCTATTCCATATATCAACAAAAGCTAATGATTTCATTAGAATGACTGAACAAATGTATCATGAATCTCTATCATTAGAAAGAACTAATACACAAGATAATAATTGTGCATTCCTTGATCTGAAAATAGAAATATTCAATGGAAATCATATTAAAACTTCTCTCTATAACAAAACAGACGACTATCAGTTCAACGTAATAAGATATCCACACTATCAACCAAACTCACCTATCACCATTGGATTAAATACTTTAAATGGAGAAACTATTAGGGCTTACAGAAATTGTTCGGAATATAAAGACTTCATAAATAGAATGCAAGCCTTGATTAAGTATTTTGTATCGATAGATTACCCTATTTATTCGGTAAACAAGAGATTATTCAAAACGCTAAATATTAATCCATCAATATCGATTAAATATGCAACTAGTAATGTTGATATTTGTAATATCCTCTCTTAACTACACCACTTCCCCGCCAATCAATACTGACACTGCGAGTCCCAGTGATCCACCCAAACAATGGCACTCTCGCGTGTCTATACTCTAATCAGACATCGACTCCTTCTCGCCACTAGTCTTCTTTCACGATCAACTCCACAATATTCTACTACGAATGGAACGATTAACAACACAATATTTCACTATGGATGGAATGGACGAATCAATCGATATGATACGTGGGTTATCTTATACCTATTAGAATGACCAACCTTTTGATATGCATGAATATTAAAAACATTTACTAACACACGAGTAGTACTTTATTTATCATGTTATTGTATTAAAGTTGTATTATTATTGCCATTTTAATGTAATTTATATTTCGTTATTTCGTTTATTTGTATTTATTACTAACCATAGAAATGAGATGTTGCATGCTTTCGAACTATCACTAAAAACTTTTTTATATCCAACTCAATGGGGGTTCTACTGAAGATGGCCAACCCCATTGAGTAGAGGTTCACTGCCTAGAACCTATGGCCGAAACAGTGTTCCTCAAATTAGTATTGAGTACATTTGCATGACTTATAAATTCATTATTTGCTCTTTCAATTTGCTTGTGCCTCCTTTTGTTCTGTGTGTACGTGAGAGCCTAGCTCCACTCCGCAGACGATGGGGATTCTATCAGTATGTATTTATCTCTTCATATCATACTTTTATTGCTCTATATCTCCTGTCTTTATATATCAACTGTATCATGTACTCGGTAATTCACTTTTCCATACTTTATTTTGACTGACTTAGCACTCTCAAGTGCAACCCCGGGCTGGCATAACTTGCCAGCGACCACCATGAAACTTGTTTCAAGGTGGATTAAACTAAGGTCTTCTGTCCTGCACAACTTGCGCTAGCGACGTGGGACAGATAGACTTCTCATTTATTATCACAATTCGTATAATAAACAATATTTTAATTCAATTTACAACAAATTGAACGACATATCACACCACACATTTCGATTCCATACTTTCACTTAAAACATAACTGCTCACATTTATATGTACTTCATAATTCTCCTTCACATTTTGCTAAACATCATTCCCAGATCATATTAATTGTCTAGAATTTTAAAATAATACTTCTTCCCAAACTAAATACTCTGACAATAAAGTAGTCAAACCCTCTAGACAATAGTCTTTACTAAAACCTGGCATCGCTATTTAGTTTAACCGCATTTTGCCTCTTACTTTTATTATATACTTTTTTATAAATAACTTAGCTCATTATACTTGAGTTAACTATAAAACTAGCTAATATATATAATAACAAACTTTTCTTAGATTAAATATTATTGATAAGGACGGCAGTGACCACCCTACCACACCGACGAAAGGTCGTGCGGAGTGTGGGGGTGTAAAGCGGTCCGGCTAGTAGAGGTTCCCTATTTAGGGTGTCGCACCTCGGTGGCAGCCCCACCAAATTGTCCGTTCGACCGGCCCACAAAGCCTCGGGATGAGCATCCCTTAACCAGCTCGCAAAGCCTAAAACCGAAAACTCGCCTTCATCTTTAACTACTTTTAAATCAATTAAGCGGGAAGAAGGCATTTTCACAATGGGAAAGCATTCTGATAATTGGATCATCATGTAATAAAGCAAGATGTGTTATTTGCCCAAAAATGAAATGGAAAACTGCAGTTCTTAGCAATATAACTAATGACGTGTTCCTTACTAATAAACCAGATAATCTATCATGTAAATCTAGAAATGTTATATACTTAATCAGTTGCGATATTTGCGGTATTCAATACGTTGGCGAAACTACTCAAACTTTTAAAGCAAGAATGAGTCAACATAGTTACTCGTTCTCTAATAATAAATTGAATACTTTTTTGAGTAAGCATTTTAAAGAAGTAAGTCATGATAGAGAATCTTTCTCAATTGATATATTAGACTATGGAAAAGGCAAGAGTGAACTCCGAGAAAAAGAATTATTATGGATTAAAGCTTTGAATAGTGCATATACACTTGGACTGAATAACTCAATTTAAAACTTTGGATACATTTCAGAAGGTATAATCCATTGGAAAAGAGATCTCATCCATATTATGCACTATTCATTAAAGATACATTTAAAAATCGTGGTAATAGACACAATAGGAAACGAAGAAAGTCTAAATATCAATGTACCAAATCTATTGATGAAATCCTAAATGAAATTGAGATTATTGAAACACGAGAACTATTTATATACAGTAGGAAACTACCGCATCATACTATTTCTCTTATAGAGACCTATACAGGAACTAACGAGTTCAGCCAGTTATCACATGATATGAAGTACAAAATATACAGTATAGTTTGTCCTCACTACTGGAGAAATTTAAAAGAAAGACAATGTGATACCGGTAACATGGTCATTGTAAAACTGCCATTTTTTGGAAAATTCATGGAGAAAATTGGATTGAGCAAGATTGTGAACTCAGCAATTGTCAAAGAATCATTCAAAACACTTACAGAATACGACAAAATGAGAATTCAACTTTATATTCTTTAGATAATCCAATATCATCAATATTTTGCAATTACGGTCAATTTCTCAAAACCATAACTAGACATGGTATAGATAGGATATTGTCCTCTTCTTGTTCTTGTTCCCAATATCCCCGATTTATTGATAAACATTATGGACATGTACGTACTGGTAACGTTGGTATCGTACAAAATAAGGAACTAGCAAATATATTCATGAAAGGTACTAAATATCGAATACAAAGACCAACTACTGCTAATAAAGTTATTGACGATATCACTACTTCTATAGAGAATACTATATCAACTATAGGAAAGAAACACAGAAAATCATCGTCTTTAATCAATGACACTGCCAATAAAGTCATTGAAGAAATTATTCCTAAAATAAGAGTAAAGCTTAATAAAATGAATATTAATACAGAAGCAAAAGAGTTAACAAAATACACTAATCAGTTGAAACATCTGAAAAATGACTTCTTAATTACTATGGTAGACAAAGCATCTGGAAATTATGCATTCACCTGTAAAAAGTTATACCTAATCATGATGGAACAAGAAATGAATACATGTAACGGTAACGATAGAACGTATTTACAGGTTGGAGACCTTGATTGCGAATCAAAGATCAAAGATCACTTACAGTTCACACTGAGCATGTCACTGACTAGAAATATGGAATGTGCTCTACCTCGTATCTATGGAATACCAAAGATGCACAAAACACCAATTAAATTCAGGTTTATAACTGGTGCACACAATAGCAGTCTTAAACCAGTATCAATTCAACTTCAAACAATTTTGAAATTCTTACAAAATCACTTTAGATCATACTGTAACGTTACATCTAGACACAGTGGAATTAACATGTATTTCTCCGTTCAAAATACTTTTAAAGTTCTAAATGGGCTAAAGAGTATTAATAATGGAAATAACAAAATATTTTGTGCTGACTTTGCATCACTATTTACTAATCTACCACATAATGTTGTGAAAGAGAAAATATATTGATTTGATTTGATTTAAACACGTTTTATCAAGAGGTCAATGGGGAATCTCCCCCGAAGGGGTTCGGGGTTGTGGAGAATAATTGAGAGCTCTGACGTGAATGGCATCCCGGCTGGTGGTCCGTGCGTTGCATTGAAGTATGATTGTTTTGCGGGATGGGCGACTCTTGATGTTCCTGTGACCCGATTAAACCACAAATCAGCTTACTTTTACTGCTAGAGGCAGTGGACGGTATCCAGTAGAGAGGTAGCCATCTTCTTGGTCTACACTGCCACGGTGACCACTCCGGCTTGGCAGGGAAACTTACCGAGGAAGAGAAGTGAGGGAGGAAAGAATAGACGACCACTCACTAACTTCAAAACCGACAAGAATCTCATTGATAAAATGTTTAAAAATGGTAACTCAGAATTGATTAATGTGCAAGGTTCATATGTTCGTTATGATAAAACTAATAGTATAACTAAAGGAATTCATTAATGTGCAAGGTTCATATGTTCGTTATGATAAAACTAATAGTATAACTAAAGGAATTCATTAATGTGCAAGGTTCATATGTTCGTTATGATAAAACTAATAGTATAACTAAAGGAATTCATTAATGTGCAAGGTTCATATGTTCGTTATGATAAAACTAATAGTATAACTAAAGGAATTCATTAATGTGCAAGGTTCATATGTTCGTTATGATAAAACTAATAGTATAACTAAAGGAATTCATTAATGTGCAAGGTTCATATGTTCGTTATGATAAAACTAATAGTATAACTAAAGGAATTCATTAATGTGCAAGGTTCATATGTTCGTTATGATAAAACTAATAGTATAACTAAAGGAATTCATTAATGTGCAAGGTTCATATGTTCGTTATGATAAAACTAATAGTATAACTAAAGGAATTCATTAATGTGCAAGGTTCATATGTTCGTTATGATAAAACTAATAGTATAACTAAAGGAATTCATTAATGTGCAAGGTTCATATGTTCGTTATGATAAAACTAATAGTATAACTAAAGGAATTCATTAATGTGCAAGGTTCATATGTTCGTTATGATAAAACTAATAGTATAACTAAAGGAATTCATTAATGTGCAAGGTTCATATGTTCGTTATGATAAAACTAATAGTATAACTAAAGGAATTCATTAATGTGCAAGGTTCATATGTTCGTTATGATAAAACTAATAGTATAACTAAAGGAATTCATTAATGTGCAAGGTTCATATGTTCGTTATGATAAAACTAATAGTATAACTAAAGGAATTCATTAATGTGCAAGGTTCATATGTTCGTTATGATAAAACTAATAGTATAACTAAAGGAATTCATTAATGTGCAAGGTTCATATGTTCGTTATGATAAAACTAATAGTATAACTAAAGGAATTCATTAATGTGCAAGGTTCATATGTTCGTTATGATAAAACTAATAGTATAACTAAAGGAATTCATTAATGTGCAAGGTTCATATGTTCGTTATGATAAAACTAATAGTATAACTAAAGGAATTCATTAATGTGCAAGGTTCATATGTTCGTTATGATAAAACTAATAGTATAACTAAAGGAATTCATTAATGTGCAAGGTTCATATGTTCGTTATGATAAAACTAATAGTATAACTAAAGGAATTCATTAATGTGCAAGGTTCATATGTTCGTTATGATAAAACTAATAGTATAACTAAAGGAATTCATTAATGTGCAAGGTTCATATGTTCGTTATGATAAAACTAATAGTATAACTAAAGGAATTCATTAATGTGCAAGGTTCATATGTTCGTTATGATAAAACTAATAGTATAACTAAAGGAATTCATTAATGTGCAAGGTTCATATGTTCGTTATGATAAAACTAATAGTATAACTAAAGGAATTCATTAATGTGCAAGGTTCATATGTTCGTTATGATAAAACTAATAGTATAACTAAAGGAATTCATTAATGTGCAAGGTTCATATGTTCGTTATGATAAAACTAATAGTATAACTAAAGGAATTCATTAATGTGCAAGGTTCATATGTTCGTTATGATAAAACTAATAGTATAACTAAAGGAATTCATTAATGTGCAAGGTTCATATGTTCGTTATGATAAAACTAATAGTATAACTAAAGGAATTCATTAATGTGCAAGGTTCATATGTTCGTTATGATAAAACTAATAGTATAACTAAAGGAATTCATTAATGTGCAAGGTTCATATGTTCGTTATGATAAAACTAATAGTATAACTAAAGGAATTCATTAATGTGCAAGGTTCATATGTTCGTTATGATAAAACTAATAGTATAACTAAAGGAATTCATTAATGTGCAAGGTTCATATGTTCGTTATGATAAAACTAATAGTATAACTAAAGGAATTCATTAATGTGCAAGGTTCATATGTTCGTTATGATAAAACTAATAGTATAACTAAAGGAATTCATTAATGTGCAAGGTTCATATGTTCGTTATGATAAAACTAATAGTATAACTAAAGGAATTCATTAATGTGCAAGGTTCATATGTTCGTTATGATAAAACTAATAGTATAACTAAAGGAATTCATTAATGTGCAAGGTTCATATGTTCGTTATGATAAAACTAATAGTATAACTAAAGGAATTCATTAATGTGCAAGGTTCATATGTTCGTTATGATAAAACTAATAGTATAACTAAAGGAATTCATTAATGTGCAAGGTTCATATGTTCGTTATGATAAAACTAATAGTATAACTAAAGGAATTCATTAATGTGCAAGGTTCATATGTTCGTTATGATAAAACTAATAGTATAACTAAAGGAATTCATTAATGTGCAAGGTTCATATGTTCGTTATGATAAAACTAATAGTATAACTAAAGGAATTCATTAATGTGCAAGGTTCATATGTTCGTTATGATAAAACTAATAGTATAACTAAAGGAATTCATTAATGTGCAAGGTTCATATGTTCGTTATGATAAAACTAATAGTATAACTAAAGGAATTCATTAATGTGCAAGGTTCATATGTTCGTTATGATAAAACTAATAGTATAACTAAAGGAATTCATTAATGTGCAAGGTTCATATGTTCGTTATGATAAAACTAATAGTATAACTAAAGGAATTCATTAATGTGCAAGGTTCATATGTTCGTTATGATAAAACTAATAGTATAACTAAAGGAATTCATTAATGTGCAAGGTTCATATGTTCGTTATGATAAAACTAATAGTATAACTAAAGGAATTCATTAATGTGCAAGGTTCATATGTTCGTTATGATAAAACTAATAGTATAACTAAAGGAATTCATTAATGTGCAAGGTTCATATGTTCGTTATGATAAAACTAATAGTATAACTAAAGGAATTCATTAATGTGCAAGGTTCATATGTTCGTTATGATAAAACTAATAGTATAACTAAAGGAATTCATTAATGTGCAAGGTTCATATGTTCGTTATGATAAAACTAATAGTATAACTAAAGGAATTACATATCATAAAAACGACGTTAAACTGATGTTGGATTATATTTTGAAAAATAGCTTTGCTTTCTACGGTGGAACATATTACAAACAAGAAAGAGGTATACCACAAGGGAATAATGCTTCACCCCAGATAGCCGATCTCACCCTAGCAGTAATGGAATATCAATATATATATCCAAAAATATTAAAAATAGTCACGCATTAGCATATTCATTGAATAGAACATATAGATATATCGACGATCTATTCCATATATCAACGAAAGTTAATGACTTCATTAAAATGACGGAAAAAATGTATCATGAATCTCTATCACTAGAAAGAACTAATATACAAGATAATAATTGTGCATTCCTTGATCTGAAAATAGAAATATTCAATGGAAATCATATTACAACTTCTCTCTATAACAAAACAGACGACTATCAGTTCAACGTAATAAGATATCCACACTATCAATCAAACTCACCTATCACCATTGGATTAAATACTTTACATGAAGAAACTATTAGGGTTTATAGAAACTGTTCGGAATATAAAGACTTCATCAATAGAATGCAAGCCTTGATTAAGTATTTTGTATCGATAGATTACCCTATTTGTTCGCACGGCGGCTCAATGATAGTAACTAAGATGCTCTTGCCGGAGAAAAAAAGTATCGCAAACTGAGTGATGATAAGCAGTAAAACATCTAGGTTCTCCCAGCGCGAAAGTTGACTACGGTATATCTGGGCGCTTGCTTCTGACTAGACCTATCATCGTGTTTTACGATTCGCGAAGCATGCCGAGTTGGCTCAGTGGATAGAGCTTTTGTTTAGCGATCCGAACCTCGTAGGTTCGAATCCCGCCCAGTGCAAATCAACTTTGTTTTTTTCGTAATGCAAGAGGCTTCAAGCCAAAGTTAAATGTAGGGATTTCTCTTCATTGAACCGCCGTGGTTCGGTAAACAAGAGATTATTCAAAACGCTAAATATTAATCCATCAATATCAATTAAATATGCAACTAGTAATAGCGATATTTGTAATCGATGCCTCGCATAACTATGCCACTTCCCCGCCAATCAATACTGACACTGTGAGTCCAAGTGATCTACCCTATCAATAGCACTCTCACATGTCTGCGCTCTAATCAGACAGTCACTCCTTCTCGCTCCTAGTCTTCCAACTGGACAATATCCTACTTTGGACGGAGAGGACGCATCAATCGATAGGATACGTGGGTTAATTAATACCTATTAGAATAGCCAACCTTTTGATATGCATAAATATTGAAAACATTTACTAACATATAAGAGAATATTGCTTTCATATTATGCTATTGTACTATTAATGTTGTGTTATTTTTGCCATTTTAATGTTATTTATATTTCGTTATTTCGTTATTTCGTTATTTCGTTTATTTGTATTTATTACTAACCATAGAAATGAGATTTTGCATGCTTTCCAACTATCACTAAAAACTTTTTGATATCCAATTCAATGGGGGTTCTACTGAAGATGTCCAACCCCATTGACAAGGGAACCTTTCGGTCTCGTTTTCATCACATGAAATGGCAATAGCATGACTGAAATTAGTCTTCGATGCTGATTAGGAATCCGTTTTAAAACGTCGCCCAATCGGGCTGAGCTTCGAGAAAATCGATATTGAAATTTGGGGGGTCGATTTGAAAATTCGCGAGGTCTCCTACACAACAAATCCCGATGGGTTCGTTAACTCATCTATCAAACATCAAACCAACGGGCCGTGTAGTGTAGTGGATCAGGTGTCTGCATTCAGTTTTGCTTGTCAGGGGTTCGATCCCACCTTGCAGCAGTTTTCTTTTGCTTATTTTGTAGTTGACAAGATCAAACGTTCAAGCTTATTTGTTAGTGTAGATCACTCTCGATTGAGTTTCTCTTTGATGCTTGCTCGCGCTCTCTTCTATGCCGTTAAAAGGCCTTTGTGCTTCTTATTCAACATATAAAACGGGTCAAACTAATTTGTCCGAGACGCAGAGTGAGTTTGGCCAAACTCAAACGTGCCCAACCTCTATATACAGACTTTTCGATCTTTTCAAAAAGTAAGCAAATGTCCCTAATTTTATGTAACGGGAAAACACATTTTATCTCTTATTATTTCATTTTATTTTATTTGTATTTCTTTCGTAATTTGAAGCTGATTTAATTTTTTTCTTATTATAATTCACTTTCTTAATGTTTTTTCTTTTTCGTATTGTATCCCCATTTTATCCCCATTTTTTAAAAGTTTTTTTTCTGTCTGTTCTGTATGGTTGATCTTTTCAATGCTTCTTCGACTAATATTCATGAATAAAATTTTATCGTATATTATTATTCTTTCTCAGTTATTTTTCGCTTTCTTGAATTCTTCGATTGACTTAGAAGTCGTCCAGCGATGATTTGTCCCGTGATTTTAATTCCTTTGCTTCAACTTGTTTGCCAATTTTCTGCAAATGGAATTTTATTTATTTCAAAATTATGAAAACATACCACTCGCAGGTAGTTGTTTGATGTTTGATCCGAAAATCCTAGATTACGAGATTTCAGACTATAAAATCTCGTAATTTTGTTCATTCCTCTCTCTCTCTCAGATGGAGGGTGCGGTCGCTATTACGAGATTTCAGACTCTAAAATCTCGTAATTTTGTTCATTTCTATCTCTCAGATGGAGTGGTGCGGTCGCTATTACGAGATTTCAGACTCTAAAATCTCGTAATTTTGTTCATTTCTATCTCTCTCAGATGGAGCGGTGCGGTCGCTATTACGAGATTTTAGACTCTGAAATCTCGTAATTTTGTTCACACCTCTGTCTCAGGTGCGGTCGCTATTACGAAGTTCGAAGTTCGAATTGAAGTTCGGATTCAGGACGATTCACGACGGATCCGCTTGCTGCCCAGTACAATGCCTTGCGCATTTTAACAAGTTAGTTGTTCTTGTCGATTTCATCTGCAAATCGGTATTGTTTCATGTTGGAAATAATACAATTGTCTTGTGCTAGTAACTACGAAGAAAGAAATATTTCTTTAATGAGCATCATCAACTGCTGTGCTGAGAGGAAAGCAGGGCAATACGGTTTGTAATTTTCTGCTTTCTCCCTACTCATTTGCAGTTACAGAGCTTGACAATCGACAATCGACTAACTTGTTAAAATGCGCAAGGCACTGTACTGGGCAGCAAGCGGATCCGTCGTGAATCGTCCTGAATCCGAACATCAATTCGAACTTCGAAATTCGTAATAGCGACCACACCTGAGACAGAGGTGTGAACAAAATTACGAGATTTCAGAGTCTAAAATCTCGTAATAGCGACCGCACCCCTCCATCTGAGAGAGAGAGGAATGAACAACATTACGAGATTTTAGAGTCTGAAATCTCGTAATAGCGACCGCACCGCTCCATCTGAGAGATAGAAATGAACAAAATTACGAGATTTTAGAGTCTGAAATCTCGTAATAGCGACCGCACCCCTCCATCTGAGAGAGAGAGGAATGAACAACATTACGAGATTTTAGAGTCTGAAATCTCGTAATAGCGCCCTCACCAAAATTACGTTGAGTTTACATTCTAGGATGCTGACAAGGGAATGCCCTGAAGCCACACTCACCGATCAGGTCCAAATTATTACTGGAGGTACATCTCATATAGGGATGAGGTCCTGACTTTGTGATCATTAACGGAGATAAGGTAGCTTATACCGTAGTGAATGATGTTTTACAAAAACATATTTGCAGGATCTGAACAACGTCAGTCAGTCAGCCTCAGTGGGAGGTACTGGAACATATCTTGTGTTGTTGTACCATGTCAATGCGAATCCTGCCAATACTATCGTCGAATTGCAGAACGAGTGACCCACATAATTGAGTGAATTGTGCTAATAACTGCGATAAATTTGTGATGTAAAATATGTCGTTTGTACAATACAATACGAAAAAGAAATAACATTAAGAAAGTATATAGTAATAATAAAAAAAATGAAATTAGCTTCAAATTGCTTAAAATTCAAATTCTTCAAATTCAAATTTAAACAGCTTCAAATAGCGAAAGAAATACAATTATTAAAAGAAATCTATAATACGGAATATTTTGGACAGAATGTTGTTAGAATAGAGAGATTTTTCCAAAAATGTACTCAAGCTACCATTTCCTAACAATAATGCATGCCCTGCATGGTCTGTTTGGCCAAACTCGCTCTGCGTCTCGGACAAATTAGTTTGACCCGTTTTATATCATGACGATCACACATTCAATCATCGTTGCCCTTCTCGCAGAAGTCTAAACCCCATCGTTGGGTCGTTCTGACTTCACTCGAAAAGATAGGAAGCTCGCTCAAGCCATCATCTCCAAGCTTCGAACTAAAAATTCATAGAGATAGATAAACATAAGATAGACAAGATATAGAGCTCGAGATAAAGTGTGTTCTATTTTCTGATTTCTTAATCACAGTAAAACATTTTAATCTTTCGGCAAGAACAAAATCAGCAAAAGAAAACTGTTGCAAGGGGGGATCGAACCCCTGACAGCTAAAAGTGAAAACAGACACCTTATCCACTACACTACACGGCCCGTTGGTTTGATGTTTGAGAGATGAGTTGGCGAACCCATCGGGAATTGTTGTGTAGGAGACCTCGCGAATTTTCAAATCGACTCCCCAAATCTCAATATCGATTTTCTCGAAACTCAGCCCGATTGGGCGACGTTTTAAAACGGATTCCTAATCAGCATCGAAGACTTATTTCAGCCATGCTATTGCCATTTCATGTGATGAAAACGAGACCGAAAGGTTCCCTTGTGAGTAGAGGTTCACTGTCTAGAACCTATGGCCGAAACAGTGTTCTTCTAATTAGTGTTGAGTACATTTGCATGACTAGTATATTCATTATTTGCTCTTTCAATATAGTGATATATGGATATATATAGAGAGATAGGAGGAGGAGGAGGAGGAGGAGGAGAAGGTGAATCGCTCTTCACTCACTCCATATACAAAAGACACGCATGGCACATACACACCTCCCCTACCGCCGCGACGGCGACCAACGCCACCTAACCCCTCTAGCCTACGCCGAATACTGAATTTATACTTTAAAATTTCTCTGATCACATTTTAAATTGATTTTTGTTAGGCTAGCAAATAGAAAATCTCCAATTTCTCCATAGCACAGTACATAACTATTCTTTATTTGACTCCTCTCACTTATACTATATTGATTGTAATAGAATTAGTCATCGTTATACATCGCCTGTACATCGCTGATATTTCCTCCTCAATCACAAATCTTTCTGCCGTTTTCATTCAAGCATATGCTGACGATATTAAGCTCTATACCTCCTATGATTCTACTACCTATGTTAGCCATACAAATCAATTCCAAAGTGCCTTAGATGCCATTTTCTCATGGACTCAATCTAATCAACTGCAACTTTCAGCTCCTAAATGTACCCATCTTCACATTGGTAGTCATTCCCTCTCCCCTTCATACACAATCAATAATATAATTCTTACTCCTGTTAGCCATTCTAGAGATCTCGGAGTACAAGTTGATTCATCCCTCGGTAGATCTCTCTCTGTTGATGATCGTGTACATAAGGCCCAAATTGCTCTTCATATCCTTTTAAAGGCAGTCTCTGTTGATTGTCCAATTATTCTTCTTAAATGTTTTCGTACTTATGTCCTTCCCCATCTTGAATTCGCTTCCCCTTTCTGGAATCCATACCTCTCCAAAGACATTCGTAAATTAGAAAAAGTCCAAGAATTGTTCACTCGTATTCTATTTTATCGTTGTTTCCCTTCTTCCTCATATCCTCTCTCTCTACCTTCATATATCGATCGGTTGCGTGTTTTGAACTTGCGGCGTCTCTCTCTGAGCGTAGAACACTAAACGATCTTGTCCTGGCGAGACAGATCATGACAGGGGAAGTTAATATAGCCATGTCCTCTATGTATTCATTTAGACCGGTTAGATCTCGAGTCAATACTTTTGCCATTCATATAGAATTTACCCGTGTCTCTTGTCGTTATCATTCTTTCGCTTTAAGAACCAGTAGATTTTTCAAGAAGTTACCCCCTCACATTATTTCTAGTTCTTCCCATAGACAATTCAGATCTCTATTGTTACATTCGAATGTATTAAGTGATCTCATTTCTGTGTAAAGTTTTGTATATTTGCTCTTCCTTTAGCACCTATCCATTCCACCTTGTTGCTTATCTCCATTCTGATCTTTGGTCTTGGTCATCTCAACTATCTACAATAACCGAATCCTCACGGTTCCATGCAGCCTCATCCACTGTTCATTCCATGCAGCTTCGTCCACTGCTCCTTGCTCACGCTCCATGTGCAACCAAGATAATCTACGAGTGGGACCACTGATCAAGTATGGAGATCCTTTTCACCCCCCCCCCCCCATTCCCCAACCCCGCCCCGAGTCACCTTTCATTTATTTCTTTCTTCTAGATAGCGAAGTCAATATCATCACCTATTTATTTTTGTTCATATAATTTTCATGTGTCGTTGCATGCGTGTGCATGTAGATAAAATATATATATATATAGGATATCTCTACCTTTTTGTATTCCCAAATCTCTTTCTACTTGTGCCTCTAGATCTTTGTCCACGTGGAACTCCCTCACCCAAGAGCTTGTTTCTTCCCCTCCCCATATATTCCGTGCAGGGATACTAAATATGCCCCCTCACAATATTATAACTCAATCTCGTACTCGTCCTTAATATCATTATTAAGCTAAAGCTGCCACTCCCCAACCGAAATCGCTTAAGCGACGGAACTCCATCACTCCCTTATTGCTTCATTCATTCATTATTCTTGATTTTAACTGATGGATAAAGAAATTTTTAAAAAATAGGCCAAAATTGCCAGTGTGACTAGTTCAGCGTTGCGTGCGCTCTCTAAAACTGTGTTTACTGAATTCGTCATAAGAAATTACATATTTGTGGCTGAAAAAAGTTTGCAATTTGATCCAGGCTCAAGCAAGTTACGGTCTAGACTATCTAGGTATAGGGAGAGGGAGAGGGAAGGAGGAGCGAGAGGGACGCGTACTCTATCCATTGCGTCTCTGTACGACCAGAGCGAATTGGCGTATCTTCATTCGTACGTGTACAATTTAAATTTACACCTGGTAAATAGCTGAACTCATACAATCTCACAATCGCTCCTCTGAAACGCGAAATCGTCAGATTACGCGGCAATCGTTACAACTCGCACTTAAATCACCACAACTTGCTTCAAACTTATCCGTTCGAGCTGCGGAAGCTCGCATTCGACGCCTCGCAACGTCCGCTATGATGTATAGGTAAAAATGCGAATTTACAGGAGCTAATTCGAGCGGGAAATGGTCATGGCTGTGGCCGTTTCGCACTTGTTCGTGACTGTGGTTGCTGGTGAGACTGGACATTCTCTACTATTTGATATAGCTCAATATTTTCATAAATATTTTTATTGTAAATCCAAGATATAGTGATATATGGATATATATATAGAGAGAGAGAGAGAGAGAGAGAGATAGGAGGAGGAGGAGGAGGAGAAGGTGAATCGCTCTTCACTCACTCCATATACAAAAGACACGCATGGCACATTCACACCTCCCCTACCGCCGCGACGGCGACCAACGCCACCTAACCCCTCTAGCCAACGCCGAATACTGAATTTATACTTTAAAATTTCTCTGATCGCATTTTAAATTGATTTTTGTTTGGCTAGCAAACAGAAAAAATAGGCCAAAATTGCCAGTGTGACTAGTTCAGCGTTGCGTGCGCTCTCTAAAACTGTGTTTACTGAATTCGTCATAAGAAATTACATATTTGTGGCTGAAAAAAGTTTGCAATTTGATCCAGGCTCAAGCAAGTTACGGTCTAGACTATCTAGGTATAGGGAGAGGGAGAGGGAAGGAGGAGCGAGAGGGACGCGTACTCTATCCATTGCGTCTCTGTACGACCAGAGCGAATTGGTGTATCTTCATTCGTACATGTACAATTTAAATTTACACCTGGTAAATAGCTGAACTCATACAATCTCACAATCGCTCCTCTGAAACGCGAAATCGTCAGATTACGCGGCAATCGTTACAACTCGCACTTAAATCACCACAACTTGCTTCAAACTTATCCGTTCGAGCTGCGGAAGCTCGCATTCGACGCCTCGCAACGTCCGCCATGATGTATAGGTAAAAATGCGAATTTACAGGAGCTAATTCGAGCGGGAAATGGTCATGGCTGTGGCCGTTTCGCACTTGTTCGTGACTGTGGTTGCTGGTGAGACTGGAGATTCTCTACTATTTGATATAGCTCAATATTTTCATAAATATTTTTATTGTAAATCCAAGATATAGTGATATATGGATATATACAGAGAGATAGGAGGAGGAGGAAGAGGAGGAGAAGGTGAATCGCTCTTCACTCACTCCATATACAAAAGACACGCATGGCACATACACACCTCCCCTACCGCCGCGACGGCGACCAACGCCACCTAACCCCTCTAGCCTACGCCGAATACTGAATTTATACTTTAAAATTTCTCTGATCGCATTTTAAATTGATTTTTGTTTGGCTAGCAAATAGAAAAAATAGGCCAAAATTGCCAGTGTGACTAGTTCAGCGTTGCGTGCGCTCTCTAAAACTGTGTTTACTGAATTCGTCATAAGAAATTACATATTTGTGGCTGAAAAAAGTTTGCAATTTGATCCAGGCTCAAGCAAGTTACGGTCTAGACAGGTATAGGGAGAGGGAGAGGGAAGGAGGAGCGAGAGGGACGCGTACTCTATCCATTGCGTCTCTGTACGACCAGAGCGAATCGGTGTATCTTCATTCGTACGTGTACAATTTAAATTTACACCTGGTAAATAGCTGAACTCATACAATCTCACAACCGCTCCTCTGAAACGCGAAATCGTCAGATTACGCGGCAATCGTTACAACTCGCACTTAAATCACCTCAACTTGCTTCAAACTTATCCGTTCGAGCTGCGGAAGCTCGCATTCGACGCCTCGCAACGTCCGCTATGATGTATAGGTAAAAATGCGAATTTACAGGAGCTAATTCGAGCGGGAAATGGTCATGGCTGTGGCCGTTTCGCACTTGTTCGTGACTGTGGTTGCTGGTGAGACTGGAGATTCTCTACTATTTGATATAGCTCAATATTTTCATAAATATTTTTATTGTAAATCCAAGATATAGTGATATATGGATATATACAGAGAGATAGGAGGAGGAGGAAGAGGAGGAGAAGGTGAATCGCTCTTCACTCACTCCATATACAAAAGACACGCATGGCACATACACACCTCCCCTACCGCCGCGACGACGACCAACGCCACCTAACCCCTCTAGCCTACGCCGAATACTGAATTTATACTTTAAAATTTCTCTGATCGCATTTTAAATTGATTTTTGTTTGGCTAGCAAATAGAAAAAATAGGTCAAAATTGCCAGTGTGACTAGTTCAGCGTTGCGTGCGCTCTCTAAAACTGTGTTTACTGAATTCGTCATAAGAAATTACATATTTGTGGCTGAAAAAAGTTTGCAATTTGATCCAGGCTCAAGCAAGTTACGGTCTAGACTATCTAGGTATAGGGAGAGGGAGAGGGAAGGAGGAGCGAGAGGGACGCGTACTCTATCCATTGCGTCTCTGTACGACCAGAGCGAATCGGTGTATCTTCATTCGTACGTGTACAATTTAAATTTACACCTGGTAAATAGCTGAACTCATACAATCTCACAACCGCTCCTCTGAAACGCGAAATCGTCAGATTACGCGGCAATCGTTACAACTCGCACTTAAATCACCACAACTTGCTTCAAACTTATCCGTTCAAGCTGCGGAAGCTCGCATTCGACGCCTCGCAACGTCCACTATGATGTACAAGTAAAATTGCGAATTTACAGGAGCTAATTCGAGCGGGAAATGGTCATGGCTGTGGCCGTTTCGCACTTGTTCGTGACTGTGGTTGCTGGGGAGACTGGACATTCTCTACTATTTGATATGGCTCAATATTTTCATAAATATTTTTATTGTAAATCCAAGATATAGTGATATAAGGATATATATTTATATAGATAGAGAGGAGGAGGAGAAGGTGAATCGCTCTTCACTCACTCCATACACAAAGCCCCCCCCCCCCCCCCCCCCCCGAATTAGTTCTTTCTTCCCCTAAACCCTTCCGTGCAGGGTCACCCAATCTCTCTTCCAGCCTCATCATTAAAGATTCTCGAATTCGACCCTAACCCCCATCCTTTAAAAAATGCCACCGAGCCAAAACCGAAATCGTCTTATGCGACGGAAATCCATCTATCCCTCTTCTGTTTTATACATATTATTTATCATTATATTTGATGGAATAAATAAATAAATAATCAGTGCATTTTTAGTACTTAAACGTATATAGCGTGTAAAAATTTCAAGTAAGAGTAGCCTGTAGCATATCATTCGAAAGAGGAAAAAATTCTGAATCAACAAAACTTCTTCCTATGTCGGGCATTTGTCTTTTACAGTAGCCATAATTGGGGAAGTACAAAAGTAACTTTTACTCTGATAAGATCAATACGAATTATCACATGTGAAAATGTGAACAATGCATATTGTGTCGTATACCATTTGAAAGAGCAACAAATTCTGAACCAGAAAAACTACTTTCCAAGCTCAACATCGGAATCTCGGATTCAATTTTTCACAGAATACGAGATCATGCTTCATTAAAGTAAATTATATTTTAAGCAGTGGGAACGTGCTCAGCGTTCTTCAAGAGAACGAGTCTATATCAGAATTGTATTCGGATGTTGTCAATGCTATTTCGTTGTTTCTATACAGGAATGTGGAGTCGTAAACTAGCTTTTTATCCGGAATTAATAATTTGGAGCGAAACAAGAACATAATGCAATCATAAAAAAAAGATAAACGAAAGATCAAAGATCATTTTCCAAAGATGAGTTTGGCGGCGATAAAAGTGAGAAATATCACAACTGCCACAAGAAGAACATTCATCGTGTAATGAATTCCCTGCAAAAATATATATTTATTGTTAGTTTTTTTCGTATGTACTAAAGGAAGAAACCGCATACGATAATTTAAAATTTCCTCTCAGGCCGCAATCTTTCGTGGGTGGTTTGTCAAGAGTGGTAAAAAAGCAAAGGTAAAGGTTTAACCCGTTATTCAAGGCACACGAAGTCCTACCGGTGATCACTTCTAGACCAGTGATATTTCAAGGTATACATGTGCATGGTTAATTTTACAGGGAGCCTCCACTTTTTTTCAAACATTTCACCTAAACGTGATTTTTTTACAGAGGGATTTCCATAAATTTTCGAAAAGCCCTAATTATACAGGGGGGCACCCCCATGTGCATGTTTTAAGGCCAATTTAGTGGAGATAGTCAAAATCGCGCGTATATCGATAAAATAAATAAATGAATGACAGTCAAACCTGAGAGTGGATAGCATGCCATGCCGACTGGGGAGGATGAGGATAGTGAGTGAGGATTGCTTGATGGAGATTTTCAGCTGGAACTAATATTCTTATTTATTTATTTATTTATTTATTTATTCTTAATGAATAGTTTCACTTTTCTCATAGAATTAACTGACAGGGGAACTTAAGCTCTCCCTTTCGAACCGTTCACATGCTATTCCATAATTTCAAGTGAGTCTTTTAAAAGAGTAATAATAGGTGCCCCTTTTACCTCATTCTTTATATTGGCATGGATTTCTTACCCCTGTGCAAAAAAATTATGCATTTTCGTTAATCTAACCGTCTCAGTTAGGCCGATAGTAAGATATATTAGTAACTCCATTACGCTCTCATGTATCGTCTCTCTACTACTGCTCGAAAAAAAGTCTAGTTTGAACACAGCCATCGTTATCAATTTTTGCAAAGTTGTTTTTGGCAATGTCCGCCGATGAAATTATGCGTCGAAGAGGGCGGGGTATTTTCGACCCATCATTTCATAATGATTTGTCCCACTGCAGCGCAAATTCGTAATTAACCGCGTTATAAGAAATCTTTTTTTTATAATAAAGGTAAAAGGTAAAGGTACAACCCGTTATTCAAGGCCCACGAAGTCTTGCGGGTGATCACTGCTACGCCAATGATCTCTTATCATATATCTATTATATACTTCACTTTAGTAACTATTGATATTCTATCCTCGCTTTGTTCGCTTTGTCAATTCATGTTCTATAACGCTTCTCATTCATCAAATAAACATAAATTAATATTAGGTAGGAAAAAGTTGCAAAAATTCCAATTGTGAAATTTTTTCGGGTCCTAGGAGAACCTTTGGGCAGCTGTAATTGTTATGATAATTTTGTCCACATAAAAAGCTATGGGATATGAACGGTTCGAAAAGGAGAGCCTATGTTTAAATCTCTCACAATCAGGCCTGTCAGCAAAATCACCGAAACAAAAAAAACTCAGCGAGGGTTTCAAAGTGAGCATTTTCTCGAAGCAGGGTATCCTGAGTGTATTCATTTTATTCTGTGAGCAAATTAAGAGAGATATTCATCGATGATAGATGATTAATTTAATTAATTTAATTAAGTTGAATACAGAAGACGAACGTTTGATTTCCTTCTCTGTGACAGCACCACATGATCCGCATGTGTGACGATGAATGAAGACCGGGCCCTTGTCTTCAATTATTTTATATACATACATATATGTATTTTTTAGAAATTATTACATTAAAGTTGCCTAAAATACAGCATTATCAACAATGCGTTTATGGTTCTTTTGCCAAGTAACAGCATTTTTTAACATTAGCGCCGTTTCCATATTGTCCGTATAAAATGTACTTGCATAAGAAAATGACAAACTGTATGTAAATACCGAGACAACGGGCGCCTGCACTCTCTCGGCTCGTTAAAAAAATAGTGGAAAACCGAAATCGGCGACTTTCCACCGGTTAAAAAAGTACCCGGAAAGTCGAAAATGGAAAAACGAATTTTGAATTCGCGCGCGCGCGCAAAGCGGTGCGGAAATTCAAATTCCGAGTTTCCGTCATCGATTTTTAGCAGTTAAAATAAAAATTCAACTTGCGGCCTTGCTTAATGTTTACAACCGCGGGAATTCGCTGTCGGAAAGTCGGAATTTGAATTCCCGCACCTCTTTCCGCGCGCGCGAATTCAAATTTCGTGTTTCCATTTTCGACTTTCCGGGTACTTTTTTTAACGGGTGGAAAGTCGCCGACTTCGGTTTTCCACTATTTTTTAACGAGACACAACTCTCGATTTTCTCTCCACTTCCTTACACCAAACCCGTCTGAACTTGGCCGCGCTGATTTGAAATTTAAAAGAGATAGTTTCTGAACTATGTAAATCAAGGAATAGTGATTTTTATATGCTCTATATCAATGATCTTTTCAAAGTTGCGAAAATAAAATAAAATGTTCGCATCGTTACTCTCATTATTCTTCACACTCTCTCGCTCTTTATCGTTCCTTTTCTTTTCGAGAATATAATCAATAAACATACGCTCTATTTTTCCATTCTCAGCATCGGTCGCTACCGCATTGTACGACATCTCTGGGTGATCAACAACTGAAATGAAATGGTTGTTGTCTTTTCAGAGTAAAGTCCTAATCGAGTCTAGACAGTTCGTATCCACATGGAACAATCAAAAAAAATAACTAAAAATAGATTTCAGAAAGTTTAAAGGGGGCGTAACCTCTCTCAATGGTCTCTTCGACGCGCAACGCTATCTCGTTGTTCGAGAACAGAGAAATAGAATAGAAAAGTTTAAGAGAGTCAATGGCCTCTTCATTGCGCACGATATTTCTCTGTTCTCTAACAACGAGAGAGCGTAGAGCGTTGAAGAGACCGTTGACAAAGGTTTCAGTCCCTTTAACGCGATGAAAGGAAAGAACTCAAAAGAGATTTTTAAAAAACAGATTATATTTTTGTAAAGTTTTTTCTCTCACAGGTGAAAAGATGAGAATGAAAATATGTATAATTGAGATGGGAATAGAATTGGGACCGTCCAAGGTAACATAAACGCATACAATCTACCTCTCTCGTATACAGTGGTAGTCAACATAATAGGCAGTGAGTGAGAGAGTACGCGGAAGTGAGAGAGCACAGAGTGATAGAGTAGTCAGACTAGTAAGAATAGCAGGGTGAGAGAGTGTGTGAGGGTGAGAGAGCGCAGAGAAAGAGGGAAATAGTGGAGATTGCAGATCGAGAGGGGGGGATGGGACAGATTGAAAGACATGAGGAAAACATTGACATAACAGCAAAGATGCGTAGACAGCCAACAAAATGATTGTATAGATACTATTTCCAGCGTTATTAATAAACAGCTCAAGGTTGGAAGGATGAATTTCTATCATGAAGTTTGATTCTATATGATATAAGATACATTTTCGTTACTAGCAGATAGCCAAGCGAGCAACGAATTAGGGAAACGAAGAAGAGAAAGGAGAAATTAGAGATGAAAAGATGTTGGATAGTAAATAAGTGAGAGTAGTGCGATAGCCTATCTAAATTGAATAGAGCTCCTAGTTAGAGATATAAACCAGATTAAAGGGGACAAAGCAGTCAATGATCTCTACAATAACTAATACTCTATGACTGATAGTCGATGAAGGAATATTTGTGATATAATATTAATAATAATCATCATCATCATCAATTTATTCACCATAAACAGACAAACATATAATTTTAAAAGAAAATTATCTGAAGAGATCGTTGACAATCTTTGCACTATATTTAATTGTTAGTGAAAACTAGATGAACTAGAAGGAAAATCCGTATGTGCAGTAATATAGACGGGTATTTATTTCCAAAAACTGTCGACGAAAATTAACTGGAATGCCGCAAAAATGTTTGCAATCGATGTTTTGCGAGATAAATGACTATCTACGACTACATCTATGATTATAGAGTAAGACTGAAACGAAAGAACTGGGCTATCTTCATTTTTGTAAATAAATGATGTGGATTCTATGTGAGACCAGTGAGATGATGAGGGACGGTTGAATATGCTTTATTCGCAGACGTTTCGTGACTGACGTCGCATCATCAGTGCCTTAATTATCTCAAACTTGGGTAAGACTAGTAATGACCACCAGATGCGAAATATGGAAAAAGAATAACTAGACACGAGTAAGTCGCAATTAATTTGGTACTTCCTTGTCTATGCCTGCATATGTCGATAGTTGCATTCACTACTATACTAAAAAGTAATCGGCAATGCAGATCAAGATTGTGAATAAGGTAGTGAGAAGACGAGATCATGGGAATTGAGTTGAATAAGAGAGATGGAAAGGAAGAGATAGGATAGAAATAGAGTGAGACAGATATAGGGAGAGAGATTAGAGAGGAAGATAGAAATAGAGTAAAAACTGTCAACAACGAGTAGAGGAACACATTCGAATGAACTCGAAACGTACTGAGAATAGAGATGGGAGAGTTCGATTTCACTACTCTTTTCATTTTTGGTCACGAGAGAAGGTATTATGATGAGTGAGTGGAAACGATTGATTGCAAGAGTGGTAGACCGAAAACATTTCATTTATCGGTGCAAGGACTGTAATAGGCATCACGTTTCCCATATTTTTCGAACAAATTTGAAATGCACACATTACCCAAAAAACCGCTACGTTTTATGACAATGTGGATGGGATATGTTGGGGGTAAAATGATCCTTGCAGATTCTCTCAAAGTTTTGCATAATAATTTTATTAACTATAAATAGGTAAACGTGTGATTTGATAATAAATGAATGAATGAATGAATGTATTTGTTGTGTCAAGAAATTCGTTCACTGACTGAAGGTTTCTCTCACTATAACAAGTCACAGAAGTTGCACACGGCACCATTTATGGTTCAAACCCTTACTCACATCCCTCCCCCAGATCGACTAGTTGTATTTGAATGTGTTCTAGAGTAGGTGCGAGAAGTAGTATATTTGTCACTAAACTTTGATGCTATACATATTATCTTCATATCTAACAAGGAGTCTCTTATGTCTTAAGGTGGCGAAAACTGACGATTTATAGCTTATGTGAGAGCCCTTTCTCTGTAGAATAACAATGTATGTTTAAAAAATTCGGAAGAGCTCTGTACATGGATATAAAAAATTCCAAAGTTTGAGCAATTTCTGCCTTGAAATTCCTGTGTAATGGCCGTTGAAATGCCGTACAGTGATGGGCTACTTCTCCGATCTCCCTCTCCCAGCTAGTGGTGGCACAGTGGTAAATATGCCGCTTACAATTTTTGCGCCGCGGGTTCGATCCCCACTGATGCGACTTGTTTTGCACGATTTCTACACTTGTCTTTTTAAGTTCTTTTTTAAAATCATAGATAACACAGAAAAAAAATTGTAAAGCGTTGAAAATAACTTATTCCTATCATGTCTTTCGATCTTATTGCCATCTCTCATTCGTAAATTATTTTAATAACATTTTAATAATTATTATTTTAAAAATAACAGAAAATACATTCATTACCAAGTGAAATACAAACAATTAGAATTAGAAGACAGATTGGATTCATGGATATCAGTAAGCTCATTGGGAAATTTTTAAAAAAAGAACGTAAAAAGACAAGTGTAAAAATCGTGCAAAACAAGTCGCATCAGTGGGGATCGAACCCGCGGCGCAAAAATTGTAAGCGGCATCTTTACCACTGTGCCACCACTAGCTGGGAGAGGGAGATCGGAGAAGTAGCCCATCACTGTACGGCAATTCAACGGCCATTACACAGGAATTTCAAGGCAGAAATTGCTCAAACTTTGGAATTTTTTATATCCATGTACAGAGCTCTTCCGAATTTTTTAAACATATATTCTTATTCAACAGAGTAAGGGCTTTCACATGAGCTATAAATCGTCAGTTTTCGCCACCTTAAGACATAAGAGACTCCTTGTAAGAATCCTATGAACTCAATCAATCAATCAAACTAGAAGCACTTATATATGAAACACTTCTCTTTTTAAAATAAATATATTGTTTAATAAATGCAATATTCATGATGACTATCACATTTTAATAAGAGAATGATTCCGATGGGAAAGGACGATTCGACGTGTATAAATGCGGAACATTTTATTATATTATATTCATTTTGCAGTATTATTTTTATATTTTATTTCCAGGATATCAATTAATTTTTTTTTAAATTCAGGATGTATTTCATATGCGATGAGGTAATGCTCGAGCATAAGATCGAATGGGACTCCTATCATATCGAACAGCCTGAACGTCTTCGCACCATTGTTGAGACATTGAATGTAAGCGATTGATACATTTTGAGGATAGTAGGTCGATGAGAAATGAATGATAACCGCTAATGAATAGACAAAGTAAATGGTTAGTATCGAGTAGGCGATTATTCATCGGTTTTCATCCTACCTAGTGCCATCTCTCATGCATCACAGTGTCTATAATATTGCCTTTCCATGACACATTGCCTCGGAATTGAAGATATCACTTTGGGAATCTCTCCAAAGTGACCCACAAAACCTACTCCACAGGAGTTACTTTGGCGCTATAGATAATAGTCCAAACATCCAATGGTGATAGGATACGTTATTTTTGAGCACTTGCAGTAGTGACATTTACGCCCACAAGTGACCGATGTGTTCTATTGGAGGAATAAATTTTACTATTATAATAATAGTAAAATTTATTCCTCCAATAGAACACATCGGGGATAAGATATATCTGTTAGATAAGGACTATTATCGACTACTTATGGGTTATGAAATTTTTTCTTTCTCCTAAATGTGAGAATTTTCTGATTCTATCACTTTCGAACTCATTTTTCTCTAATCTTAATGTGAAATCCGCAAAATATCATGCTAGACTTCTTTCCTATAAATAACAATGAATTCTTGATCACCCTTCATTTCAGAATGAGGGCCTTCTAGATAAGGCTACTATTCTTCCGTCAAGAAGAGCAACAGAGGACGAGATTGCTGTAATTCATAAGAAAGAATATATAAATAAACTAAAAGATGCCTGCTCGAAATCTCTTGTAAGCTTTATTTTGATAATTTTTAAAAAAATCGATCATCAATCGATAGAATGCTAATTGAAGTAACCGATATCAGGAGGAGATGGAGGAGTACTGTAGACATGAGGATGATGTCTACATAAATGGAAAGACTTATGATGCTGCTCTGATGGCCGCTGGATGTGCCATAGATGGTACTATCGCTGCCTTCAATAACAAGTATGTTGTGTTGCGATCAATGGCTAATCGATTATCAATAATAGATCAATAAGCAATCGATAATCAATAATAGATCATCATCATTCATTCCAATTCGTCCGCCCGGTCATCATGCCTTCAAGGATCGTCCGTGTGGATTCTGCTTCTTCAACAACGTTGCCATCGCTGCCAAACATGTTAGAGTTCATAGATAATTATATAATATTTTGATATTTATCAAAAAAACACACGAGTGTTGATCGCTCTCGACAATTGCAATCCGTAATTTTAATTTTTTTCCGTAAAAAAATTTTTTCCGTAATAAAAAAACAGATGGAAAATGAAAATTTAATAAGAGAAAAAACAGTGATAGAAACGATTTAGTAAATGTAGTCTACCGTATCCTCAGGCTCGTGGGGCAGGCGCACAACGTGTGCTTATCGTGGACTGGGACGTACACGCTGGTCAGGGAACACAAGAATGCATTGAAGGAGACGACAACATTAGACTCATATCTATTCATAGGTTTGACCCAATAGACTACCGTATACCATTTAATGATACTGCCATTAACTACCCTCCAGATATACTGTAATCGGTACTGTTTAGATTCCAGGATGGTACATTCTGGCCGAATCTCGAACAAAGTGCTGTCAGCCATAAATGTAATATGACCGATATAGATTAAGACACACCTCGCGCTAATTTTACTTTCCTCTCTGGTAACACTCTCTAGTAGACGAGAGAGTGTGGCCAGAGTGGATAGTTTGGAATGATCTCGAATATTTTCATCATTCATTTTCAGTTGAAAACACCATGAATGTTCCACTGAACTCTATCGGAGAAAATGACTCATCCTATATTGCTATATTTCATCTTCTCGTTCTTCCAACAATTATCGATTTCTGCCCTGATCTAATCATTGTCTCGTGCGGATTTGACGCTGCTATTGGTAAGGGTTGCTGTATCGTATACATTTGTTTCATCTAGACTACTGTAGAATTAACGTATCGAATTTTTCGTTGCAGGAGATCCTGAGGGAGAAATGGCCGTAACCCCTTACGGATTCGGTAGAATGACCGAACTTCTCGTCAAAACTGGAATCCCTCTATCAGTTATACTCGAAGGTTGATAGTTTTATTATCAATCAATATTGTACAGTACAGCAGAATCCCGCCCTTGACATGGGATCCCCGGGTGTCCCGGGGAAGTCCCCTCTGTACCTTCGATTTTTTACGCTATGAATAAGGAATATCAACTCTTCAAATTGTTTGCATTCTTTTACTCTAGGTTTGACCGAATTTATCACGGAAAGATTGGAATTTTATAAATTACGTAGCCTGAGAAAAAATATTGAAAATTTTAATTTCTTTCAATTTTTGGCGAATGCCGCGCGAAAATTTTGAAGAAGTCGCGCACGCTCAGCAAATTCTATCGCAAAGTGACTTCGTTCCAGTATTTCTTTTCCTTAGCACAACTGAGTTGGCAAGCTTTTAAAAAATCCAAATTTTTCTTGATAAATTCGGCCTAACCTAGAGTAAAAGAATGCAAACAATTTGAAGAGCTGATATTCCTTATTCACAACGTAAAAAATGACAGAGCTGACACCCCGGGACACCCGGGGATCCCATGTCAAGGGCGGGATTCTTCTGTACTGTATGGTGTACTGTAGGAGGATACTTCCTTCCATCGATCGCCAAAGATGGAGAATACGTAGTACGCGCTTTGCAAGGAGAATCATTCCCGATTCTTCCGTCTGAGGTTATTTCATTAGTAATAATAACAATAGAAATAATAATAATAATAATATATTTGTCTTCTCTAAACAATGTAAAACATGAAAAGATAATCTTAGTATTTGTACTAATTGAATGATTGAAAGCATTAAAGAAGAGAATAACCGCAAATTACTTCCAAATCCAAAGCTGAATTGAAACTCTTCGTTTCGATGATTCTCACTCATTTCCTTTGTCTACGAAAGATGCCAATGCGGAGAGAAAAATTAGTAAAAAAACATTAATTTAAATATTATCTAACTTTTCACAATAAATGATAACTCGTATAAATGAACTTTAAAATGACTCACATGAGGAATATTAAAATTATCTGTTTTGGTACTTTTGACTTGTGATGTGAAGCCGAATTTAATATTAAAAAAATAATTTAATTCATTAATAATGCAGCCACTATCAAGAACACTAAGAGAAACGTTCCATCGTATCTTCTCATCATCGAATTCTCCTACTCTTCGCTCTTTCGATTATCTACTCACTCAAGCCAATGTCTACGATAAGGAGGCTCTAGCTTCTCATGAATACAAAGTATCGAATCAATCAATAATATCTGTTTAATCAATTGATAATGGTATTTTCAGGGGAAACTAGAGGTAAAGGAAGTGTTTCCAACAAGGGGAGTGTATCATCATCACATAAGATCGGCTGAGAATCATCAAAAATTTGTGGATCAATTGGAGAGTGCCATGGATAAATATAAGAACGAAGGGAAGATGGGAAAGCGAGTTGCTATTATTATTGATGGTGATTCGGACTTTGACATGGTAGAGGATAAGGATGGGAGTGTTACAATCGAGACACCACCATCGCTACATGGAATGGTTCAGGCTACGGTATGATAACAATTACATTGAGTCCCGACCAACAGTTACATCCAGTTGTTTAATTATTATTTATTATTAGTTTGTTATTTACGGATAATATCATGATAAAAGTGCAGAGACCCTAATCGAATGCCAAAGAATTCTTTCTACAGACTTTCAGGCAAAATCTTGTGAGAGTATAAAAAATACGGATGAAATAAATCTGTAGATAAATAAAATAAAATAAAATAAATAATTCAGATTGCATCATACATCAATCCATCATTTCCTCCTTCAATCAATGAGACTCCGATGCCTCAGAATGAATATGGTGAACTGAATAAGTTATATGATAAACTAATCCAACTATCGACTAATCCCTCATTCTCGCATATTCCACTTATCCAGCTACTGACGAAGGAATAATTTGGATCCATCTTTAAAAAAATTATTGTGTTGTTTATATTAACTAATTATGTTTATCAATGTTAATTTGTATTTATAGAGATACAGTAATAAATTTGTATGAAAAAGATTGACCATTTATGCAGTCAGAATAATATTTCGAGGTGTGAAATATACATACAGTAATCATATATTTGCATGGTCTGACAATGAGGAATCATTTTAGAATGAATTCTAATCACAGTCTTTGCTATTGACGATGTACAGTAGTCCGTTGGTTACATAGATCTGATATGAAAGCTAAGAGATGATACGTTTCAGAGATGGGACCATTCTTCTCATTGAAATTGTCAAATCGTAGGCATCACCATAAACACATCTTTTATCTTTGAGAAAACAAAGAGCGACTAGTTCGAATGAAGACCTGGTTCTTTGAACTATCAGAGTTTGAATGACCGTGCTGAAAAAGTGCAAAGACTTTTTGGGACACCCTAATATTTTCCCGTAAAAGAAGGATCGATTCTCGATACTCTTATGGCTCGTTAAAAATAGTGGAAAACCGAAATCGGCGACTTTCCACCCGTTAAAAAAGTACCCGGAAAGTCGAAAATGGAAACTCGAAATTTGAATTCGCGCTCGCGCAAAGAGATGCGGGAATTCAAATTAAGATCTTCCGTCATCAATTTTTAGCAGTTAAAATGGAAATTCCACTCGGAAAGTCAGAATTTGAATTCCCGCACCTCTTTGCGCGCGCGCAAATTCAAATTTCGTGTTTCCATTTTCGACTTTCCGGGTACTTTTTTAACGGGTGGAAAGTCGCCGATTTCGGTTTTCCACTATTTTTTAACGAGCCATCATTCTCTCTTACCACATCCTTTGCTGGAAACGGGCAAAACCGGTAGTCTTGGACGGTTAACCGCCCTGTTTCGCTTGCAATTGGTTCACCGCAGACCTCGGTTTGAAATTGTTTTCGTCCATTTAAATCGGATAACGAGGGTCGGCTTGAACCTATTTTGGCAACTTTTTTGGATAACATATAAAAACACTCTGGTTTACTTTCAATGTAGTGTATGTTATCTCTGCCTTGTTATCTAAATACCTTCCTTCATCCAATCAAACTGTTCCCTCTCTATTCTCATTCCTCTCTTTGATATCTCCAATCCAATAAATCCAAAGTGCCATCCGAGTAAATGAGAGGTGGTACCTGAGAAAGGCAGAGGGAGAGGGGTTATTCAAGAGTGAGAGGGAGAGGGAGAGGAGGAAGAGGAGGAAAAGGAGAGGGAGAGGCATTGTAATCCTCCCTGGGGAGATGCAAATGAAGCAGAGGAAGAAGAAGAAGTAAAGAAGGTCTTACACGAAAGAAGAGAAGAATGCACTCAGCCTCTGCTTGTTCTTCAAATGTTTACGATAGACCCTAACGACCTATCTTAATGTTCCAATCTAACGACTTAAGTACCTTAAGTACCTTAAAGCTCCACTAATGAGCTGACTTAAGTGTCGATATAACGACATCAGTGAACGAGTAAGCAAAGTTGAATCCCTGGGCCTAATCACTATCGTATGCTTGCTGGATTTCTTCCTTGGTCCATTTCAATTCATTTACGATTTTAAATATTTATTATCTATCATTTATCATTGTATTTATTTATTTGTTTCATGAATGCATTAGTGTCATTAGTGTTATAATCATCTTCTGATTTGTCAAAGAGTAGAGAAATATTGAGGCAAATGAAGAGAGAACCTCTTTTAAAGGCGCACCACGAGTTAATTTGACTCTCTGCTCTGGCAATTCTCGCTCGTAGGCAAATAAAGCGAGAGAGTATTGCCAGAGCGGAGAGTTTCAAATTGGCTCGGGATATACTTCTGATTATTTTCATTCGTCACATTTACGTGTTCCGTTTCGTGCGCACGCACGTTGATAAAATATATATATATATATTAATAAAGATTTATTCAGTATTGTCTATCCGCAAGACCGTAAACCCACACACCAAGCTCTTTTGAAACTCAACGCTCTGACAGTGCTCTCTCACTTTCGTTGTCTACGAGAGAGTATTGCCAAAGCGGAGGGGTACATACTTTCATCATTACATTGTATCTCATTAAAAATATTATTTCATTCACACATTTTCATGGTCCAGCGTTGTTGTTCGAATATCATAGAAGACTGATCTACCTCTCACCTTCTTCCTCTCAATCTCCCCCCTCTCCTTCTCCCTATCCCTCTCCCTCCCCTCTCCCTCTCCCTCTACTCTCTCCCTCTCCTTCTCCCTCTCCCTCTCCCTCTCCCTCTCACATATAACTTCTTCCATCATTCTCATCTACTCTAGCAGTTGTCTTCACATTAATCTTATTATTAATAGTTCATCAACAATAATCTTTTATCTCTGAGAATAGATCTCATATCTTTCTTTTATTTCTCATGTGGTGTGTGGTACTAAAATCTTGGAAAACTAGATGGAAAAGTGAAAATTATGTGAAGAGAAGAAGGAATGGAATGATTGTGCAAAGATAAAGGAAAAGGAAAGATAAGAGACTGAATCAAAATCTGCGGTTCGATGTTTCGGCCAAGTAGTGTGAATGTTTTTATTCTAAAAGTAACTGGAAAAGAGGCATAGCTTTGTCATTTACAAGCTCTTACAATGTGTTTTCTTCAATTAAGCATCTTTTCCAACTGCTTTTACAATCGCAAAATTAAAGGTGCTGACACCTTTGTCAATGGTCTCTTCAACGCGCTACGCTGTCTCCTTGTTAGAGAACAGGGAAATAATGTGCGCAATGAAGAGGCCATTGGTTACTCTCCCTTTAACACTACTTTTCACTTTGCCATCTATTTTCCAAAAT
This sequence comes from Parapristionchus giblindavisi, assembly GCA_943737045.1. NCBI lineage: Eukaryota > Metazoa > Nematoda > Chromadorea > Rhabditida > Diplogasteridae > Parapristionchus > Parapristionchus giblindavisi. The sequence continues at coordinate 3,526 of CALSFV010000271.1, read as the reverse complement.
TAATATCAAGATCACCACACATTGAAATTGAATTGGATCATCTCTTTTGTCATTGCAATGAAACTTATATTCTCTTCACTCATCTTCATTATCACCCCATTCTATTTCGTCTATATTTTATCATATTTCTTGTAATCACATATATTATTATTTTGTTTTTTTTTAAAATCAAACATGACTTAGCTAAGTTCGCTTTCAGATCGATGGGAGTGGGAGGAGGAGAGAGAGGGAGAGGAGAGGAGAGAGAGGGGGGGAGAAAGAAAGAAAAAAAGGAGAGGGAAGAAACTTGGTTCGCTTTAACATTGGGAGGGAAGGAAGGCACTATGTCGATTATTCAATTTGCGCAAGAGGAAAGTGGTAGAAGGGATAGTCTAAAAAGGAGACGGAGGGATCTGGAGAGGGAGAGGGAGATGAATGAGAAGCAGAGGGAGGGGAGTAAGAGAGAGAGGAAAGGGAGAGGAAGGAAAGAGGGAGAGGGAGAGGGAGAGGGAGAGGGATCGTATGTTCCAATATTAGATAATCATCCATCAGTGTTTTTCTTTTCAACAAAGAAAAGCAAAAAGTCATGAGAGAGTGTGTAAAAGGAGGATAGTCTGATAAATTGTTACATTTAAAACAAATTGTACCAATCAACTTTGCTAGTATCGTATTTATGCGTACTCCACTAACCTTGAATTGGCCTTGAATTATCACTTTCCTAGCAATGATCACCCGCAGGACTTCGTGTGCCTTGAATAACTGGTTGTACCTTTACCTTTACATTAACTCACTGTAAATCATTTTATCAAAAATCATGTTTCTGCCTTTTCCAACGCATGAAGTATATCATTATTTTTTGTGGGCCTCAATGAAACTATTATTATTAGAGAGGAGAGAAATTGATCTATGTCTGATATCAGACGAAGTGATGCGTCAATCTCGTATGATTGACATAATGAAGGAAGATGAAGAGTGAAACATAACTCAGAAGGGGTGGGGGGATAAGAGAGAGGGAGAGGGAGAGAGATGGTGGGGCACAGGGAGAGGAATGAAAAATCTTCATCATCGCTCTTTCTTCTCATTCTTCTCATCTGAAATCTGAACCTTTCCTTGTTCTTCATAGACAATCTCTCACGTACCATCTCTTTCTCATATCTCTCTCCTTATTATTCCCCATCAGTCCCTATCTTCTCCCCCCCCCCCACCATCTGATATCCCTTATTCTTCCATTTCCCGTCTTCTTTTTGTTCACCATCTCCCATCAATCATATATATATATATATATATATATATATATATATATATATATATATATATATATATATATATATATATATATATATATATATATTATACGATTCTTTTTCACTGATATCATATTAAGATTCTTATGATTCATAAATCTATAGAATGTTTTTCTCATGTACATCCTTTATGTGTCACGGAATTAAAATATAAAGAGGGGAGAATATGTAAAGGGTGGAGAGCTTTCTCTGACTTTCTTACAAATTCACAACTTTTGAAGACGGGATTATGTATCGTTACATTTGCCTTGCGTGCCTGCCGATGAAGCTACGGTGTAGGCACGCAAGGCAAATGTAGCTGTACATTAGACCATTCTGGGACCCTTCATTTCACCATTGAATCAAAAGATTAGAATCAAAAACACTAGGTCGGACGATAACCGACTGTATTGGGAACTATATTTTGCTTATGAGAGACTGACGAATACGCAAATTATGCAAATGGTTCTGATCTAGTCGGTTCTTACTCATCCTAGTGCCGGATCATTAAATATCCTAGCAGACGTTGGAATGTAGGGGATGAGAGGATACTTCCGTCTGTCAAGTGAGCTTAACACTCTCACGAAAGTATTATGAAATATGATATCTTTCCTTGGCTTTGTCTTTCTACTTCGATCGGATACTTCTCATGCGTGAACTTTTACTTTAAATATACATACACATGCTCACGCATGAACGAGACGGTATTCAATAAACTTTCCAAATCTACCGATTTTATTTCGAACATTTTATTCTGTTTTCAGAAAAATCGTACGAGATTCTTATATGTAATATTTAGTATTTACATGTTTTTAACTGAATAGCTTATCGTAACTGTTCGAATAAAAAAATAAACGTTCGAATAAACGTATTTATGCGTACTCCACTACCTATCAAATATTTTATCAGAAATTATACTTTACTTTTGTACCGCATAAAGTATATTATTAATAGATATTTGTTCAACGGTGCATAATCAAAAGCAATAATCGTAGAGGTATTTAGGCGATCTTTTAGATATATTTCTACTAATATTATACATATCCTCATATCTATTCATCTACCGTAATTTATCTGCCCTCAAATTACTTTTATGTAACTACACCGCTATTATCATCCATCATGCTAGGCTTTTGGCCCTCTTCCTCTCCCTCTTCCTCTCCCTCCCCCCCCCCCCCCCCCCTCTCCCTCTCCCTCTCTCTCTCCCCCTTTCTCTCCCTCTCCCTCTCCCTCGACTACAGCCATGCCTCTGGGGTATACAATCTGTCACCAATCTGCAGTCATCCTCTCAATCGTCTGGTCTCCTTCATCAGTTTAATCAAATTTCGCACACTTTTTCGCACTTCAAATTATTTTAGAGAAAACACTAATTTGGCTTTTTAACTTATTTCTGACATCTGACATATTTCTGTCAAAATGTGATATTTGTGAAAGCGTAGCAGAAATAATTTTTTAAATAATTTTTATTGATCTATTGTTATGAGAGGAAAACTTTGGAATATTCTAGTTTATGTAAGAATTGCGAATGTTTTCTGTTGAATTCTCCACCCTTCTAAGACTATTATTCAAGAGAAGAAGAAGAAGAAGAACAGTGCTGGAGGGACTGCCACTAATACCACCTCTACTCTCTATTTCTCTCCTCCCTCCCTTCTTCCAATTCACCCTCTCCAACCTTTTCCTCCCCCCCCCCTTCTCTCCCTCTCCCTTCTCTCCCCTCTCCCTCTCCTCCTATTTTGTCCATCTCTCTATCATTCAAATTCATTTCTAACACAGTCTTCTTCTTCTTCTTCTTTTATCCAATATATTCTTCTTTTCCATTATTTCTTTCACACCAATCCGAATTGTTCATTATAATGGATTCGCGATTGTTTTTCTCTTTCCTTAAAGGGGCTGATACCTTTGTCAACGGTCTCTTCAACGCTGTACGCTCTTTCGATGTTAGAGAATAGAGAAACAGTATGCACAATGAAGAGACCATTGAGTGAGGTCACTCTCCCTTTAAGTTATCAATAACTTAACTCCATTACTCCTTAACTCCTTAACTTATATGGACCTTAGCTCCGCGTCTTGATAGTATTTTTCTTTGCAAACACAGCTCACAAATTCATGTTTGTACTGCGGTATAATATTTCAAAATTTGAAGTGAACTTACACCTTCATATGAATTAGACTTGTAAGTTACTTCAAGTGAAACTTAAGTCTACTTAAAGTGAGACGCAAGTCAACTTAAAATGAAAAAGTGACGCCACTCTCTTGAAGTAGAC